>CM035159.1:38660542-39185951 GCA_020205615.1 Panax quinquefolius | reverse complement strand
AACTCCTCAACAAAATGGAGTTCTTGAGAGAAAGAACGAGACATTAATAGAGGTTTGGAAGGACTCTACTAGCAAATGGCTCATCTACACCGAGTACTTCCGGTTGGGCGGTCAACACTTTGCGTGTTATACCGAGCAGATCATTCATACACTCTACAATTAAGAAGACTCCTTATGAACTTTGGAAAGGAAGAAAGCCAGTGTCGCCTACTTTCATGTGTTCTACTGCGTATGCTACATACTCAACAATGGAAAGCGATGCCAGACAAAGTTTCAACCAAAAAGCAGACGAAGGAATCTTTCTTGGATATGCCACAGACAGCAAGGTCTACTGAGTGTTCAACAAGAAGACACTGAGTGTTGAAGTCTCGATTCACATCATCTTTGATGAAACAGACTTAGACAAAACAATGCCTCAAGATACTGTGACTAACAGTTCAGACACTACGAACGAGGGCGTCGAGCTCAACACTACGATTGTAGCACCAGACAGTGAAATCGTTGAACAAGGGAATGAGATCGTAGAGAGGCCTATGCCAGACAACGAACCTCCACATCAAGAAGAAGAAATAGATCTTGAAGATCTAAGACAAGAAAGCATAAGAACTGATGTCCCAACAGGAAGCAGATGGGCAAGAGATCACACTCAAGATCTAATCATTGGAGATCCGAATGCAAGAGTCAAAACAAGAGCTGCTACTCAAAACGAATGCTTCTATTTAAACTTCCTATCTCAAATAGAACCAAAGAAGATAGAGGATGCTATGGAAGACTCCAGTTGGTTAGAGGCCATGCAAGAAGAACTTAATCAGTTCGAGAGAAGCAAAGTATGGAGATTGGTTCCAAGACCAAAGAACCATCCTGTAATTGGAACCAAGTGGGTTTACAGAAACAAGATAGATGAAGATGGAGTTATCACCAGGAATAAGGCAAGACTAGTGGCCAAGTGCTACTCTAAGGAAGAAGGCATTGACTACGATGAGACATTTGCACCTGTTGCCAGACTGCAAGCCATCGGAATATTTCTTACCTTTGCTGCTCACATGAAGTTCAAGGTCTTTTAGATGGATGTCAAGAGTGCATTTTTGAATGGAGAACTTCAAGAAGAAGTTTATGTAGAGCAGCCTCTAGGTTTCATCAATACATCTCTTTCTAATTATGTCTTTAGATTAGACAAAGCCTTATATGGTCTTAAACAAGCACCTAGAGCATGGTATGAAACACTGACTAACTTTCTTATTGAAAATGGATTCACTAGAGGTAGAGTAGATACCACACTATTTCGTAGAAAGCATAAAGATAAAGTCCTATTAGTTCAAATATATGTTGATGATATTATCTTTGGGTCTACTGATGAAAAGTTATGCAAGTGATTTTCCAAGCTTATGTAGAGCAAGTTTGAAATGAGCATGATGGGTGAGCTGAACTTTTTCCTTGGACTGCAAGTAAAGCAGACTGATGAAGGAATCTTTGTCAACCAAGCCTAGTACATTAAAGACTTACTTAAGAAGTATGGCATGGAATCAGCCTCTCCCATGAAAACCCTAATTGCTCCTGCAACTAAGCTTGACAAAGATGAAAAAAGTAAAAGTATTGATATAACTCAATACAGAGGTATGATAGGCTCTCTTTTATATCTAACTGCCAGTAGACCAGATATAATGTTTGCAACAAGCATTTGTGCTAGATTTTAGGCTAGTCCTAAAGATTCTCATTTAACTGCTGTAAAGAGGATTTTCAGGTATCTCAAAGGTACACCCCACTTGGGGCTTTGGTATCCCAAGGAGTCCTCATTTGAGCTAATAGGATACACAGATGCTGATTTTGCAGGCTGCAAAATCGATATAAAGAGTACCAGTGGCACCTGTCAATTGCTAGGAAACAGACTTGTGTCCTAGTTTAGCAAAAAGCAAAATTCAGTGTCTACTTCAACTGCAGAAGCTGAATACATTGCTGCAAGCAGTTGCTGTGTGAGGATCTTATGGATGAAAAATCAACTAACAGATTATGGGTTTGAATTTAAATCCATTCCTATTCACTATGACAACACAAGTGCAATTGTTATAACTCATAATCCTGTCATACATTCTAGAACTAAGCATATAGAAATAAGGTATCACTTCATTAGGGATCATGTGCAAAATGGAACTATATCTTTAAAATATATCCCTACTGAAAATCAACTTGCTGATGTCTCTACAAAGCCTCTAGATGAATCCATATTTAACAAGTTAATAAGTGAGCTAGGCGTGCTTAACTTACAACCATGAAAAATATGCTCTAGTATGTGCCAACCATACAGGTTTAAAGGCTATGTTTGAAATCATAGACATGATCAAAGGAAGACCACGATCGTAAATGAACTCCTATCAGAACTATCCACAAAGGCTGATTTGTCAGCAATGTCTGAGAAAGTGATAAAGGAACTCGACGAGAGTCTTGAAGATTATACTGCACTTATCCAGCTGAGATTAACATTAATGGTCAATGCTACAAACAATCTTCCAAGCTCCCTAAGCTCTGAGCTCTCTAAAACTCTCAAAGAAATCATCAAAGAAATGCTTCAAAGCATAAAAGACAGGGACGATGTTCACTTTCTTGCAGCTAAAAGGCATCGGGATGCTGTCTTGATCTTAAAGAAAACTCAAGAATATCAGAACAATCTAATGATACAGAGCATAAAAAGTCTTCAAACTGCAGTCAAAGAGTTTCAAGACTTCTCCATGGGTCAAATGCAGTCAACATAAACTGTTCTCAACATTCTTCAACGACGTGAAACTCGTTCTGATGCCTTGATCCAAGAAAATCGTGAGGAGATTGCTCAAACTCAGAGTCAACTCAACGAGCTTGTCCAAGGAGTCACTCGTCTCTCCGAAGACATTTGAACCCTTGATGCGGACATAAAGGGGGAGAATAAAGGCAAAGGAGATCAGGGAGGTCAGGGAGGCAAGGGCAGAGGCAGAGGCAGAGGACAATTCCAAACTCAAGCCTCGAGGAACCCACCTACAAGGCAAATCACTCCATGATCCAGCCATCAGACTCAACGATCTAATCAGCAGAAAGTTTTAATAGCTCAACCATTAAGGAGTCAAGGGCCAACTACCAGCTCTTATGAGGTGACAACAACACGCCTAAGAATGCCAATTGGAGATCCTACATTCATGAATAGGCATGATCACAATCCTAGACTAAGCCCAAGTGAGCTGGAAGATTTGGGCAGAAGAGATGAAGCAAGCAGAAAGAGGAGAGCTGAGGAATATTCAAATCCTCCAAGAAGCAAAAGGCCGAAGAAATAGATATAAGTTGAAACTTAGACTCTTATTGATTTAAAGCTTATCTGTAATATTTACTCTTCAGACATCAATAAATTCATGTTTATTCTCTAGAAATTTCAGCTGCTCACTGAAATATTAAGTCACGTTTACTTTACTGAAAATGCATCTAGATATTGATAATCATGACAACAAATCTCCTTGGTTATGTCAACATCAAATAGGGGGAGATTGTTGGAAGAATGCATATCTTGATTTGATGTTTAAAGTAAATGATCATGATTATATGTAAAGTCCTTAAAAGAATATATGTACAAGGACTTAGTGATAGATCAAATTTGTTAGGTTGATCTTAGCTTTTAAGGGCTCATCATTCTATAAACAAATGTATAGATAAAGAGATCAAAGATGTTAGGTTGATCTATCATGAAACGTATAGATAGGTTTCAATAGGAATCATAGTCTATCAAGCTGATCAATAGATTGCAAAAGCCAAGGCAAGATCATAGAGCTTAGAAGTTAGTGTATTTGCCTTGAAGGACCTCTTCAGAAATTGTAGAGTGGTCCAGACATTTGCCGAAGCTAACTCAGAGATCGTAGTGTGCTCTCAGAAATGTTGAGTCTGCAAGACGAGCAAGTGATGATCGTCATGTGAAAAGATCGTAGTGTTCAAATCCTTGCGAGAAATCGTAGTGTTCTCTTAAGAGCAAGCACCAATATGACAAGACACTACGATATGGATAGTAGAGTGTCGTCTGCCTTGTGTCAGAAGCATCGAGCCCTAACTTTTGTTTGAAGACAAATTCCAATAAATGAGGAATGGGTTTTGAACATTGAAGCACTCACCAGTCTCAACGGTACAAAAGATATCCTTAGTATTGATCAAAAGGAACGTATTCAAGAAGCTAAGAAGAGGACCATTGGGCAGAGAAAAATACCTTTTCAGGTGTTAGGTGAGAAAGTAGTCTGATGTGTCAGTGGGCAAGAGTGAAATTCAGAAGATGTGCAGAAAAGTCTCCATCAAAGTTCAGAAAGGTCAATTGCATTTAATGCTTCTTCAAAAGGCTTCAACGGATAGATTTTAAGATCACATATATACGGAACACAGACAGATGAGAAAGATAAGCAAGTATTAAAACAAAAACGTGAAAGTACACTCAACGCTCAACTCTACGATTAGAAAAAGATAGAAAGCTTGCTCAGCTACTCAATTCTTTTGAACAAGTGCTTAATAGCAACTGAGTAGCACCAATCACGATCTCAACAACAACCCATCAACTGAAGTGAGAAGTTCTAAGTCTGAAGGACTTGAAGAGTTCTAAGTGAACTGTAAAGAACTGAGTCTGCTGGACTTGAAGAGTTCAAGAGTGAACTAAGAAGTGCCTAGACTGTTGGTCTAGAAGGAATCTGTGAGATTCAAGAAGTGTAACAGACATCCTTAGTGGATTCCCTACTCAAGGAGTAGAAGAGTGGATTAGGAGCTTTAAGTGCTCTTAATCACTTAAAATAGCTGTGTATTCTATAACTGCTATAACTGTCATAACTGTCTTACTCTCATTAACTCAAGATATCTAAAAGAAGGTTTATTATATACTCATTTCGCTGTGCATTAATCACAATCATTCTAAATCGTTTAAAAGAAAAGTTTTTAAATATCTATTCAACCCCCCCCCCCTTCTAGATATCTATTGTGCCTCCGGGAACTAACAGACGTATTTCGGGTTTCAACCCTCTTAGAATCATTCGCGTCATATGCTCCTCATTATCTACCAAATGGGATGCAAATCGGGACAACTCGGCAAACTTATCCTCGTATTGTGACACGGTAATATTGTTTTTCTCCAGCTTGATAAATTCTACCTCTTTCATGTGACGAATACTTTCAGGAAAGTACTTGTCGTTGAACAATTCTTGGAACTTCTCCCAAGACATCTTCAGTGCGATATGCTGAGTACGTTTTACAGATTCCCACCAATGATCCGCCTCTCCTCGCAACATGAAGTTGACAAAGGGAACCTTTTGCTCCTTGGAGCATCCCAAGACATCAAATATCTTTGTGATCTGCTTAATCCACGTCTCTGTCTTAAGTGGTTCTGGCTTTCCCAAAAACTTCGGTGGTCCCAGCTCCTTGAATTGCTTAGCGGTGACCATCCGAGAGTTGCCGGTGTTTTCACCTGTATTTTGAACAGGAGTCTCTCTCACCTGATGTTGCATGAATGACATAAAGCTTATGAACATTCTATCGTTCTTCATTTGGTCATTGTTGTTTACATGAGGATTATTGCCTTCCTGATAAACATTATTCTGGTTATCGATCAGCGGTGTCTCAACGGTCTCATGTGCTCCATTGCTTGTTTCAAAATTTTCAGATGCCATTTCCAAACACTGCCAAAAAATAAGGGTTAATTGACATGCCACATATTATCCCTATATTTTGACCGATCAATTAAATAACAATTAAGTTTAGGTAGGTCATACTAGCGAAGGATTTACCCATCTCTCCCCTCCTAGTTCTAGTCTCCAATCTCAGCCAGGGATCATATCCCTAAGCTCTGATACCAACTGTGACGCCCCCAAAATAGGTATACACAACCCATTCTGAGTAGCCAAATACATGGTACAGAATACAAATACAAACTTAATTATACAACTATCTTGTAACATAAGCTGAGAGTTTTAACATGAATATTGTCTCGCAGACAATATCCAAACTCAAATGAAGTCCTCATTACATTTATTATCACACTATTTCACATAATAGTGAGGACTACTGTAGCAACCATCTAGACCGTCACTCCATTCCCCGACGAGTCCCACCTATATTCTCATTTCCTGAAGAGAACAATGAAAGAAAATGGTGAGCTCAACTAGCCCAGTAAAGAATATTATGACTAAGATAATGTAGAATAAATTATCATTAGCCTTCAACAGTGTTAAATTGATAGAATGTAATAAACAACAAGTTTAACTGCAACGGAACAAACAATCCATTAGAAGAGTCAAGTAGAGCATGATATCTACTATCTTCTATGATTTAAAAGTTCATCATCAATATTTTATCGTTGTAACATAACTCACTAAATAATCCACATCACTGA
Organism: Panax quinquefolius; assembly: GCA_020205615.1. Lineage (NCBI taxonomy): Eukaryota > Viridiplantae > Streptophyta > Magnoliopsida > Apiales > Araliaceae > Panax > Panax quinquefolius. Next base: position 39,179,581 of record CM035159.1, on the reverse strand, counting down.
ATTATCCATGCACTAAGGGCCAAGGATATTCATTAGTATCACATCCACGAATTATCCATGAACTACGGGTCAATGATATTCGTTATTATCACCAATGGTCATGACCATGCCAACAACTGTCCATCAATGCATTCCGGGCCAATGAGGACTTTTACCACATCATTTGTAACATTACAGGTCACGATTATACCGATACATAATTCTTGGTCATAATCATACCAATCAATAGTCCATCTATGCACTACATGCCAAAGATGACTTTCATCACAATATAAGCATGAGGATGATGACAATGATATAAGCATCAAACAAACGAAATCAAGGATAAATATTAAAGATTTTTAATTTATCTAGAGTTTAAAAATGTCTAAATTGCCAACATGATAACTGCTTTGTGGAGTAAAATTAAAGAATAATATTGTATCAAAAATAGTTTGGACATAAAAGAAATTAATTTTTGTTATGAATATTACCCCGGGTGAATAGTACTCGGGTGAATAGTACCCCGTGACTAGTACCCCGTCATGAGAAGATTAAAATTTAACAAGAATGTTCAGAAAAATATCCTTATGAAACGATACTAGATGAAGTGCAAATTTCAAGGATATTCTATTAATTTCAAGGAGTATAGAAGCAATACTTATCAACACAAGTGTAGAATTAGGAATACGAAACAAAATATTATTACTTACATACTACAAAGTATGAAAGAAAATATTATTTCTTACGAGTATTGAACAAAAAAATAATATCCATTACCTTAAATGGAGAGTATTTCTGATTGGTATGGCGGGGATATTCTTGAAGAAAACTTACACTATTTTCTACATTCAAAACTTCCTTAAACTCAAAAGAAATACGATTAATATTATAGAAGAAGAATTCTCGGATTCTAGTGTGATTTTCATTTCTAAACTAAGCATCATATTTATAGGTGGCAGGATACTATTTAGGAAAATAATCACGGACGCATAGTAAAAATATTCGGACTCAATTTCATCAGCATATATTTGAGACCACCAATAAGGGAGTGCTCTCCTGAGGAGGTAACTAACAAAGTGGGAGATAAGGACCAATGAGGGAGCGCACTCTTTTGAAGGTAACTAGCAAATAGGGAGATATGGACCAATGAGGGAGCGCGTTCATTCATAAGGCAGTGAACAGTAGCTGTATTATTTGAAACGTTGGCCAATTATCAAAACATACGGAAGAATTTTGTACCCTAAAAAAACTAAATGAACAAGCACTAATTTAAAAGGATAATTGAACAAACATCTTCCACTCATCAATTATTATTCTTATCTTTAATCAACATGAACTTATTCATAATTAATATTATAACTCACAATATTAACAACCAGATCATTCCCAAGAAAGAGGGGGCTTTTCGATAAGGACTTCTCCTTATTGTCGCACAATTAGGTGACCAAACCCCTTTTCTCGACAGAACTTTCTAGACATTGTCAATAATGCAAATAATTATATGAATACCTTTGTCGTCTCAATTATTAATTTAATAATATAAAATATTGTGCAGATGATATCGTGACAATAATTGAATCAATAATGTGAGATACTATGCAACAATTATTGTGGCAATAATTGAATAAAACTTAGTGACTTCTCACGTAAGCATCAATAATCAAAGATACTGTACATTACCGTATGCTACTATGCAACCACGCATATTACTGTACTTTTATCACCGGGTATTTCAATAGTTAACTGTAAGACTTTTGCCGTTATTTTTATAAAAACTTATTTCTGTCATTTTCTAACTCCGATAGTAATTCCGTTGTGGGGTACACCAATGATTGTTTCATCGTATGAATATTCCCTGATAAAATGAATATTCCCCAACCAAACGAATATTTTATGACAACTTGCTTACTTTGCAAAATTTGTAAATATCACCCCCAACTATAACATTATATCAAATACACACCTTATTATTCAATGATAATTACAGAAAATTAAATCTTTATTCATAAAAGTTGGAACTTTACAAAAACCCTGCCAGGGTGAAGGTCCACTAGACACCCGCCGGGGTGGGATTATCTGTGACGCCCCCAAATTCGGGTATCTTATAACCCGACAGATGGTGCTACATGGTACTACCATTCACACACACATTCAATTGAAAAGCCTCAATAGAACGAATTTGTCTTCTATATATTTAAAATAATATTAACATTCCCCTAGGTTCTTTATAACCATTACGTTTGTTCTTGTCATAATATCAAATATATTACAATCATTCACCCTATAATATTACATAAGTATTCTACGGGTTCGTCTTCGCCTTGCCCTTATCCTTGCCGGAGCCTTCGGTCCGTTCGATCTTAGCTGTATTCATATGGTTCAAGCAAGAGTGAGCATGACTAGCTCAGCAAGTACAACAATTCTAATAAACAACATGCTTGAAACATAGGAATCGTATATCTTCAATAACTGAACAATGGTTATGAAGTACTATCGATAATTCAAAAAAGCACTTCTTTTCCTTCAAAACGTTTTACAAAAATAATATTTAGTAAAACATCAATTCCGGTCCAAGACCTTGAGAATTTCATAAGTTCTTTTGAAAAAGACATCCCGACACTAAGTCCGTAAGTCCAACATTCCTTACGAGCACGTCTAGGTGATTAGCCTATAGCACTCTATGTTGATCAACACTACATTCATTAAACGTATATACGTTTAAGTTGTGGCAACCTCACGTGCCTGTCGTTTGACGACAAAACATTTTTAGCATACTCAGTATTCGTTTGAAAACCACACCAATATAACTTGGTAAACATTGACCATGCTTTGATAGAAACATAATATAAGTCTAGCCGAAAGAGTTAGCTTTGACTTCATCATACAATACTTCATGCGTAAGGATACATGATGAATTACCCTTCTTCTCAATCTAATTATGACTTAGATTTGTTATTATTGGTTCCAACTTTTCGTTACATCGTTCTTACCTTCACATTACGTTCATGTTTGATTACTTATCTTCAACCTTTAGGTAACATAATTAAGGTTTAACAATACCTTACAATGCTTCATTAAGTTCCTTAGTTCATTGTAAATTAATTACCATTCGTCTTTATACTTGTAAACTTCCTTCTCTCATCAAAAACCACTAGGGTGTGCATCTGCGACACCACCCTTTCTTCTCTATGTCACTTGTACTGTTGCGCCCCTCTGCGATGGTGAGGATCCGGGACTTCGTGCACATTGCATGAGTCCCAATTACATATTCTTGTTGGCAATGCATGAAAAGTTCATGAGGTATGTACCTTTGTATATGAAATATTATACCCAATATACCTTGGGTTGGCGTCGCGGCGCCAACTCTATGCACCAGACAACTTTGACAGAATTTCAACTTTGTGAGATTTTCGGGCTCGTAACTTCTTCGTTATAAGTCCGAATTGGCTCGTTCAAGAGCCTACGGTTCACAAATTACATACTCTACGTGTTCATGCAAGAATTTTATCTATTTGACTTTGTTTACTCAAAATTCACCTATTAGTTCATTTTTAACGAAAACGGTAAATGTTCGTGAACGTTCAACGCTCGTTTCTTCGTTCTAAGTCGGAATCCGGTCATTTTCGAGTCTGCAACTCTATAATGCCAAATATGACTTGTCTCCATCGAAAACTAACGTTTTTGAGTTCAAACACAAAATTTGACTTCCATTCCGAGAATTTCACGAATTCGACAATTATCGTCCATTCGTGTGAATTCCGGCGAAACTTTGTTACTAACGATTTGATCATCGTTCTAAATGGATTCTAACCATCATATGAACATTCCAAACTACATATTACATCGACTTATTTTCAAGCTATGTTTTGGCTTATTCTTTATAAAATCATAACTTAATAACTTATAAACTACAAGTTTTCATTCCTTATGACTTATTATAGATTTAAGTCCTTTAAGCAATATTCTCACATCTTATAAAACATACTAACTTCATATGGCAAACCTATGACAAGTCATCATAAGTTCTTCATAAGATTATAACTTATTTAGGTTCAAGTCACTTATTCATGACTTATTCGGCTTAAGTCCATTGATTATTCAATTCTTATATGTTATTAGCATATATGATCATCACTTCTCTATCAAGCTATCATGGTAGAGATAGAAGAGTATAGGACAAGAGTCTTATCCTTGATGAACTAGTCTTCTTCTTCTTGAAAATCTAACAAAGAATGTTTTGACTTAAAAGTGCTTATTCTCTCAAACCAATAAGTTACTTTATGTTGGATGAAAGTTAACAATCCAACAAATGAAATTGTGAGCTTGCTATTTATAGAAGTCTCTAAGTTAGGGCATAATGGACATTAAGACATCCACCTCCTTAGGTCACCTCCTTACTATTCATTACTTGTTATGCACAACACTTATCCTTAACTTGGTCATTACTTAAAGTTCTTGGCTATCACCAAGATAACCCAAATCAACATTGGTTGCTCCATGGATCAAGCTTAACGCATTGGATCATTACATTGGGCTTAAGTTAACTAACTTAGCTTATACATATTAGGCTTGAATTAATTTACTTTGGGATTTTGATTAAACCAACACTTAACTTAATCATTAATACATCTTGGGCTTGTCTCTTAATGCATATTGGGCTTACACTTCATACAAGATCCACCATTCCATTCCTTTTGTCTTTTAATCCTTAACGTTCTTAATTTAAGTCCACATACAAAATATTACATTTTCCATACTTAGATTATTATTACATAATCCATCTCACCTCGATATTATAACGTTACGTATTTCTCGGAAGTTCAAAAATAATTCCCGAGCTAAAATCGATGAATAGTATTTTTCAGAAAATTTCTCGAAAAACATTTAATTTCGTCTTGGAAATTCAAACACTTTAATTCCTTCACGTAGTTAAAATACTACGATGTTCCAACGTTTCTAGGTTATAGAACGACATTCATCTTTCTAACATATACTAATAACAATTAATATTATTTTATTCATTATTTTATTAAATAATATTATTTTACAAAGGATCCGAATTTCTCGGTCGTTACATTCTTCCCCCTTATAAAGATTATGTCCCCAGAATCTCGTCTCTCATTATTCAAACAACTGAGGGTAATCCTTCTTTATCTTTTCGTCCAATTCCCACGTTGCTTCTTCTGCATCGTGGTTCTTCCATAACACCTTCACAGAAGGTATAACTTTATTCTGCAGAACTTGTTCTTTCCTATCGACAATTTGAATTGGCGTCTCTTCATATGTTAAGTCTTTCTCGATATGAATAGGCTCATATTCTATCACGTGCTTATAATCCGGATTATAAGGATGCAATACCGATACATGAAACACATTATGTATTCGTTCTAAGTCTGGAGGTAATGCTATCATATAAGCTAACTCACCAACCCGTTTTAACACTTCAAAAGGTCGTATAAACCTCGGACTTAACTTTCCCTTCTTTCCAAAGCGTATCTTTCCTTTCCAGGGAGATACCTTTAGAAATACGTAAGAGCCTACTTTAAACTCCCTATTTTCTCGATGCAAGTTCGCATAGTTCTTTTGGCTTTCTTGAGCTACTATGAGACGCATTCATATCAACTTCACCATATACGTGGTTTGCTGCACCAATTCTGGTCCTAGCATTCGGCGTTCTCCCACTTCATCCCAATACAATGGTGTTCTGCACTTCCTCCCATACAAAGCTTCGTAAGGCGACATACCTATGCTTACATGATAACTATTGTTATATGCAAACTCTACTAATGGTAGATGATCATCCCAACTACCCTTGAAATCCATAACGCAAGATCTCAACATATCTTCTAATGACTGAATTGTTCTCTTGCTCTGTCCATCGGTTTATGGATGATATGTCGTACTCAGCTTCAATTGCGTTCCCAACTGCTCTTGTAGACTCCTCCAAAAGTTCGATATGAATCATGGATCACAATCTGACACAATCAATACTGGTGTTCCATGTCTGGAAATTATTTCCTTAACATAAAGTCTAGCTAACTAGTCTAAGTTATATTTGACCCTAATTGGAAAAAAGTGAGCCGACTTCATCAACCGGTCCACTATTACCCAAATCGCATCATACCCTTTCGTTGTAGTCAGAAGTCCTACCACAAAGTCCATCGTGATATTCTCCCACTTCCACTCCAGAATCTCCAATGACTGTAGCAAGCCACTTGGTCGTTGATGTTCGGCCTTAACTTTCTGACAAGTCAAGCACCTACTCACATACTCAGCTATTTCCCTCTTCATGTTTAACCACCAAAAACTCTGTCGAAGGTCTTGATACATCTTAGTACTACCAGCATGAATCAAAAACCTCGAACTATAAGCCTCCTTTAATATCTGCTCTTTTAATTCTGTCTCATTCGGAGCCCAAATTCTTCCTTCAAATCTTAATAATCCCTCATTATCAAGACTGTACTTAGTATCTTTTCATTGGTTAACCACTCCTTTACCCTGTCACACTCATCAGTTTTGAGCTGCACCTCCTTGACTCTTTCTATGATGGTAGATTGAATCTCTGTTGTAAACAACATCTGCTCCGATTCTCTCGGCAACTTCACTTCTATTTCCATCCTAGTCATCTCTGTTATTAACTCAGTTTGAGCCGTTAACATAGACAACTTCTCTCGACCCTTCCTACTTAAGGTGTCGGCAACTACATTGGCTTTTCCCGAGTGATACAGGATTTCACAGTCATAATCCTTTATCAACTCCAGCCATCTCCTCTATCTCATATTTAACTCTTTCTGTGTGAAGATATATTTTAGACTCTTGTGGTCCGTGTATATCTCACATTTTTCTTCGTAAAGATAATGTCTCCATATCTTTAAAGCAAAAACAACTGCGGCCAGTTCCAGATCATGAGTTGGATAAACTTTCTCATAATCCTTCAATTACCTTGATACATACACAATGACCTTGCCCTGCTGCATGAGCACGCAACCAAGTCCTATATGCGAAGCATCGCTATAAACTACGAAATTTCTTGTGTCATCAGGTAATGACAAAATAGGCGCTTCACTCAATCTCTTCTTCAGTTCTTGAAAATTGTCCTCGTAGTTATCAGTCCACGCGTATTTCACTGTCTTCCTTGTCAAGTTAGTCAACGGAGTAGCTATCTTTGAAAAATTCTGGATGAATCTCCGATAGTAACCCGTTAACCCTAGGAAACTCCACACCTCCGTCGGCGTTTTTGGTTGTTCCCAATTCATCACAGCTTCTACCTTCGCTGGATCTACTGAAATTCCCTCATGGTCAATGACATGACCTAAAAACTGTACCTTTTATATAGGGTTTCATCACAGAAATGCAACGAAAATAGAAAATAATCAAAGCAATTCCGAAACCCAAAATAGGATCCATGCGAAACAGAAATTAATTCAGTGGTTTAGATATTATACTGATTATGAAAGAGTTCTGAAATGGCTTCGAATCCTTTACGCAATCCAATCAAAACCACGCCTCTACGGTATCCACACGAACGTCGCACGAACCGTCGAACGATTCTGCAATAAAGGGACTTGCGGTACTAGCCACCAAAGAAATGAAATTTTCAAAAGGTTTTCTCTCTGAGTCTCTCTCTGAAGCTGCTAGGGTTTTTTTAAGATATGATCTAACCCTAAGTAGTTGCTATATATCATATATATAGTAGTCAAAAAGAATTAATCAAAACCTAATTTCATAAAATCCGAATTTATATATATATATAACTTAATTATGTCTTACTTAATTAATATACATATATACAAATTTTCCTTTTAATTTAAATTCGTGATTTAAATACAATTAATCATATTAATATATTTAAATCCTTAAAATTTAAATTTATTCCCTTTTTAAATTATGTTCTATGTGTGTGACCCTATAGGTTATTATTACGTTGGAAATAATTTTAAAATCATATTATAAAATTATAAACAGTGAGCGGCATCTAGTAATGCATCACTGCTACCCAAGTAATAATAAGATCGATGATTCGATGCAACCTTTTCGTGACCAATGTTTCAATGTAATTTAATCCTTTTAACCTTAATATCCTAGATTAAACTCAAGTCATGGAATGTGTCATACTCTTCATAATTTAATTTTAGTTTTCTTGATCAATGAGTAGACTATATGAAACAAATCACTATTTGAGCATGGCCATGCATTTCATAGTCCAACTCAATCAAGAGGCCTATGGATATCACCCCTAATATATATGAAGGTTAAATTCCATCTAGATCACTCATATTCCTCACACGATTCATGATGTACCCAATAATCATCTTTATAGTCCACCCTATTAAAGGTGACATTTGATGATATCAAAGTACATAAATTCCCGTGTAGTAATATAGTGATTTCAGGTCGGAGGACCATTACATCATTGTCACTATGAGAATCGCTAATGAAACTTTGCATAATGTTCCACGTAGAATTCTCATTGTGGGTCTGTCCAGTACATCGTTCTCTAACATGTACCTATTCATTGACTTAATATCTCATATATTTATGACCAATGAGATTTGGTCATCAGTCAATCCACATACTAGTCTCAATACATCATTGTTGTCCCATCAACAATGATACTCGACTAGGGACATTTAAGAACAATGATACTAATTGAAATTATATATTCCCATGTTCAAGTCACATACTTGAAACTATATAATTTGTATCACTATTCTAAGGAATTTTATTATGTTAACATTTATATAACGCAGTAAATAAAACCATAATAAAATCATTCATTTATTCAATCAAATATAATATCAAAATGTTAAGCATTATTATCAAATAATTGGCCTCTAGGGCATAAACTCTAACAGTCTCCCACTTGCACTAGAGCCAATCACTCATGTATCTAATACCCATGGAACTAGTGTGACCTTCGTGCTTCATTGTGACAAAGCCTTGGTCGATGGATCTGCAACATTATCATCATCTGTCAAGACTCTTCCTATATGTACATCTCTCTATCAATGATTTCCACAGATGAGATGGTACTTTGCTAAAGTATATGCTTGGATCGTTGGTGAGATCTGGGTTCCTTAACTTTGTCTGATAGCTCCATTATTATCACAAGATATAGAAGCAATTGGATCAACAATGGTTTGAACAACACCAAGTTTAGTGATGAACTTTTTAATCCATACAGCCTCCTTGGGCTGCACTTTAGAAAAAGAATACACTCGACCTTTGTTGTAGAATCGGCTCTTGTCTCAGACTTGAACTCTTCCATTCTTGACACCACCATTAAGGCAAAACACAAATCCTGATTGAGACTTATAGTCATTGTGAGACCCCAAATTTTATGAAATGAAAGTATTCAATTTCCTTATAATTATTCTATTTAGTAAATGGTTAAATTGATAAAGGTTAAAGTTAAGGGTGATATTTGAAAATTTTGCAAAGTAAGCAAGTTGTCATAAAATAACCGGTAGTAAAAGTACAGTAATACGCGTGGTTGCATAGTAGCACACGGTATTGATTATTGATGCTTACGTGATAAGTCACTCAATTATACTCAATTATTGCCACAGTAATTGTTGCATCATATCTCTCATATTATTGATTCGATTATTGTCAGTATCATCTGCATTATATGTTATTTTATTAAATAAATAATTGAGACGACAAAGTTATTCATATTATTAAATTGCAATATTTACAATGTCTAGAAGTTCTATCAAGGAGAGGTTAGATAATCTAATTGCGCGCCAATAGGGAGAAATCCTTATCGGAAAGCCCCCTCTTTCTTGGGTACAACCTGGTTGTTAAATATTGTGAGTTATGATATTAATGATGGATAAGTTCGTGTTGATTAAAGATGAATTGATAGTTTCATTGTGTTTAAATTATTTGTGTTAAACATTTATTTCGATAGTAATTGATGTCTGGAGGAAGTATTATTCACTCGAGTATTTGGGACACTTTTTGTGTCAGAGTTACTATTCACGGGTTACTATTCACCGAAATTACTATTCACTCTAGTATTGTTCACTCGAGTATTTGGGACACTTTTTGTGTCAGAGTTACTATTCACGAGTTAATATTCATGAGTTACTATTCATGAGTTCCTATTCATGAGTTACTATTCACAAGTTACTATTCACAAGTTACTATTCACGGGTTACTATTCATCAAAATTACTATTCACTCTAGTATTGTGCATTCGGGTATTTGGGTACAATATTATTCCATGAGGAGATGTGCTAATTTTTCAGACCGTTGGTTAAATGAATCAATATGGACCGCTGGTGGAAAGTTATAATAGTAAATATTGATCGCTAGTTTAAAAGTTAGAATAGTGAATCAGTATGGACCGTTGCTTTAAGTTTTAATAGTAAATCGATCTAGACCGTCCGTTTAAAAGTAAATCGATCTGGACCGTTCATGAATTAGTTACTATTCATTCCATTCTTCTATAAATAGAAGATCATTCCTTCATTATTTCTTACGAATTCATTGAAACTCTAGAGAGAGAAAATCTATAGAGAGAAAGAAGAAGAGTATTCTGCTACTTCACTACTTCTATATCCAGTTTCTTTTATGGTAAGGGGTGTGATTCTTTCTTATTCATGAAGAGAACTTATGTTATTCCATTCTTTATTATTCTATTGGAATAACCTGTATACGCGGCATACCCTGTACATAACCTGTATAAGTGGTATACCTTATACTTGGTGAAATCCTTATGTTATTCCATTCTTTATTATTCTGTTGGAATAACCTGTATACGTGGCATACCCTATACTTGGTGAAATCCTTCTATTATTCCATTCTTTATTATTCTGTTGGAATAACCTGTATACGCGGCATACCCTATACATAACCTGTATAAGTGGCATACCCTATACTTGGTGAAATCCCTATGTTGTTCCATTCTTTATTATTATGTTGGAATAACTTTGTTTTGTCATCAATCTTACCGCATACATGGTGAAATTCTTCTATTATTCCATTCTTTATTATTATGTTGGAATAACCTGTTTATGCGAAGTACCGCATACTTGGTGAAATTCTTTTATTATTCTGTTCTTTATTATTCTGTCGGAATATCCTGTCGATGTGAATTTCACCTGACCTGGTTCCATTATTTATTATTCCGCATTAATTATTCTGTTGGGAATAACCTGTCTGTACGGTCTCTATCGTATGCATGGTGAATCCTTCAGTTAGTCCATTCTTTATTATTACATTAGAATAACTTTTATACATGTGGATTGCCACATGCATGGTGAATGATCCTTTGTATTCATTCCTTATTAAATTGTGGAAATGATCTGGTTACGTTGATTATAATGAGAGTCATAATAAAAGCGTTGGACTAATGAAAATCATGGGTATATGTAGTATTAGTAAGTGTTATGATGAGTTATCTTGGTTATTATGTGAAAACATGAAAGTTTCTTAGAAATCACAAAGGGTTGAAAATCAGATTTTGGTGAAAACGGAACATGAAATTCAATTGACCATATCTCCTGTTATATTTCAAATTTTTGAGTGTGGTCAAGTCCTAGAGTTAGATCTATGAGTTTTGTAGCTTATCCAAGTGGAATCACTGGAAAAGGTGTTGTAGATTTTCGTGTGGATTAATATTAGCAAAGGAGTGCAAAGCTACAAAAACCGAAAACGCTACTGCCCAGAAACTTTAAGGGGCTGTTTCAGCCACTTAATTTATGAGAAAAATTCTGGCCTTTTGGGACATGAAATTATATGGTATAAAGTACCTCCTGTCCAAAAATGAGCTCATTCTGACTTAAAATGAGCAAGTTGTGACCATTTCAATATTTAGGTTTTTTCGACGAAAAATGCTATAACTGGAGTTCTATAACTCCGATGACCATGAAATTTAAACTGGAAGCTCACGTTAACATGTGTAAGATTCTGCCATGATTTGGGAATTTTTGGAGTTAATCTTGAGGTAGCCAATTTCTTAAGGAATTAATTAGAAATTGATTTTTGAAAAATAGTAAATGAATTTTAAAATTCAGAGAAAAATATATTTTCATTATGGGACTATATTATGCTAAATCCCAGAAAAAAAAATATTTTTGGAATTGATTTGGTATTTTTCATGAAAATGATCTAGTTATGAGTAAATGAGTTAAATATGTTATGTGAAGTAACAAAATTGGAAAATAGAATTTTATGGCTAGGGAATCCTATATAGGGTATATGCATATTTTTTTTATGAGGGATTTGATTATTGGTGATGATATCTTATGAGTATGGCATTTTTGAATAAATGCATTATGTGGTAAAGCGTAAACAATTGAAATAAATTGTTTATAAGTTTAAGAAGTGATTAAAATATTGTTATAATATTAATGATATTAGATTATGAGATTATTAAGTGATTGATAACATTGGAATATTCTTGAACCCTGGATAAATTATATTATAAATGTTTAATATTTATCCCTTATCACATTTGATTGATTATTTATATCATTGTCATGATCCTCATGCTTATATTGTGTTAAAAGTCATCTGTGGCTTACGTGCATAGATGGACTTGGTATGATTATGACCAGGGATTATTCGGTATAATCATGACCGTAATGTTACAAATGATGTGGTAAAAGTCATCTTTGGCCCGTAGTGCATAGATGAACTTGGTATGATTATGACCAGGGATTATTCGGTATAATCATGACCGTAATTGAAAACACGAATATCCTTGGCCTACGGTGCATGGATAATTCGTGGTCGTGATACTATTAAGATGAGTCTCAGCATTATTGGTTTTACAGTTATATATCTTTGGCCTGTAGTGCAAAGATGAACTGTTGGTTACTGGTTATACAATTGTATATCTTTGGCCGTAGTGCAAAGATGAAATTATTAGTATGATTATGAGCAGAAATTGTGATTTGGTATAACCATGATTTTTTATGTTTCAGGTGAAGATAGGTGATGAAAATTATCTTCGTCTTGGGTGCGAAAAGGAATTCAAATCACAAGTATGATTATGAGTTATTCATATGATTGTGGACAGGAATTGTTGATTGATGTTATAGGGATAAAACATTATTGGTGGACTTTTAACTTGGAGAAGATAATAGACCTGATGGTCTATTTGACTCTTTTAATGGATTGCTCGTTCCGCTGCAACTATGGTTGAAGAGTTTTATCATCTACCATATGTTCTAAATCTTTGATTTATTACTGATGAATGCTATTGATAATTTAATTATCTTTAGTCATGATATTCTTTACTGGGCTAGTTGTGCTCACTCTTTTGCTTCACAATTCCTTTCAGGTAATAAGAGTGTAGCTCGGTCGAGCGGGGATAACAGGGAAATAGTGAGATGGTCCAAGACTATTGAAGTTTCTCAATACATTATAAAACGGCATGACATGCAATATATAATTACATTGAGGACCTAAGATGTGCGTGTCGTATGTTATACGTCACTTAATAATTGATTTTGGTGAACAACAATTGGTTGATGAGAACACAACTTTGAAAGGGTGTTTTGCCACTATCATACAAGATGTCTAATGACATACAATCTCGTGTTATCATAAGACAGGGTTGTGCACATCCACTTGCTGAGTATATCTACGAGCACTACCTATATGATCTTGGAGTTTATTTGAAGTATAATTTTTACTTGGAGACAGTGGAGATAGTTATCTGTCAAAAGAAGACTCACCATTGGATAAAAGATGATAGTAATCTTCTTGTTTTCCTTTGGGGTCTATTGGGTCAACCAAGGATAATTCTGTGGACATATGATATTTATCATAACCTAGACGCATGGCCTCCCATGTATGAAGGTTTCCTTGAGCACTTTCTAAAGATTTTAATTTCTAAAACAATTTTTGATTATACTTTTATATGTAAAGTACCTTTGTAAGGTTTTGTGGTCGAGGCACTATGAGAGTTACATAGATTTTGTATTGAAACTCACAGCTTATCTGTTGTCGTACTCTGCACGACAATTCAACAGTTGTATAAATGAAGTTTGTATTTGATTTTTATAGAGTGATATCTGGCGACTCAGAATGGGTGATGTATACCTATTTTGGGGGCATCACAGTCATCATTGTCAGTCTGGAAACTAGCATCTGTGTAACCCTTTACTGCCAATTTGTCTTCACCTCCATATACCAAGAATGAATCCTTAGTCCTCTTTAGGTACTTAAGGATATTCTTGGCTCTTCATCGATGACCTTCACTGGATTCGATCGGTATGTGCTCAAATCGTGCTCAAAGCATACGAGACATCCAGACAGTACATATCATTACATACATGATAGATCCAATTCTTTGAAGCATAAGGGATCTTTCTCATACGCTCCTCATCATCTTATGATTTAGGACATTGGGCCTTAGAGATCTTTACACCATGAGTCATGGGTAAGTGTCCTCTTTTTGCCTCTTGCATCTTTGAACCATTTCAACACTTTATCAATATATGTACTCGACTTAAAGTAGAGCATTTTCTCGATCAATCTCGATAAATCGATACCTAAAATATATAGTTTTGCATCGCTTCAAATCTTTCATGGAGAAACATTTTCTTAACCACGTTTTTACAGCCTGTAATGAAGGAATGTCATTCACAATAATTAATATGTCATCAACATATAATATCAGGAATACAATGTGACTCCCACTAACCTTCTTATATACACAAGGTTCATCTTCATTTTTAATAAAGCCAAACTCTTTGACTGCTTCATCAAATCGAAGATTCCAACTCCGAGATGCTTGCTTCAATCCATAAATGGATTGCTGCAGCTTACATACCTTTCTAGCATCCTTTGGATTGACAAAACCCTTAGGTTGTGTCATGTACACATCCTCAAGGAGATTTTCGTTAAGGAAAGCAGTTTTGACATCCATCTGCCAGATTTCATAATCATAAAAAGCTGCAATAGCAAGTAAGATCCTGATGGATTTAACCATTGCCACTGAAGAGAAGGTTTCATCATAGTCAACACCTTGAACTTGCTTATAACCTTTTGCTACCAGTCGGCCTTTGTAGGTTTGTACATTACCATCAATGTCGGTTTTCTTCTTGAAACCCCACTTTCACCCGATTGGTTTTACCCCTTCGGGTGGATCAACCAAAGTCCATACTTGGTTAGTATACATGGAGTCCATTTTAGATCTCATGGCTTCAAGCCATCTCTCAAAATCTGTTCCATTCATAGCTTCTTGGTAGGAAGTAGGCTCATCCTAATCTATGAGCATCACATCGCCGTTTTGAGTCACAAGATATCCATAAATAGGTTACTTTGCTTTGGCAAACCTACATCTATTGATCAAGGTCTTGATGAGTGTTATTCATTGGAAGGCATCTGATTTAGACTTAATAATTTAATGAGGGATTTTATAAATAAATTTAGATCTCACCAATTTTTAATCTTATTAAGCATGCACATTATTTATCATATCATATAGCATACAAGCATAAATAAAGTGCAAAATTAAATGTGTCACAGTTATGGCCCAATCCAATGTCAATCTTTTCAAGCTAATGAAAGATTGAAGGTCAATCTAAGGTGGTAAAAGATCTCAAAATAGTAGCTTCCTTATATCTTCCTCAACCATGTGTCTCCTCTCCATCATCATCTTTCCATCCTGTTATCCATCTTGACATCTTCATCGATTACATATTATTACATGACATAAAGAAACCTCAAGTTACATTCGAGGGGATTTAGATGAGAAGAGAATGTTACAGCAGAATTTATAGAAGGGCACGACATGCAAGCCATATTTCAAAACCAAAAACCAATAACCTATGGGTCAAAAGGCCATAACTGTGCACCATGCATATCACAATAAGCACATAACAATTTATATATAATTAAAGAAAAACTATATATAACATATTGGGGTCACGACCATTGTGCGCTACGACGGGGGGGGGGGGAGGTCCAAGGGGGGGTCTCCCCCCTGGCGGTGGTTGTATAAACCTCGGACTTAACTTTCCCTTCTTTCCAAAGCGTATCTTTCCTTTCCAGGGAGATACCTTTAGAAATACATAAGAGCCTACCTCAAACTCCGTATTTTCTCGATGCAAGTTCGCATACTTCTTTTGTCTGTCTTGAGTTGCTATGAGACGCATTCGTATCAACTTCACCATATCCGCTGTTTGCTGCACTAATTTTGGTCCTAGCATTCAGCGTTCTCCCACTTCATCCCAATACAATGGTGTTCTGCACTTCCTCCCATACAAAGCTTCGTAAGGCGGCATACCAATGCTTGCATGATAACTATTGTTATACGCAAACTCTACTAATGGTAGATGATCATCCCAACTACCCTTGAAATCCATGACGCGAGATCTCAACATATTTTCTAACGTCTGAATTGTTCTCTTCCTCTGTCCATCGGTTTGTGGATGATATGCCGTACTCAGCTTTAACTACGTTCCCAACTGCTCTTGTAGACTCCTCCAAAAGTTCGATGTGAATCGTGGATCACAATCTGACACAATCGATACTAGTGTTCCATGTCTGGAAATTATTTCCTTAACATAAAGTCTAGCTAACTGGTCTAAGTTATATTTAACCCTAATTGGCAAAAAGTGAGTCAAATTCATCAACCAGTCCACTATTACCCAAATCTCATCATACCCATTCGTTGTAGTCGGAAGTCCTACCACAAAGTCCATCGTGATATGCTCCCACTTCCACTCTGGAATCTCCAATGACTGTAGCAAGCCACTTGGTCGTTGATGTTCGGCCTTAACTTTACGACAAAGTGAGCACCTACTCACATACTCAGCTATTTCCCTCTTCATGTTTGGCCACCAAAAACTCTGTCAAAGGTCTTGATACATCTTAGTACTACCAGGATGAATCGAAAACCTCAAACTATAAGCCTCCTGTAATATCTGCTCCTTTAATTCCGTCTCATTCAGAACCCAAATTCTTCCTTCAAATCTTAATAATCCCTCATTATCAAGATTGTACTTAGTATCTTTTTCATTAGTTAACCGCTCCTTTACCCTGTCACACTCATCAGTTTTGAGCTGCACCTCCTAGACTCTTTCTAGGATGGTAGATTGAATCTCTGTTGTAAACAACATCTGCTCTGATTCTCTCGGGAACTTCACTTCTATTTCCATCCTAGCCATCTCTGTTATTAACTCAGTTTGAGCCGTTAACATAGACAACTTCTCCCGACCCTTCCTACTTAAGGTGTCGGCAACTACATTGGCTTTTCCCGAGTGATACAGGATTTCACAATCATAATCCTTTATCAACTCCAGCCATCTCCTCTATCTCATATTTAACTCCTTCTATGTGAAAATATATTT
Source organism: Panax quinquefolius (assembly GCA_020205615.1). Lineage (NCBI taxonomy): Eukaryota > Viridiplantae > Streptophyta > Magnoliopsida > Apiales > Araliaceae > Panax > Panax quinquefolius. The sequence goes on along the minus strand of CM035159.1, from coordinate 39,162,284 downwards.
TAGACTCTTGTGGTCCGTGTATATCTCATATTTTTCTCCGTAAAGATAATGTCTCCATATCTTTAAAGTAAAAACTACTGCGGTCAGTTCCATATCATGAGTAGGATAAACTTTCTCATAATCCTTCAATTGCCTTGATGCATACGCAATGACCTTGCCATGTTGCATGAGCACGCAACCAAGTCCTCTATATGAAGCATCGCTATAAACTATGAAATTTCTTGTGTCATCAGGTAATGAAAAAACAGGCGCTTCACTCAATCTCTTCTTCAGTTCTTGAAAATTGTCCTCGTAGTTATCAGTCCACGCGTATTTCACTATCTTCCTTGTCAAGTTAGTCAACGAAGTAACTATCTTTGAAAAATTCTAGATGAATCTCTGATAGTAACCCGCTAACTCTAGGAAACTCCACACCTCCGTCGGCATTTTCGGTTGTTCCCAATTCATCACAGCTTCTACCTTCGTTGGATCTACTGAAATCCCCTCATGGTCAATGACATGACCTAAAAATTGTACCTTTTCTGTAGGGTTTCATCACAGAAACACAGCAGAAATAAAAATAATCAAAGTAATTCCGAAACCCAAAACAGGATCCATGCGAAACAGAAATTAATTCAGTGGTTTAGATATTATACCGATTATGTAAGAGTTATGAAATGGCTTCGGATCCTTTACGCAATCCAATCAGAACCGCGCCTTTACGGTATCCACACGAACGTTGCACGAACCGTCGAACGATTCTGCAATAAAGGGACTTGCTGTACTAGGCACCAAAGGAACAGAATTTTTCAAAAGGTTTTCTCTCTAGTCTCTCTCTAAGAGCGGCTAGGGTTTTTTTAAGATATGATCTAACCCTAAGTGGCTGCTATATATCATATATATAGTAGTTAAAAAGAATTAATCAAAACCTAATTTCATAAAATCCGAATTTATATATATAACTTAATTAAGTCTTACTTAATTAATTTACATATATACAAATTTTCATTTTAATTTAAATTCGTGATTTAAATACTATTAATCATATTAATATATTTAAATCCTTAAAATTTAAATTTATTCTCTTTTTAAATTACGTTCTATGTGTGTGACCCTGTAGGTTATTATTACGTTGGCAATAATTTTAAAATCATATTATAAAATTATACACAGTGAGTGGCATCTAGTAATGCATCACTGCTACCCAAGTAATAATAAGATCGATGATTCGATGCAACCTTTTCATGACCAATGTTTCAATGTAATTTAATCCTTTTAACCTTAATATCCTAGATTAAACTCGAGTCATGGAATATGTCATACTCTTCATAATTTAATCTGAGTTTTCTTAATCAATGAGTAGACTATATGAAACAAATCATTATTCGAGTATGGCCATGCATTTCATAGTCCTACTCAATCAAGAGGCCTATGGATATCACCCCTAATATATAGGAAGGTTAAATTACATCTAGATCACTCATATTCCTCACATGATTCATGATGTACCCAATAATCATCTTTATAGTCATATATCTGTTTAGCATCTTTCATCATGGTTAGTCATAACCACTTGTCGGCCGGGAACTCAGTTAGTAGTGCCTCACAGGACCTTTTTACTGATTATGGTGTTTCAAACCCAACGTCCCCTGGCCCTCCTCTCCTTCATGTTGAGGAGATGGGTGAATCAGATGCTCTTGGTACTCGGGTTAGCTCTGATGACTCCTCCTCTCCGGTTATGGCAGTTGATCTTGGTCATCCCTTGGGTGATAATGCAAAGGAAATTTTCTCTGCTGCTCAACACTTTTCTTTGAAAGATCGTGAAGAAGCTCTTTTTGAAAGGAAAAAGAATCTACATCTCATGTCCTTTCTATCTGCTCATGGAATTTCTTCTAATGATGTGCAAGCTTTTCTCTCGGAGGGAAAAACCATTAATTTTGGTAAATCACCTGAGGTGGATGCTATTAGTCCTAGTAGACAAATCAAGGCATCTTCTCCGGTAAATTTTCTGGGGGGCTCTCTGGCTCTGGTCTCACGTGTTGGTGAATCTACTAGGCTGGCGACTGGTGCTAACGTGCCTAGTCTCTCTCTTCCTGAAACGTCTACCCCAGTTATTATGGCTAAAGGTGCTTCTCTTTTAAAATCTCCCGCCCCTTTTTTTGAGGAAGGTGAAATTCCTACAAAGTCTGTCAGAGAACCCACCAAGACTTGGAGTGATATTGTGGGCAAGCAGTCTGGGAAATCATCTTGAAATCTTACGTACCACCCCCCCCCCCCCCACGTTGGACGATGAGACCATCACAGTCTGTCCTCCTAACGAGATGCTTAGCAGAGGTAACCAGCTTTGAGCCTCAAGTTTAGTTGGGTACATTTTACAGTCTTCTCTTCCCTTTAAGGTTGTGGAACCTATAGCTCGGCGTTTATGGGGACATCTGGGCCTTTCAAATGTGTTCCTCCATAATAAAGGGTATTATATCTTCAAATTTTCTTCTATTTCTGACCGAGATAATATACTTGCCTCTGGTCCCTGGCATTTCGCTTCAAAAGGCATTGTTCTACAGAAATGGAAGGTGGGTGTTATTTTCTCCAAATCAGAATGTGATGTGTTCCCGGTATGGGTAAAGCTAACAAACATTCCCCTCTCCTACTGGTCTGATGAGGGACTAAGTTATATTGCAAGTGCTATTGGGAAACCGTTATTCACTGATGAAATGACTTCCCAAAATGATTTTCTGCAATATGCTCGTGTTTGCATTGAAGTTAAAGCTTCTTTCTCATTTCCCCCCTCTATTCGTGTGGCTGTTAAAACGGATGACTCTTTGGATAGCATTTATGTTCCTGTTGATGTTGAATACCAAAGTAAACCTCCCTCATGCTCCACATGTAATGTTTTTGGTCATTCTCCAGTTAAATGTCTTAAGGCAAACTATCAGTGGATCCCAAAAAGTTCAAAAGCTCCTACGGTTGGGCCATCTGGTCCCACTTTCTCAAATTCTGCACCCATTAACTTCTCTTCTGAGCATCAGGCTGCTCCTGTTCATAACGACTGGGTGAATGTTTCTCGTAGAGTAAAAACTGATACTGGTACCTTACTTCATTGCAATACCTTGTGCACTTCTAACACTTTTGCCCCTATAAATGAGGAAGATCATCTGGATAACTATGATTTCGAATCCCCTGCTGTCCCAAATCCTCTAGTCTCTAAACTAAAGGTGATTGATGAAAAGGAAGGCAAAGATCTAAGAACAAGCAGAACTATAGAAATGATAATCCTCAAGCTGCAAAGAAGAGGAAATGGAAAGGCAAGGCTGGTTCGTCCCCCCCTCTTAGTTTTATGTTAGCTTCCTATAATATAAGGGGTCTAAATAAAATGCCTAAACAGGCTTTTGCTAAGCAGCTTATAGCAGATAATAGAATATCTATTTTGGGTCTTCTAGAAACTAGGGTTAAACAAGCTAAGGCTTCAAAAATTTCCAGAAACATTTGTCATTCTAGGAATTGGGCCTTTAACTATGATACTCATATCAATGGCAGAATCTGGGTTGGATGGAATCCAAATCTTTGGAATTTGGATGTTATTTTTGTTTCCCCTCAAGTTATACATTGTAAAGTCCAATCTGTTGATTTGTTTAATACCACTTTTTTACTCTCTTTTGTTTATGGGCTAAATTCTTATTTGGAAAGAAGGGACTTATGGCATGACTTAATTTCTATCTCTCCTACTATTAGTTGGTGCATGCTGGGTGACTTTAATGTTATAAAGGACCTAACTGAAACAAACAATGATATTGTCTCTTGGGACATTGGGATGGAAGATTTTAAATCTTGCATAAATTCTGTTGGTATTGATGACATTAGAGGTGTGGGTCCTATGTTTACTTGGTCTAACATGCGACTTGCTTTCGTAGGTGCATAAAAAAATTGGATCGTGCTATGGGGAACTCTGATTGGTTCACTAACTTCAGCATGTCTCATGTCACATATGCCCCTCGTGGATTATCCGATCATTCTTTGGTCCTTCTTTGGACTGGTATCCAGCTTCCTCAATCTAAGCGTCAGTTTCAATTCTTTAATCACATGCTCCTTCTTGAAGGCTTCAAAGAGGTGGTAGGTAATGCTTGGAACACCTACATCTCTAGGAATCCCTTCTATATTTTTTCTGAGAAACTGAAATGTACTAGACATGCTCTGGTGTCCCTCAACCTTACCACTGGGAATTTAGTGTCTCTGGTCTGCTCAGCCAAGGAGGAACTGTTAGGTTTGTAATATTCATGAACGCAATCAAATTGCATAAAAAGTGCGGAAGCGTGTAAAAATCAGAGTTTAAAAATTTACAAACCATATACCCGGATCACCCTTTATGCACAATTATTAATTAAACGAAAAGATAAAGAATAAATCATACCCTTGAAGATCGAGCTTCCTCAGGTACAAGTTCACCTCCAAATCCTTTCGCGTTCAATCTTGAATCCACCGGGTTTGGTTCCTTCCTTTGATCAACGTTAGCCACCCAAATGTTTGGCCTCTAAAGGTGATCCACCAAGGAAGAAGAAAATTCAAGAAGAAGGGTGTTTTTGGCTCAAACCCTAGTTTTTCTATCTCTATAGAAAGGGTGTACTCTCCCAACAATTGGAATTATGTCAGTATGTTTTAAAAATCAACAACCCTTCACCCATAATAAGACTCCTCTTATTAATAGATGTGGGCAACCCACCTTAACAATTAAGGAATTGGGTTTTATTTAATTAATTAAATTCTTTTAATTAATTAAGCTCCCTAACCTTATTAGGGATAATTAATTAAACTCCTTTAACTAATTTTCCTTCCTAATCCAATTAGGAATAAATGAGAGTACTTATATTAAATTAATTCCTAAACTCTTTTAGAAATTAAAATAATAATAATTGTAATAATATTAATAAGACTCCTCTTATTAATTTATATTTAATATTTCTAAAATATTAAATAATAAATATTAAGCTATTTAATTTATTCTATCACCATAGATTAAATTAAATATACATAACATATTATTATTACGATTATGCCATTAACTTCTTAAATAATTATTCTTCCTTTTATGGTGTGACCCTTTAGGTTCTCCATATTAAACCTATTGTGAATAAATCAATTAGAACAATTCTAATCTTATTTAAATAAATAAATTAAACAATTAATTTATTTAAATAATATTTATTCTACAATAGGGATAAGCCTCCACTAGCGATCAACGACTTTCCGGATAATATAGATTTCAACATTAATCATTAAAGAACCTTTGAGTAAATAGTTACTGCATAATTCAATCCTTCCACCATACAATGTCCCAATTAAATATAAGACATGGAATTACTTTGTCAAGTCTTATTTTATTTAATTATATGTATTTCGATTCTTAAATGCACAACTCAAATAATGCAAATTAGAAACTCCTTTCTAATTTCATTCTCGCCTGCCAAGGACTCTTTGGGGTTGTCATTTATCGAATCACATAGGACATTTCTCTTCTTTTATTAGAAGTGGTAGATTCTTTATTGATCATACATTATCTCCATGTACAACTTATTATACCCAAGCATACCCTTTGATATACCCTAAGGGTCTTAAGGAATAAGTCAAAGTATAACTCATCATACACAAGATACTATGATGATCTCAAGTCTAAGGATTACTTGTACTACTATCACTACAGGAATTCCTATTGACATGCAAATAAAACTCCATTAGGTATTCCTTAGCGAGCCACGTTCAGTGAACTTATTCTCCAATAAGCACCTACATACTTGCTTTAGTGTCTCCACATAAATGATCATGAGATCAATCATCCTCATCCAATGAGCAAGCAACGTATGTACCAATCTATCCGGATTCACTAATCCCCAATTTAGTAATCCAACGATTGGGAACTATTTTAGTTTTAAGCTTTCAAAGAATTTAGATCTCATTAGAATGATCATCATCATTATTCTAAAAGCATTGCTTAAAACTATGGGTTTATCACATATTATAAAACAGCATCATGTAGATAATTTAAAAGCCTTTAATAAATTAATACTTTTTATTAATAAATGAATAAGATTGTTACAAAGTATATGCTTTATCATCAAACATGATTGGCTTGTGTGCATACTACTTTCAATCTCCCACTTGCACTAAAGCCAATCGTCGCTGGTAACTCATACTCTTTTTCTCTAAGTGACGATTATCCTGCATTGTTGGATAAGCTTTAGTTAATGGATATGTAATGTTGTTCTTGAGAGTCCACTATCTCTATAGTGATTTCCCATCTTTCAATGATTCTAATAATCAAATGAAAGTGCCACAACACATGTTTAGATCCAAGATGAGACTTGGGAACTATTCCTAGTTACGTAATGAACTTTTAATCCAAACAATCAACTTGCGACTTCATTTATAGCTATTTACTTTGTCTTTATCACTAAACCAAAGAACTCTTTCTTTGTTTGGAACCTTTCCAATTCACTACACCACTTGTTCAAGGTAACACTTTTACCTTAAAGTGGATTTTCTATCGCCTCTTCTGCGTCTGAAAAACTTGAGTGCATTAAGCCCTCTGGTTTTAATTTAGACCCACATAAATTTTAATCACATCTTTAGTGCTTGGGTTAAGAACTTTAAGATGTTTTTCACTGTCTTACAGTGATCTTCTCCAGAATATGACCGATCAACATCAGGTCTCGTACATTTCATTGCATACATGATTGTCACTCATGCGATCTCTCTTCTTTGGAGTCTATGGGGACTATTAAGAGAGATACACTCCATGGCTCATCAACATGAGACATCTCTTGGAGTTTGCCATGCTAAACGACTTTAGCATCAAATGAATATACGTTCCTTGGGTTAAGTCGAGCATCCTCTTAAATCTATCTATATAGATTTATATCCCCAATTAAGATACTCTTCCAAATCATTCATGGAGGAATGTTTAGACAACTTTATCTTTACTGATTGTAGCATTGGTATGTCATTCCTTATCCATAATATATCAACATATATTACTAGGAATGTCACGATGCTCCCACTGACCCTTTTGTACACACTAGAAGTCTTACCTCATCGAATGTAACTGGATCATCATCTTCTATGATGCGTACCTCATCATCATCATCTATGATGAATCCATACCTCCTAGGTATCTTCTTGATACTATTCCATTTCTGATTCTTGTTGTGGTGCAATAGAATCTATCTACGTGTTCCTCTTATTTGACTTATAGTGTTTTGTGGATCACGAACTTTTCAAGATCTATAATCCTCCCACTAGCCCCTTTTAATGATAAACACCTTTATCTTAGAAGGCAGCGTGTTTCGTAACAAACACCTTTTGCTAAGTAGGATTATAGAACATATACCCTAAACTTACTTTAGGATGTCCCACAAATCTGTACTTGTCAAATCTTGTCCCAAGCTTATCCTTTGAAAACGTTTCATATAAGTTGGACAACCCCTTAACTTAACATACTTAAGATTAGGAATCCTCCCTGTCCATAACTTTTATGGAGTCTTGGGATCGGATTTTAAGGTTACCTTTTAAAAGTAGAGATATCTGACCATTTCTAGGACATGACCCTAGAAGAATACTGGAATGTCGGTAAAATCATTATGGACCGCACCATGTCCAACAAGGTACGATTTTTCATTTAGATACATTAATCAATTATTGCATATCAGGATGTGTCCATTATGAGAAAACTATTTGAGATGATCTAGAAACTTATTGCACAAGTATTTATCCCTTGATCTAATCAAAGAATCTTAATACTTTGCCAATTTGTTTCACTTCTGAATTCTTTGAACCTTTCAAATAATTCACACTTGTATTTTAGCAAATACACACATTCAACTCTTTGAATGATCATCTCCTTTTCTTATACTAATTTGTTCAATATGCAAAATTATTTTCATGTAAGTCAAGTATACAAAATTTATTAAGTAATATTCGGTTCTATACAAAACATTATTATTATAAATAGAACAACAATTGTTCTTAATTATAATACCAAAGTTTTCATTGTCCAACAATAAAATGGAAATAATATTTTAACAAGAATCTGAATACAATAACAACTTATTGACTTAATAGATTTGCCCAGTAAGCGATCTTAAACTATAAGTTTCTATGGCTAATATCAGTGAACCTTTGCTTCATTTCCCACACATAGGATTACTTACCTTGTTTAACTTTCTACTTACCTTGGTCCCTTCATAAATCTATATTTATGATAACCAAAGTCGGTATCCAATACCCAAGTAGAACCTTGACTTAAAGAAAAATTTATTTCAATCATGAACAAAAACTGTATTGTAACCGAAACTTCACTAAGCTTCTTTGGTTAGCCTCTGCAAGATGCTTCTTGCAGTTTCTTTCCAGTGTCCAGGCTTATTGCAGTGGAAGCAAACTCCTTTGCTATCCATATCAGTTTTGTTCTTATTATCCTTTGTTTATGCCTTTCTATTTACCTTCTTTGAATCGTTCTTCTTTTCAGAAGATTCTTTGGCCCCTACCAGTAAGACATGGTCTTTCTTGGTTGGAAAGTGACTCTCAACATTTTCAACATGTTAAGCAAATCAGCGAGACTGATATCTAGCTTGTTCATATGAAAAATTCACAACAATTGTGAAAGGAGTCCGGGAGTGAGTGCAAGATCAAATCTTGTCTCAACTCTCCATCCATGACGAAACCGGTTGTCCTAATTGATCAATCAAATTGATCATGTTAAGAACTTTTATCTGTACTGTAGTGTCATTGGCCATTCTAGATCGGAAGAGCTCCTTAGATATCTGATATCTATCAGTCCTACTTTCCTCACCATCAACTACTTGATGTGCGGAATATAGTAGGAGCATCCATAGTTTCATCTTGTGTTCAAGCTCGTTACTCATGGATGCGAGCATGATGCATTGAGCCAATCATGCATCATCTTGCCACTTTCTAAAAGTAGCAATCTCTTCCTCGAGGCATTATGCGCAACCATTGCGGGATAAAGCGTATTATGGACATAAGATAGCTTTTCACTATGAGAACTATTCTCAAATTCCTTAACCAATCCATTTAATTCTATGCAAGTTAATTTAGCATCTAATATGCTTCGCATGATGATAGTAATTTTAGACATTGTAAAATTCTGTAAATGAATTTGTAATTAACAACATTTTAACATACATTCTATTTTAATTACCAAAATAAATTAGGTCTTGTTTTAAATTGGTATCTCCCACTATTTTCTTCAAACTATATTTCCCTCACTTATATAGTTCGGCAAAATTTAATTAAAGATTTGCTAGTGAGAATAAGGATCCCATTTCAAATGTATATAGCCTTGTGGTGACACAACAAACTATATATAAATAAATAGGTAGACAACTTTTGTCAATTACATCAACTATGCAACTCCTTGTATTTTGCCTCTTAGATTATTTTGATCAAGTGGTGGCACATCCAGAATCAAAATTATCCAAGTTAAGTCCAACCTAGCACTCCATATATTCAAAAAGAAAAATATCATCCTTGTGGTGACACAACAAAACAATATTGTTCAATTTTCTTTATAAGCATCAAATGTGATAAATTAACATCTTAAATACTTAATACTTGCCTTGTGGTGACAATACAAACTCATATTAAATATTTAATACTCTATTAATTTTATCATGCTAGAAGAAGCGACGTTCGATATTCCAAATATCTTTGAACGCTTAGGACTTAATATAAGAAATTTGAGGATTTATTATTAATTTGTCTCATCTTGTTTAGCGCATGCGTATATATATATAAAATACGCGTCGTATTAATGAACATGCTGAGCATGTTTGCATAATATATAATATATATAGTATAAGCATGCACATATAGAATACTATATTCTACCCGGATTGATTATGGACTTTTATTCTAGTTTGGTTCACTAGAGCCACCAAGTGAACCAAAAGGTCAAACCTAGGGTGCAAGAAATAATATTTAAATATAACTATTACATTTAAACCCTGCTCTATTACAAACGGGTCTTCAAGCGCCCTTGCTCCTTGATCTCTAATTTTTTTTTTCAAAATTAATTCTAACTATTCCTATTACAAAACTATTTAAAATAAATAGAAACCTTGATCGTGAGCCGAGGGGGAAGTACATAGGAGGAAGATAGAATTTACATTCGAAAAAATTAGAGAAGGCGAGTCTGTGCAGAATCCCATTTAATAAAACTCATACATTCATGCATCCAACTAAAATAAAATCCAATCATATTGGTCGATAGTCCATAATCAATCCCATTTATTATCATACACATCACCATATGCATCAATAAATAATATTCATCTTATGAATAATAAACATTTAATATATATATTGATATCATTTAATGGGCAAATTTAGTTAGTATAAAATCTAATTTTTTGAATCAAAATAAACTCCTTTATTTTAATCCTAATTTAAATCAAAATAAAACTATTTTATTTTAATTTATCCAATTTTGAATAAAATAAACTATTTTATTTTAATCAAAATCTTTAATCAAAATAAACTCCTTTATTTTAATTAATTATGGAATCCAATTCCATGTAATAAAAAAATCTTTAATTAAAATAAACTCTTTTATTTTAATTAATTATGGAATCCAATTCCATGTAAAAATCTTTTATTAAAGGAAACACGGATATTCTTTCCTATTCACAAATAAACTCCTTTATTTTGAATAATATGAAATCTTATTCCATATTTAAATAAATTCTTTTATTTAAGGAAATTAGGATTCTCTTTCCTATTCACAAATAAACTCTTTTATTTTGAATAATATGAAATCATATTTCATATCTAAATAAACTCCTTTATTTAAGGAAAGATCAATTTCAACTCCAATTAGTTATATGGAATCCAATTCCAACTCTAATTAGTTAGCATGAAATTCTAATTTTAAAATTAAAATAAATCTTTTATTTTAATATTAAAATAAACCTTTTATTTTAAAATTAAAATAACTTTTTATTTTAATAATAAAATTATTAAAATATATATATTATATACCGTATATAATTATAATATTAAGAATAATATATATATATAACTATTATATATATATATATATATATATATATATATACCGAATATATATATATATAGTTAACATCCGAAAGTTCCTTGCACATTGAAAAAACGAACAGATCATGTTATGCTCCTAGATTTCCGTGCCATGAATCAAAAGGAAAACCGGCAGCCTTTCTATTATTATTATTATTATTATTATTATTTTTTATGTTCCGTGCTATCTTTTGTTAAGTTTCAAGCTTCTGCCAAAAAAGCTGCTGAATTCCACTTAATTCCATGTAGCTTCAAAAAACTTTTGACCGAATAGCACAATTTCTATATAGCACATTAACAGTAACATGCTTGAGGCACGGAAATCGTGACATCGCGGAAATTCAGTTATTTAGCCAGCCTTTGCATCAAAAAAAAAAAATCGAATCTGAAATGTGATCATGCGAACTGCTTTTTTTTTTTTTTTTTTTTATAATAAATTTTATACAATAAAATTATGCCCAATTAAATTGTTCTAAACACATATCAATATACATATCAAATCTGAACAATTAATAATTTGCATAAAGGTTTGGCTCTGATGCCACTGTTAGGTTTGTAATATTCATGAACGCAATCAAATTGCATAAAAAGTGCGGAAGCGTGTAAAAATCAGAGTTTAAAAATTTACAAACCATATACCCGGATCACCCTTTATGCACAATTATTAATTAAACGAAAAGATAAAGAATAAATCATACCCTTGAAGATCGAGCTTCCTCAGGTACAAGTTCACCTCCAAATCCTTTCGCGTTCAATCTTGAATCCACCGGGTTTGGTTCCTTCCTTTGATCAACGTTAGCCACCCAAATGTTTGGCCTCTAGAGGTGATCCACCAAGGAAGAAGAAAATTCAAGAAGAAGGGGTATTGGCTCAAACCCTAGTTTTTCTATCTCTATAGAAAGGGTGTACTCTCCCAACAATTGGAATTATGTCGTATGTTTTAAAAAATCAACAACCCCTTCACCCATAATAAGACTCCTCTTATTAATAGATGTGGGCAACCCACCTTAACAATTAAGGAATTGGGTTTTATTTAATTAATTAAATTCTTTTAATTAATTAAGCTCCCTAATCTTATTAGGGATAATTAATTAAACTCCTTTAACTAATTTTTCCTTCCTAATCCAATTAGGAATTAATGAGAGTACTTATATTAAATTAATTCCTAAACTCTTTTAGAAATTAAAATAATAATAATTGTAATAATATTAATAAGACTCCTCTTATTAATTTATATTTAATATTTCTAAAATATTAAATAATAAATATTAAGCTATTTAATTTATTCTATCACCATAGATTAAATTAAATATACATAACATATTATTACGATTATGCCATTAACTTCTTAAATAATTATTCTTCCTTTTATGGTGTGACCCTTTAGGTTCTCCATATTAAACCGGTTGTGAATAAATCAATTAGAACAATTCTAATCTTATTTAAATAAATAAATTAAACAATTAATTTATTTAAATAATATTTATTCTACAATAAGGATAAGCCTCCCTAGCGATCAACGACTTTCCGGATAATATAGATTTCAACATTAATCATTAAAGAACCTTTGAGTAAATAGTTCTGAAATTCATTCATCCTTCCACCATCTGATGTCCCAATTAAATATAAGACATGGAATTCTTGTCAAGTCTTATTTTATTTAATTATATGTATTTCGATTCTTAAATGCACAACTCCAAATAATGCAAATTAGAAACTCCTTTCTAATTTCATTACGCATATGGCCAAGGACTATTGGGTTGTCATTTATCGAATCACATAGGACATTTCTCTTCTTTTATTAGAAGTGGTAGATTCTTTATTGATCATACATTATCTCCATATACAACTTATTATACCCAAGCATACCCTTTGATATACCCTAAGGGTCTTAAGGAATAAGTCAAAGTATAACTCATCATACACAAGATACTATGATGATCTCAAGTCTAAGGATTACTTGTACTACTATCACTACAGGAATTCCTATTGACAGGCAAATAAAACTCCATTAGGTATTCCTTAGCGAGCCACGTTCAGTGAACTTATTCTCCAATAAGCACCTACATACTTGCTTTAGTGTCTCCACACAAATGATCATGAGATCAATCATCCTCATCCAATGAGCAAGCAACGTATGTACCAATCTATCCGGATTCACTAATCCCCAATTTAGTAATCCAACGATTGAGAACTATTTTAGTTTTAAGCTTTCAAAGAATTTAGATCTCATTAGAATGATCATCATCATTATTCTAAAAGCATTGCTTAAAACTATGGGTTTATCACATATTATAAAACAGCATCATGTAGATAATTTAAAAGCCTTTAATAAATTAATACTTTTTATTAATAAATGAATAAGATTGTTACAAAGTATATGCTTTATCATCAAACATGATTGGCTTGTGTGCATACTACTTTCAGGAACTGCACTTAGTGCAGACCTTACTCCATGCCAACCCCTTGGATACTATTCTTTTGGGGAGAGAAAAATCATGTCATCACCAACTCTAGACTGCCTTGGAAAGAGAGGAAATTTTTCTTCAACAGAAATCTAGAGCTAACTGGCTGGCCTTGGGTGATCGCAACTCTAGCTATTTTGCCAACATAATGAAGAACCGTTGGAACTCTAATAAAATATTATCCATCATGAACTCGGCGGGTTCCTTGAGTGCGTGGCCAAAAGAAACATTGAAGATGTTGCACGTGGGTTACTTTGACAATCTTTTCAACACTTTTGAGGAGCCGTATCCTGGGTTTGCAAATTTTGACTCCTCTCCTTCTAGGCTGGTCAGTAATGCACAAGCCATTAAACTGGGAAGCCCTGTCTTTCGATATAGAAATCCTTGAGGTCCTTAAATCCATGAAGCGAAGCAAAAGTCCGGGGCCGGATGGCTTTAATGTCAATTATTTCCTTAGTTGTTGGGATATAGTGGGTGTGGATTTCCTAAAAGCTGTACACTACTTCTTTGACAACAGTAGGCTTACGAGGGGGTTCAACTCGACTGCTCTAGCTCTCATTCCTAAAAGCTCCAATCCTTCTTCCATGTCTGATTTTCGACCTATCTCCTGCTGCAACACGATATACAAATGTATTGCCAAAATCCTCTCTAACAGGCTAAAGGAGGTTCTTCCATTTCTTGTGGACAAAGCACAATCTGCCTTTGTTAAAGGAAGATACATTAGTGACAATATTCTTCTAGCTCAAGAAATGTTCACTGGCTACCTCCGCACCACAGGTCCCTCTAGATGTGCTCTTTAAATTGATCTTACCAAAGCTTTTGACACGGTTAGATGGGATTTCCTTTTTGACACATTACAAGCTTTCAAATTTCCCTCTCCCTTTATTGGTTGGATTAAAGCATGTATCACCTCTGCCATGTTTTCTCAGAAGGTCAATGGCTCTCTTGCGGTTTTTTTGGGAGCTCCAGAGAGGTCTCGAGACAAGGAGACCCACTTTCCCCTTTTCTTTTTGTTTTGGTCATGGAAATGCTCTCCCTCAAACTGAACAAGGCAACCTCTGTTCCTGAATTTTCATATCACTGGAAAACCAAAGAATGCAAACTTACTCATCTTTTCTTTACGGATAACATTGTGATTTTCTGTCATGCATCTTTTCCATCTGTATCCATCATAAACTCTTGCATTCTTTCTTTCTCTTTATACTCTGGACTTATTCCAAACTCTCACAAAAGTCATTTTTTCCTCTCTAAGTCTGATCCCTCTGCTATTAGGGAATTTTCTTCTCTTCTTGGCTTCCAGATTGGAACACTTCCTTCAAAGTTTTTGGGAGTTCCCCTTTTGTCAAAAAAACTTTCAAAGGCTGATTGCATTCCTCTCATACATAGGATCACCAACCGTATAACCTCTTGGACATCAAAGGTTCTCTCTTACTCTGGCAGGCTCCAGCTTATTAAAACTACTCTCTTTTCTATACAAGTTTTCTGGAGCTCACATTTCATTCTTCCGAAAGAGGTTCTCAAAGAAATCCAATCCATCTTATCTCGATTTCTATGGAAAGGGGCAACACTTGAAAAATATGGTGCCAAAGTTGCTTGGGCCAATATTTCTCTTCCCCTAAATGAAGGTGGTCTTGGCATTAAAAGCTTAATGGACTGGAACAAAGCTCTCATTCTAAAGCATCTCATTGGCATTATTCAACCTAAATCATCTTCTCTTTGGGCAAACTGGATCAAAGCCACAACTTTAAAACAGAAATCTTTTTGGCAGATAGGAATCACAGCTGCAAGTTCATGGATATGGAAGCAAGTTCTAAAACTGAGGCCACTTGCTCTACAGCACTTGCACTACCAGGTTGGAAATGGTCGGGACACAAACCTTTGGTTCGACCCTTAGCTAAATAATCTTGCCATCAACCCCTCCAGTTATCTTCATCCAATCTCGGGATCCCTCTCTCGTAATCGTCGATTAATTATCAGGGGTAACACTTGGTTTCTTCCTCCGGGCAACCATCATGACACAATCATGTTACGCAGGAAAATGGAACATCTCCCTCCTCCTACACTGCAGTGAGATAGGATTTTCTTGAAAGCTTGTGATACTATAAATATCAAAGCTAATCAAATCTGGGAGGCCATCCGATCAAGGCAGCAGCTTATCCCTTGGTGCTCAATGGTGTGGAACAAATTTCATGTACCACGATTCTCCTTTATCCTTTGGCTTGGCATTCTAAAGAGGCTACCCACCAACGACCGGACTTCTAGTTATTCGGGGCTAACATGGAATTGCCCTCTTTGCAACCTTCATCCGGAGACATTTGACCATTTATTTTTTAAATGTACTTACTCAGAGAATATTCTTCTTACGGCAACAAACCTTGGTAATTGGACTCCTTTTCCAATATCTTGGGATGCTATTTTGAGTTTCCTAACAAATTTTCAAGGCTCAAATCTTTCAAGGAATATTCTTAGCCTAACAGTGGCTGTTTGCTTCTACAAAGTCTGGGAGGCTATGAATAAAAAGCTACACTCTGACACTCTTCCTCCTATGACCAGTCTTGCAAAGGATGTCATTAATATCATTAAGTCTAGGTTATCTACATGTAACTCCTTCATCAAAGCTACAAATAGTCTTTTTTTCTGTAATTAGTTTATTACCAACTAGTTGGGTTCTGGTTTAGTTCCTAGTATAGTTTCCTCATCTTCGGCATATCCATAGATGATGTAGCTATATTCTGGGGTACCCCCTTTGCCTTTGTTTTTTGGTTCCTTCTATACAAACAAATTTAGCAAAAAAAAAATCATCTTTATAGTCCACCCTATTAAAGGTGACATTTGATGATATCAAAGTACATAAATTCTCGTGTAGTAATATAGTGATTTCAGGTCGGAGGACCATTACATCATTGTCACTATGAGAATCGCTAATGAAACTTTGCATAATGTTCCACGTAGAATTCTCATTGTGGGTCTGTCCAGTACATCGTTCTCTAACATGTACCTATTCATTGACTTAATATCTCATATATTTATGACCAATGAGATTTGGTCATCAGTCAATCCACATACTAGTCTCAATGCATCATTTTTGTCCCATCAACAATGAAACTCAACTAGGGACATTTAAGAACAATGATACTAATTGAAATTATATAATCTCATGTTCAAGTCACATACTTAAAACTATATAATTTGTATCACTATTCTCAGGAATTTTATTATGTTAACATTTATATAACGCAGTAAATAAAACCATAATAAAATCATTCATTTATTCAATCAAATATAATATCAAAATGTTAAGCAATTATATTAAATAATTGGCCTCTAGGGCATAAACTCTAACATTTTCCAACCAATATTCACACTTAGTGAACTTCGCATACAACTGCTCTTTCCTTAGTGTCTCCAACACTAACCTTAGGTGTTTAGCATGATCTTCTGGCGTCTTAGAATAGACTATAATATCATCGATAAACACCACGACGAACTTGTCCAAATATTGTTTGAACACTCTGTTCATCATATCCATAAATGCAGCTGGTGCATTAGTCAACCCAAATGACATCATCAGAAACTCGTAATGACCATAACGAGTCCTAAATGCTATCTTTGGTACATCCTCCTTCCTAACCTTCAACTGATGATACCCTGTTCTTAAATCTATTTTAGAAATGGGCAGTTATTTTTGTGTCAGTCGGAGGTCGGGATGCTGCGGTCTTCTTGGCAGCTGATGTTGTCTTCTTCTTCTTGTTGATCGGTTTTTTGGGTGTGTATGTCTTCTTTGTGAAATTCTTGAGTGCAAAAGTGCTACTGGCTAAGCGCTTTTGGGATGTTTGGCAGTTTGGTTTCTCAAAAAGTTTTTGTTTCCTTTGCAAATTGGGTTAGTTATTGTTTTAACCTTGCTCCTATGTTGGATCATTGTACCCTAGTTTTCTAGGTTTGGTTTACGTTAGCCATCATAGGTCATGTCCTATGATGGCTGAGGTATACTGTTGGGGTTTTTGACCCATGTACTTTGTTCCTATTCTTTCTTTTCATTTCAGTCTAAATTTAGCACAAAAAAATCTATTTTAGAAAAATACTTAGCCCCTTTCAACTAATCAAAAAGATCATCGATCCTGGGCAATGGGTATTTATTTTTTTTCGTTAACTTATTCAACTCTCTGTAGTCGATACAAAGTCTTAACGATCTGTCCTTCTTCTTGACAAACAGTACCAGTGCTCCCCACGACGAAACACTCGGTTGTATGTACTTCATGTCAACAGTTCTTGCAACTGCACCATTAGCTCCTTCATCTCCACTGGCGCCATACGATATGGTACCCTGAAAACTGGTAACGCTCCTGGCACAATGTCTATTACAAACTCGGTCTCCCTATCTGGTGGAAGACCCGACAATTCACACAGAAATACATCAGCGAATTCTCTAACTATAGGTATTTGTTCCATGGTTGCTACCACTCTCTGGGTATCAGCAACATGACACAGATAACCCACACATCCCTTCCTCAATAATTTCCTAGTTTGTGTCATGGTTAGACAACACAAAAGTCCCGGCGATCTATTCTCGTAAAATACTACCTGTGGTTGTTTTAACGTTCTAAGGTTCACACATTTCTTTTGACAATCTATAATTGCCCCATGGTTAACTAACCAATCCATTCCGAGAATTACATAAAATTCTCCTAACTTTATCGATATCAAATCTACCGATAATTTACAACCTCGTATATCTACGCAACAACTCCTATGCACATCTTCAACAAGAATTATTTCTTCGTTTGCTACCTTAATATTTAAAGGTATAGGCAAATTTTTGGGAAGTAATCCTAATCGTCTAGCAAAATCACATGCTATAAACGAACAAGTAGCACCTGAATCAAACAGCACATAAGCATTGATGTCGTTGATCGGAATAATACCTGCGACGATGTCCCCTGATGCAACTGCATCTTGGACTGTCATGTTAAAGGTACATCCCATCTGCCTACCCAGCTGCACTGGACCACTAATGGCTAACTTACTGCTATTAGTGCCCAGGTTCCCGTCTGTCCCCTTCTTTGGGCAATTCTTTGCCATGTGGTTAGTTGACCCACACACAAAGCATCCATGATTCTTCTTCGGACTTGGACAGTTAGGCGAGATGTGCCCTTCTTGTCCACAGTCGTGGCATACGGCCTTCCCCTTGAGACAGACTCCTAAATGAGTCTTCTCACAGGTCTTGCAGGCCTCCATCCTCCTCTTTGGTCTCCTAGCTTCACTCCGGTATTCCCAGAGCTGAATGTTTTCCTCTTTTGTCCCTCGCCACTCCTGCTGGCTCCCTCGACCTTTACTCCCCCATCCAATTTCCCCTTATTCTTCTTGTCTATGTGGTACTGGCTCAACGCCTCGCTACCACCTTCGGCGATTATCGCCTTCTATAAAATGGTCCCAAATGAAGTTCTCTGGAACACATAAATATGGTTATAAAGCCAGGGTTTCAAGTCCTTCTCGAATCGTCGTGCCTTCCTAACCTCTGTGTCCACTTGGTGTGGAGCAAACCTCGCCAGTTCATTAAACTTGGCGGCATATTGGGGAACTGTCATGTCCCCTTGTTTCAATTCGAGAAACCGCATCTCCATCCTCCCCTGCATGCTTGTGGGAAAGTAGTTCTCGAATAATATCTCCTTGAACCTCACCCACATTAGATTCTCGATCCCAGCCCTAGCCTGATTAGTTTACCACCAAAAGTTGGCCTCTCCCTTCATCATGTAGGTTGCAAAGGCAACCTTCTTTGCCTCGTTGACATTTGCTATCACAAATGCCTTCTCGATTTTTTTCACCCACGTTTGGGCTTCGATAGGGTCCGTAGTTCCTTTGAACTCCGGCGGACCAACGCTCTTAAAATCGTTAAAGGTAGTAGCTCGTGCTACTCCCAGATTTACGGGGATATTAGCCCTAGTTCTATTAAATGCGGCTATTAAAAGATTAACAAACTCCTGCATAGGATTAATCGGACCTCCCTCTGGTTGATTTACATTAGCTCCTTGATTACGTTGCACTCTTCTTAGTGGCATATTGCTGATACAATAAACAACACATTTCGTTACTATTCCTTTCTTATTAATTAGTTATTATTCGATAATAAACAATAACTTCAATATTCATTGCTCAGTTGTTCCGTAAAAAGGCTTATATTCATTCATTGTAGTATAATACTACATCGGTTACATTACACAGACGAAGCTGATTACATTACTATCCCGCTATTGCTTTCCAAAAAATTGGGATTTACAAAAGACTACCCTTTGTTATACAAAAGAGGGTTTTACGCCACTACTAAGTACACAATATTTACATATCTAAACTACTCTAGCTACTACTAGATTACATCTGTCTTAAGGCATTATCAAAATCTGCCTTGGCAAGACCGGCAATAATATCACGGCTGATAGTATGCCGCATCTGCCTTGCCTCTACCAGATAACCAGCTACCTGTTGCTGGAAATCTACATGAGAGCTCCTATAAATATAGGACATTCTCCCTATCTTCTGGTTTTTGGTCTTTAGCTCCTCCTTGAGCTCAAAAACCTCATGCTTCAACTCATGGACCTTGTCCTTAGCCAAAATTCTCTCATCATGTTCCTGCTCCCACATGGACTCCACATCGGTCTTGTCCTCTATAACAGCCTAGAGCTCTACCTTCAGCTCCTTAACCTCCTGACAGTAATGGATATTTCTATCCAATACTGACATAAATAATGACATCATTGACTCCCCAGGAGCCATCTCTGTTGCTATTGCTACCGGGTTGAAAGACACTACCTCCACCTCCTCTTCTATCATGTCGTCGAACACGGACATGAGATCAGGATCCTCTAAGTCTCCAGACTCAATGATAACTATCTCTGGTTCTTTTGCTATGGGGTTCGGTATAACCTCTATTTGGTTAACCGATTCTTCACTAACTGCTTGTACATCTAATTTCATTCCATTTACTCCTGACATCTACATAAAATAATTATATTGATTAGTACACGTCAGTAGATTATTAAAAACACATAACATATTCATAATGCATTTTTATAAGGTTATTTTCTTCTTTTTTTTCTTCTTTTGACTCCTCTTAAGGTTATGACTTAAGGTTTTTAATCCCCCCTTAAGTTTTATAACCTAATGCTTTGATACCAACCTGTGACGCCCCCAAATCCGAGTATCTTATAACCCGACAGATGGTGCTACACGGTACTACCATTCACACACACATTCAATTGAAAAGCCTCAATAGAACGAATATGTCTTCTATATATTCAAAATATTATTAACATTCCCCCAGGTTCTTTATAACCATTACATTTGTTCTTGTCATAATATCAAATATATTACAATCATTCACCCTATACTATTACGTAAGTGTTCTACGGGTTCGTCTTCGCCTTGCACTTATCCTTCCCGGAGCCTTCGGTCTGTTAAATCTTAGTTGTATTCATATGGTTCAAGCAAGAGTGAGCATGACTAGCTCATCAAGTATAACAATTCTAATAAACAACATGCTTGAAACATAGGAATCGTATATCTTCAATAACTGAACAATAGTTACGAAGTACTATCAATAATTCAAAATATCACTTCTTTTCCTTCAAAACGTTTTACAACAACAATATTCAGTAAAACATTAATTCTGATCCAAGACCTTGAGCATTTCATAAGTTCCTTTGAAAAGGACATCCTGGCACTA
The DNA here is from genome assembly GCA_020205615.1 of Panax quinquefolius. Taxonomy (NCBI): domain Eukaryota; kingdom Viridiplantae; phylum Streptophyta; class Magnoliopsida; order Apiales; family Araliaceae; genus Panax; species Panax quinquefolius. The sequence continues at coordinate 39,141,029 of CM035159.1, read as the reverse complement.
AGTCTGTAAGTCCGACATTTCTTATGAGCACGTCTAGATGATCAGCCTATAGTACTCTATGTTGATCAACACTACATTCATTAAACGTATGTACGTTTAAGTTGTGGCAACCTCACGTGCCTATCGTTTGAAGACAAAACATTTTTAGCATACTTAGTCTTCATTGGAAAACTACACCAATATAACTTGGTAAGCATTGGCCATGCTTTGATAGAAACATAATATAAGTCTAGCCAAAAAAGTTGGCTTTGACTTCATCATACAATACTTCATGCGTAAGGATACATGAATTACAAAGCTTGTTCAGATTGAACTGAAACAAGGGTTAAAACACTTACCTTTATTGTCTATTATAGTTATAACACATTCTCATTTAAGTCTTTAAGTCTCTACAGTAAATGATAACATCACATAACACATTAGGTCATGAATGAACATACATGGTTCCTAATGAATCTTACCCTTCTTCTCAATATAATTATGACTTAGATTTGTTATTATTGGTTTCGGCTTTTCGTTACATCGTTCTTACCTTCACATTACGTTCATGTTTGATTACTTATCTTCAACCTTTAAGTAACATAATTAAGGTTTAACAATACCTTATAATGCTTCATTAACTTCCTTAGTTCATTGTAAATTAATTACCATTCATGCTATACTTGTAAACCTCCTTCTCTCATTGAAAACCACAGAAATTTGGTGTTGCTATGGCTACCCTTTCTTCTCTCTCATCATTGACTGCGCCGCCCACTCAGATGGTGAGGATCGGACTTCGGTCTTGGCGGCGCTAGTCCCAAATATTATATGTTGCGATCTGGTAGCGTAAGTTCAGTAGGTATGTGCATTGTATATGGCGCTGTAGCGCCACCAATATACCTTGGGTTGGCGCCGCGGCGCCAACTCTGTGCACCAGACAACTTTGACAAAATTTCAACTGTGAGATTTCCGAGCTCGTAACTTCTTCTTTATAAGTTCGAATTGGCTCGTTCAAGAGCCTCCGGTTCACAAATTACATACTCTACGTGTTCATGCAAGAATTTTATCTATTTGACTTCGTTTACTCAAAATTCACCTATTGGTTCATTTTTAACGAAAACAGTAAACGTTCGTGAACGTTCAACGCTCGTTTCCTCGTTCTAAGTCGAAATCCGGTCATTTTCGAGTCAGCAACTCTATAATGCCAAATATGACTTGTCTCCGTCGAAAACCAACGTTTCCGAGTTCAAACACAAAATTCGACTTCCATTACGAGAATTTCATGAATTCGACAATTATCATCCAATCGTGTGAATTCCGACAAAACTTTGTTACTAACGATTTGATCATCGTTCTAAATGGATTCTAACCATCATATGAACATTCCAAACTACATATTAAATCAACTTATTTTCAAGCTATTTTTTGGCTTATTCTTTATAAATCCATAACTTAATAAATTATAAACTACAAGTTTTCATTCCTTATGACTTATTATAGATTTAGGTCTTTTAAGCAACATTCTCACATCTTATCAAATATACTAACTTCGTATGGCAAACCTATGACAAGTTTATCATAAGTTCTTCATAAGATTATAACTTATTTAGGTTCAAATCACTTATTCATGACTTATTCGTCTTAAGTCCACTGTTTATTCAATTCTTATATGCTATTAGCATACATGATCATCACTTCTCTATCAAGCTATCATGGTAGAGATAGAAGAATATAGGACAAGAGGTCTTACCCTTGATGAACTAGTCTTCTTCTTCTTGAAAATCTAACAAAGAATGTTTGACTTAAAAGTGCTTATTCTCTCTAACCAATAAGTTACTTTATGTTGGATGAAAGTTAACAATCCAACAAATGAAATTGCGAGCTTGCTATTTATAGAAGTCTCTAAGTTAGGGCATAATAGACATTAAGACATCCACCTCCTTAAGTCACCTCCTTACTATTCATTACTTGCTATGCACAACACTTATCCTTTACTTGGTCATTACTTAAAGTTCTTGGCTATCACACAAAGATTTTGCCCACCAAGATAACCCATATCAACATTGGTTGCTCCATGGATCAAGCTTAACCCATTGGATCTGTAACACCCCGAGTCAAATCCGGAGTCCGGAACAAATCGTGGGTCAAATCCCAAGTCCGAATCGAATCAAAACCGTCAAGATAAGGCCTCAAACTACTGGCCCAATAGTATCTTCTTGGGTCAACTTAGGCCACCACAAGCTCACCCAAAAGGTCATGAGTTGAAGGTACTATTGGTAGTAATTTATTTCCTTATATGCAGACAAATTTTCCCCCTATCTTTCGATGTGGGACTGGGGTGTTACAAACTCCCCCACTTAAATTTCTGACATTCCCGTCAGAACCGAATTGTGGGATAATATCGGCTGGCTTTGTGTCCCCACCTCCGGACCTCCATCTCTCCATTGTGGGATAATACCACCAGCCTTCGTGTCCCCACCTCTGGCAACCCGATCGGATGACTTGACCCGAGCTTTCGAGAGTCGGCTCTGATACCATATGTAACAACCCACTAGCTCGTTGATGTTCTATCTTCACTTGTTGACAAGTGAGGAACTTCCCAACATATTAAGCCACGTCTCGTTTCATCCCATTCCACCAAAAATTCTTCTTCAAATCCCTATACATCTTCGTAGAACCTGGATGAATAGAAAATGGCAAACTATGAGCCTCAGCCAACACAGCCTTCCGAATGATTGGATTGGATGGTACACACAACCGGTCACCGAACCAAATCACACCGTGGTCATCAATATGAAACTCGGGTTGTTTGCCCTCCTCTAGATTCTGCATCAGACCCCATAATTCCCCATCTTTTTTTTGAGCTTCTTTGACTTGCGAGATAAGAGAGGGCTCCACTCTCATACCCACCAAAAGCCCATCTGAACCTCGTACATACAACTCCAACTCGATCCGCTCCATATCCGAAATAAGCTAAGGTTATGTAATAAGGGCTGCTACACTCCCTGAACTCTTTCAGCTAAGAGCATCTGCAACCACATTTGCCTTCCCCGGGTGATACTGAATTCTAGCATCATAATCTTTTAGAAGCTCCAACCAAGGCCTCTGCCTCATACTGAGCTCCTTCTGAGTGAAGATGTATTTAAGACTTTTGTGATCGGTGAAGATATCACAAGTCTCTCCATACAAATAATGCCTCCAAATCTTTAGGGCAAAGATCACGACTGCCAACTCCAAATCATGTGTGGGGTAATTCACCTCGTAAGGTTTAAGTTACCTAGAAGTATAAGCAATCACCTTACCGTGTTGCATCAAAACACACCCCAAGCCCTTCTTAGAAGCATCACTATAAATCTGGTAACCTCCTGTCCCCGACGGCAATGTAAGTATAGGAGCTGTCACGAGTCGTTTCTTCAATTCTTCGAAACTCTTCTCATGCTCCTCATTCCACACAAACTTTGTGCCCTTTCTCATCAATTGAGTCAATGGTAAGGCAAGCAAAGAGAATCCTTCCACAAATCGCCTATAATACCCTGCCAAACCCAAGAAACTCCTAATCTCCGTCACTGTAGTAGGTCTTGGCCATTTAGTGATAGCCTCAACCTTCGCATGATCCACCTCAATGCCTTCAGCAGAAACAACATGTCCCAAAAATGCGACCTGCTCCAAACAAAACTCGCATTTAGAGAATGTAGCGTATAATTTCTCTTTCTGCAAAATCCCTAACACCATGCGAAGATGCTCCTCATGTTCTTCCTTAGATTTGGAGTAAACCAAAATTTCAACGATAAATACAATAACAAATTGGTCCAAGTACTCCCTGAACACCCGATTCATTAAATCCATGAACACCGCCGGAGCGTTAGCCAACCCGAATGGCATCACCAGAAACTCGTAATGCCCATATCGAGTGCGAAAAGCCGTCTTCGGGACATCCTCATCCCTCACCCTCAACTGATGATAACCCGATCTTAAGTCTACCTTCAAAAAATATTTTGCCCCTTGAAGTTGGTCAAACGAGTCATCAATCCTCGACAATGGATACCGATTCCTGATGGTAATCTTGTTCAACTCTCTGTAGTCTATACATAGCCTCACAGACCCATCCTTCTTCTTCACAAACAAAACTGGAGCACCCCATGGCGAAACACTCGGCCGAATCACACCATGATCTAACAGTTCCTGCAACAGCTCTTTCAACTCTTGCAACTCCAATGGTGCCATCCGATACGGCGCCTTAGAGATAGGCTCCGCACTAGGAACAAGCTCAATAGCAAACTCTACTTCTCGCTGTGGTGGCAACCTTGACAACTCCTCAGGAAACACATCAGAATAGTCACGAACAATTGAAACATCCTCAATACGGGACTTACCCTTAGAGGTATCCTTCACAAACGCCAAATATCCCTCACAACCCTTTGTCACCAACTTTCCAGCCTTCAAAGCTGAAATTAACTTCACCACTCTACTCGGCTGTGAACCCTAAAACACGAACTCTGGAGACTTCACATCTTCAAATATAACCTTCTTTGCCTGACAGTCAATAGTGGCCTGGTGCTTATCCAACCAGTCCATCCCAAGAATGACATCAAAATCATACATACTTATCGGAAGAAGATTAGCTCTACGAATCTTATCCCCAAAGCTGATGGCACACCCTCGATATAAATCAGAAATAACAACCGAAGTCCCCATCGGGGTAGCAATAGACATAACAGAATCTAAAGATTGAGATGGCACACCCAGATGCCGAACAAAAGACTGAGCAACAACGGAATGAGTAAAACCCGTATCAAACAAAATAGACGCCTCACGATTGTCAACTAAAAGAGTACCAGAAACAGTACCTGGTGCACCTGCCTCCTGGTTATACGTCAAAACAAATACTCGACCACCCTGACGCTGACCTCCATTATCACCATTATCACCACCTCCACCATTTCCACGTGGTGCAGTACAATCCCTAGCAATATGACCCATCTGTCCACACAAGAAGCATGCACCGGTGAGTCTGTGGTATTGCCTCCCCAGATGATTAGCCTTACAAGTAGCACATAGAGCTATCGAAATAAGATTCGGGTTACCCCCACCAGCTGGTCCTGGATAACGACCTTTATTTTGCCCCTGTTGACGATTCTGCCACTGCTAACGATTCTGACCATGCCAAGATAGCTGCAGCTAACGATTTTGCCCTTGCTGAGGCATCTGCTGATAACCCCTATTCTGATTTTGACCACGCAATTGCCCCTACTGGCCGCCACAATTTTTGTTCCACTGACCACCCTGATTCTTGCCATGCTGACCCGATGCTTGACCATGCTGGTCATCTCTATCCCTCTTTCGACTCCCTTCCGATTTAGAAGATCGAAAGTCCTGTCGCTCCATCTCAATATTCTTGGCAGCATTGGCCACTGCTGACACATCTGCAAACTTGGTGTTAATAAGATGTTGTCGATACTTGTAATGGATCATCCACTTGAATTTCTTTGCCTATTCTACTGCGCTCCCTGCTGAGGTTCCCGCAAAGCCTGCCAACCTAGTGAACCTCGTCATGAAGTCCGTAATGGACTCATCATCTTTCTGCCGAATAGACAGTTCCTCCTTGGCATAGGCCTCTTTATCAGCAGCTGGAAAGTACTGCTGATAAAAGACCTCAAAAAACTCTACCCAGCTGAGTGCCTCGGCATAACCATCACCCTTTGTTACTTTTGTCGCCTTCCACCACCTCTGTGCATCCCCTTCCAGCTTATAAGCAGCAAATAGCACTCTCTGATTATCTGAGCACCCCAACACATCAAAAATCTTCTCCAAATGGGTAATCCAATTCTCTGCATCAATTGGAGTCGGAGCAGAACTAAATGACTGTGGTTTCTGCTTCTGGAACCTCTCCAACCATACATACATCGCAACCCCCTGCTGATCATAACCATCTGCATTCCCTTCCACTTCATTTGCATGCGAACCATTATTTCCCGTGTTCTCCCTTTCAGAATTTCTGGCGGCATTTCACAGATTGCTCTCTGTCTAATCATGCCACCAACCGAGGTAAAGTCGATTCACTTTTGATTCACCAAGGTAGCCAATTGAGCATTAAAGTGATCATTAGGTTGCTCATTGGGTTGACCCTCACCTCTTCCTCTATTATTACCTCGCCTCCCAGCAACTCTAGCGGATCTACGAGCCATCTAAGAAAGAGATCACGAACATAAACAAAGCAGATTAGAGATAAATTCGAATATAGCTGATATGATAGCTAAACAGAAAATCAAACAGAACAATAACCTAACCCAGAAGTCTACCCATAACTCAGAGGTCAAACCTAAATAGGTTTTCTACAAGAAAGAACCTAAGCTCTGATACCAACTCTGTAACACCCCGGGTCAAATCCCGAGTCCGGAACAAATCTTGGGTCAAATCTCAAGTCCGAATCGAATCAAATCCATCAAAATAAGGCTTCAAACTACTGGCCCAATAGTATCTTCTTGGGTCAACTTAGCCCACCACAGGCTCACCCAAAAGGTCATGACTTGAAGGTACTATTGGTAGTAATTTATTTCCTTATATGCAGACAAATTTTTCCCCTATCTTTCGATGCGGGCCTGAGGTGTTACAGGATCATTACATTGGGCTTAAGTTAACTAACTTAGCTTATTCATATTAGGCTTACATTAATTTACTTTGGGCTTTTGATTAAACCAATACTTAACTTAATCATTAATACATCTTGGGCTTGTCCCTTAATGCATATTGGGCTTACACTTCATACAAGATCCACCATTCCATTCCTTTTGTCTTTTAATCCTTAACGTTCTTAATTTAAGTCCATATGTAAAATATTACGTTTTCCATACTTAGAATATTATTACATAATCCATCTCACCTCGATATTATAACATTACGTATTTTTCAGAAGTTCAAAAATAATTCCCGAGCGAAAATCGAGGAATAGTGTTTTTAGGAAAATTTCTCAGAAAACTTTTATTTTCATCTTGGAAATTCAAACACTTTAATTCTTTCACGTAGTTAAAATACTACGATGTTCCAACGTTTCTAGGTTATAGAACGACATTCATCTTTCTAACACATATTAATAACAATTAATATTATTTTATCCATTAATTTATTAAATAAAATTATTTTACGAAGGATCCGAATTTCTCGGCCGTTACATTATCAAGGCAAAAAGCCAGCCAGGGAGGGCTGGTCGGCAGTTAGAGAGGGATTTCTATGTTCAAGAAGGACTCTGGAGTTGGTTTAGATGGTAATTTGGGACGCGATTAGGAGGCCACAAAGGACTAATTGGAGAGCAGAGAGATTATTATTACAATTAATTAGCAAGACCCTAGTTTGGCAGCAACTTTTGGAGATTGAAGTTGTAACGATCTGAGTTTTTTTTTGAAAAATATTAAAATAAGAATTTAAATTAATAAAATTCTTATTGTGTGATATTGGACTGCATAAGTAAATTTGTGTTGTGCAATATGTAATTTTTGTGGGTAAATAAATATATTATTATTATATTCATTATATGTAAATAAATTATTGTAAACAATTTATAGAAAGGAAAAGAAAATAAATAAAATATAATTATTATATATACAAATAGTTCAAAAGATTGGTAAGGTTGATCAATAATTGAGTAATTTATTGATAATGAGGATTATGTGAAATATGAAATTAATTTTATAAATTAGTGAAATAGGTTATGTTAAGGCCATGTAGTGTATTTTAATGAAAATATGTGGAATGATAACCCATATATGTGTAATAAAGGATGTAATATATTATATATGTAACATGTAGTATAAGAAATGTCAGTGTAATTATAAGTTTTGTTGGAGAAATTCGGAACATAAGGAGTTAATGGAAAAGATAAGTAGTGGGTTGATTTGCTGAGTCATTAAAAACTTAAGTAGGAGGTGGCAATATAATATCCCTTAGTAAGTTATTCAACTAAATTTAAGCAAGAGCTGTCATAACAGACCTCAGGCATTACTAGCTCTCCTTATTCTTTTACTTCACCCGTCACACTCCATTTTCTTTCCTCTCTTAGGTTGCCGAGCCATTACCCAAATTCATTACAAAATCTTCTCGGGCTCTTATATAATCATTAAATTTGGCAAGTGTTAACGCCAAGAATTTCTGTCACGTCCTAATTTTGTAAGACATTCTGATCCTGCACATTAAACACAGTCAACATCAAAAACTTGACGGTTTCAATTGCCGTGGGAGGATAAATTTCGGCGTGAGAGTCGATCTGGTGTGATCATGAGGTTAACAATGGAGGATAATAAAATCTAGTGTATTGAGAGAGATAAAATTATCAGTTACCTTTACTTAGAAGACTTCCTTGCTATGTTATACTCTCTAGCCCTGTTTATCGTGCCACCCACTACTGTCTGACACAGCCCCCTGATGCTAATGGTTTCTGCCGACTACACACAGCCCACCCACTACCTGTGGTCACTGTTTCCTACCGCCGGTCGTCCAAGGATCCCATCCACATTAATGCATGGCAGATATAATAGTCAACCATCATGCTTTTTCATCATTACCGGTCAAAGATGGAGATATTTAATATCTAATGGGCCAGCCTATTAACCCGGCCCGATCTCATAAAGACTTAACATGAATAATATAGTGACTAGGCCCAATAACTTTAGGATCCAATAATGATAATCCGGTGGGCTAATCAAATGAACAGGCCCAATCCATTCATTCGACCGATAAGTGAAATATCGTGGTGACATTTTGCCCATAGTTTTTTTATTAAATAGGATATTTAATAGAAAACTATAAACGGTCCATGATATGAAAGGATATATTAAAGGCCCATAGTGAAAATAACTGAATTAAAGCCCAACCGGTGAAGAATTTAAAATAAAAAGATGGACTAAAATCGGAAGTCCAATTGAAAAGCCCAAATTGATAAATATCTGAGGCTTAACCCGGACGATACCCATTCAACTTCCCCATCATTGCCAGAAATTAAATGTGCCGCCTTCGAGTCTCGTGCAACTGTCAATATAAAAAGTAAATTTCTCCCAAATTGACGGTTTTACCTGCCAATTTGAAATTCAGACGCTTGAGCTATCTTCTTCTCTCTCGAACTCTTCTTTCCTTCTTTCTACAAAATATCAACAATGGTGGTCCTAAATGCAAATCAGAGTTCTCCCCTTCGTGTAACCTCGATCGCTACCGTCCCACCTAGCCCTTTCCCCCCCAAAGAAGCCTCGAGCTCAAACCCTAAGGTCGCCAGTCCAAGTAAGAAATCTATGCCTCCGAGATCTCTTCCTAACCCCTCTGAATATTTCAAAAACAAAGAGCAATATCCCCATGCCAACACTCCTTCGGCCATTTCTGAAACTGAATTGCGAAAGATTAAAGCTCGTTATCATATCCCCGATACTCACTTGATAAGAGCTCCCAAATCTGATGAGAAAATGTATCAACGTCCAGATGGGTGGACGACAGTTCTGGTGACCTTGCTTGAAAAGGGGGTTCGTTTCCCTCTTCACATTTTCTTGGTTACCCTTTTAGGGTTTATCAGTGTTGGATTCGCCGAACTGGTCCCAAACTCATACATCCACATCTTAGCGTTCATCGCTTTCTGCCATGAATTAGGCGTCGAACCCACCCTTGATTTCTTCTTTACCGTTTACAAAGTTGCCCAGTCTAGGGAAAAAGGGTTTAAAGTTCTAGGTAAGCAAGCACCAAAGGCAGGTGAAAGATTTGAGAGGCGGTCTTTAATAAACACTCCTTCGAGCAACAGGGGATGGCACGAGAAATGGTTTTTCATCAAAGGACCAGAAATTTCCTCCTTACCGAACTGGGCTACTGACGAAAAAATCTCTACAGATTTTGGTGACATCTCCGATGAAAGAGTGAACGAGATGATAGAGCATTTTGGGAATTTCCCACTGGAAGAATGGAAACACAGACTTCTTTCTAAATAAGCGTGGCTATATGACCATAAACGTAAGTACCGAACTACTTTTGTACATATCTCTGCGAAATCTTTGATAATATTGGATCTAATCTGTCGTTACATAATTCTGGCAGTGTCTTTGATCAAACTGAACTCTTTGGAAGTGAAAGATTTTGAAGATTTTTTGGCTGGAAAGACAACGAAAGCAAATGAAGAGCTCCCTATAGAAGAGTCCCCCCAAGCTGGTCCTCCCCCTAATGAAATACCAATTACCAACCCTTCAATCAACGATCCACAAACCGACGAGCCTACTCCTCCTGAAGAATCCCTCAAGCCTCGACGAAGGAAAAGATCTGCTAATAGATCTAAATCCATCCGCCCAGAAATAAAACCTGAAAGTGACCCAGAAACAAACCTAGAAGCAAACCCTGCATCTGCACCCACTCCTACACCCCCTGAACCTACTCCAATCAGGGGATGTCTATTTGTCATACCTCTACACGAACGGGCAAAGGTCCTTCGTGTCAAGAAATTGAGGACTAAGATCACCCCCTTGGTTGCCGATGACCATCGAGTCCCTTCTTCTTCAGCTGACATTCCTCCAATCTTCCCCATTGAAATCCAAGTCTCAGATGACAATGAGCCGAACGAGCCTATTCCCCCACTCTCTCGCAAAAGAAAGCAACCATCTGATAGTCACCCATGCTCATCATCTACTCCATCGCCGTCTCGAGAACATACTCCAGCTCGATCTCCCTCTCCCGAGAATATTTACACTGACCCAATACCAACTTCTGAGCAGCCTCCGCTCTCTCCATCAAGACCATCTTCATACGAATTTGAAAATGAAGCCATGGCGTCGCCAACTTTATGGCCTCGGTTCAACGCCAACTTCCCCTTCCAGTTATTCGATACCTTTGTCCGTGAAACCGATGATCACCGATTTGGAAATAACTCGAACAGGGATCTGATCGATGAAGGCATGAGCTATCAAGCAAAGGTAAATGATTGTCTTTTTTACTTCTATACTTTTCTTCGTGCTGAAATATCTGAAAGTGATTGTTTATTGTTGAACATACGCAGGCCAATGCTGTCTTTGGGCGTTTACGTCCAAAATATTTAGAATCCGAAGCTGCAGAGGAAGCTGCATGAAAAGAAAACGCAGTATTGTAGTCTGCCTTGGCAAAGTCAAGACATGATTGTGATATTTCCCTCTTCAATAATGAACATCTTTGGAAAGATTTAGCCCAAGCCAAGGAAGAGCTGAAGATATCCCATGATGAACTGAAATCAACTAAAGCCCAACATCAAGAGATTGTTAACATGAACGTTGATCTAGTTCAGAGGAATGAAATAAGGATGGAGAGAATCAAGGAGCTGAAGGCCAGCAATAAGAGCCTGGCTAAATTGGTCGAGAAACTGGAATTAAAAGAAACCCATCATCTGAATAGGCGCCAGAAGCTCGAAGAAGAAATCCGAGAACTCCGGGCTCTTCGGGATCTTGGACCTCCTTTGACCGATGATCTTCGCAAGCAGATCTGTGAAGAGTATCGGAAATCAGATGAGATCAATGGAGAGATCATGAAGATATATTCTGAAGGCTATGAGCTCTGTCGAAGTCGTGGCAAGGAAAAGTTAATATCAGCCAAAATAGACCCGACTTTGCTCGACTCTTCAGATGGCGAGGATAATGCCTGAAGTGAATATTCCTGTTTTCTTTGAAATTGTTAAGAACTTTTGTGAAAATTTCTATCTTTATGTAGTCAGATAATATTATTAATAGTTAATGAAATTGCAGCTTTCTTTATCATGACTTTTGCATAATTCATTTCTTGTCAATAATTCAGTATCAATTAACGTGAAAAATATATAAGATTCCTGTGGACTTAACTTAAATTGTGAATCAGACAAGTTATATAACAGTTAAGTTGAAGAATAATACTGAACATAGTGAACTGAACTGAATGAACCGAACTCAACACTTGAACAAAATAAAGTAATGCATACTTATCGTTTCCGAAGTGTGAGATAGATTAGGCATAAAGTGAATTCGGCTGATCCTCCTTGCACCATCAAGATCTTATTTACCATTGGGGGTAAAACAAGTATATAAGGACATTTGTTTACCACTCGGGGTAGAACAATTTCATAAGGACCATGAAATTTGTTTACCACACGGGGTAGAACAAGTTCATAAGGACACACCAAACAATAAGGCTACCATCGAATGGTCAGCGAGTCCGACAGAACCTCCTTACTTTGGTGCATATTATTTACCACTCGCGGTAAAATAATATTAAAAGGACTATGGAATTTGTCTACCACACGGGGTAGAACAAACCCATGAGGGCACCCCTACCAATAAGGCTACCATCGAATGGTCAGCGAGTCCACCCCGTCCTCCTTACACTGATGAAGTTTTCCTACCACGAAGGGCCTGACAAATTCATAAGGACCACCTGCCAAAAAGGCTACCATCGAATGGTCATCGAGTCCCCCCCCGTCCTCCTTACACCATTATAAAATTAGGACCAATAGGAAGAAGATCAATTGTGAAAAAATGAATCTTTTATTGATGACAATCCAATATTTATAGACTTCTGGGCTACTGACTCGATCTCTACCGAAAATACTTCCAAAGCCTGCCAGCATGCCAAGTGTTCTTGATCTCGGATCCGTCCAATGCCTTCAACCGATAAGTTCCTGGCTTCGGTACTTCAATTACTTCATAAGGTCCTTCCCAGTTCGGCATAAGCTTTCCCAAGTTCTGAGGCGTAAATGCTTCAACTTCCCTAAGGACGAAATCACCCACTTCAAATCTGCGAAGCTTTACCCCCTTATTGTAATGCTTGGCTACTCTCCATTGATAGGCTGCCAATTTGATCAAAGCCACCTCTCCGACTTCTTCCAATAGATCCAAGTTGGCCTTCAGCCCTTCCTCATTGTAGATCTCTTTGAACTGACTGACCCAAAGATTGGTGGATCCAATCTCAACAGGGACTAAGGCATCCGTGCCATAAGCCAATCTAAAAGGTGAGTCCCCCGTAGTAGTCCTCGGTGTAGTCCGATAAGCCTATAGCACGCTGAACAGCTCCTCTGGCCATCTTCCTTTAGCTTCATCTAGTCTGCGCTTGATCTCATTCAGCAACGTTCTTTTGGTCACTTCGACCTGCCCGTTTGACTGTGGATGAGCCACTGTAGTCTTCTTGTGTTGAACCCCCAACTCCTTCAGGAATCCTTAAAACTTAGATCCCACAAACTGGCATCCGTTGTCCGATATCACCACCTTAGGAATTCCAAAACGAAACACTACCGACTCCTTCATGAACTTCAAGCATTCATGTTCCGTTATCAACCTAAGTTGCTTCGCTTCTACCTATTTGGTCAAATAATCAATGGCAACTATAATGAAACTGATCTGACCTTTAGCTTTTGGCAATGGACCCAATATATCTACCCCCCAGACAGCAAAGTGTATAGGAGATAAGATCGAGTATAGCTCTTCTGGTGGTTGATGCGGGATCGGACTGTTGAGCTGACACTTCTCACACTTCTTCACATACTCCGTAGCTTCCTTGAAGATTGTAGGCCAGTAGAACCCCTGCCGAAGCACTTTGTAAGCTAATGACTTAGCAGCCATATGGTTGCCACAAATACCCTCGTGAACCTCCCGAAGAGCATATTCAACTTCGAACGGGACCAAACACTTTAACAACGGTGATGAAAATGCCCTTCGATAAAGATCCCCATCAATAAGAATGAAGTTGGCACTCTTGTACTTGCTCTTCTTTGCCAGCATCTGATCCGAAGGAAGGACGCCATCTGCCAGATATTCGATGTAGGGAGTCATCCAATAGTTAGAACGTTCAATGCACATCACTGCTTCTTGCTGGATACTCGGCTGCTGTAGAACTTCCAAATAGACTGATCCATCAAAAATGTTAGCATCCGTAGTGGCCAGCTTTGACAATGCATCGACAATAGAATTGTCGTTACGCTCTATACCCTGGAACTCATAGGAGACGAAATACTGAAGTCGGTCTTTTAACTCTGCCAAATACTTGATCATTCTCGCTCCTCGAGCTTCATAATCCCCGAACACTTGCTTGACGACCAGCTGAGAGTCACTATAAATGATTAACTTCTGAACCTCTAGACTCTTTGCTAATCGAACCCCTGCTAGCACTGCTTCATATTCGGCCTCATTGTTTGTTGCTCTGAACCCAAATCTAATGGCCTGCTGCACTTTGAATCCCTCCGAACTTGTCAAAATAATCCCCGCTCCACTGACGTCCAAAGTAGAAGACCCATCTGCATATAGAGTCCATGAGTTCTGACCATGTTGAAGAACTGCAACTGCTCGAACGGACGTCTCGGCTCCTGGTAACTCGGCATCTACTTCGGAGAACGAACACTCCACCATGAAATCAGCCAAGGCTTGACCTTTGATAGCAGTTCAGGGATGATATTCAATAAAAAATTGGGACAACTACATCGTCCATACTGCTAATCTCCGCGAAACTTCTGGTTTGCTCATCACCTTCTTCAACGGTTGATCCGTATAAATGACCAGGAGCCGACCTTGAAAATATTGCCTAAGCTTTCGACTAGCAATTATCAAAGCAAAGGCAAATTTTTCAATGTTCGGGTACCTGGTTTCAGCTTCTCTCAAAACATGACTGACGTAATAGACTGGATGTTGTTTTCCCCCCACTTCTCAAACCAAAACAGCTCCCATTGCCAACGAACTAGCTGCCAAATATAAATACAAAGTCTCTGCAGGAGCAGGTTTTACCAATAAAGGAGCCGAAGACAAATACGTCTTTATACCTTGGAAAGAGTCTTCACACTCCGAAGTCCACTGGAACGTCTTCGCATTTTTTGGTCCCTTCAACGTGCTGAAAAATGGCAAACACCTTTCTGCCGACTTGGACATGAACCTCCTTAAAGCCGCGATCCTTCCTGTCAGACGTTGAACGTCTTTGAATGACTGAGGAGTCTTCATATTTAGTATGGCCTGGATCTTCTCTGGATTGGCTTCGATACCTCTTTGACTGACCAGATAGCTTTGAACTTCCTCGCACCGAGGGCAGAAGGTGCACTTTGTAGGATTGAGTCTCAACTTGTGATGACGGACAGTCTGAAAGCATTCCTCTAGATCATCCAGATGCTTCTGAACAATCATGCTCTTCACTATCATGTCATCCATATATACCTCCATGTTCCTTCTTAGCTGCTTTTGGAAGACGAAGTCCATCATTCTCTGATAAGTGGCTCCAGCATTAATCAAACCAAAGGTCATCTTCTTATAGGCATACACCGAACGGTGTGTGATGAATGTTGTCTTCAGAATGTCTTCTTTGCACATAGATATTTGATGATAACCTGAAAAAGCATCCATAAAGCTTAGTAATGCATACCCCGAAGTGGCATCGATGAGCTAATCAATATGGGGTAGAGGATAGAAATCCTTCGGGCAAGCTTTTTTCAGGTCCGTGTAGTCGATGCAAACTCGCCACTATCCATTCTACTTCTGCACCAACACTACATTTGCCATCCACTTCGGATAATCGATCTCAAAGATGAAGTCAGCAGCTATCAGCTTGGCAATCTCTTCATCAATGATCCGTTGTCTTTCAGGTGCGAAGATCCTCCTCTTCTGCCTAACTGGTTTCTTCATTGGATCTACATCCAACCGGTGCTCTGCTATCTTCTGGCTGATCCCAGGCATATCTTGTGGTTCCCATGCAAATATGTCCGTAAAACAGCGAAGAAGTTCCATAAGGTTTGTCTGGAAAGGTTCCAGCAAACCCAAACCTATCTTCACTGTCTCGTCCTTATTCCCAAGAACCAGTTCGATCTCCTCCGTCTCTCCTGCAGGCATAACCAATGGCTCCAAACTGCTTTCAGTAAAGGGCTCGATCTCAATTGCCATGGTTTGCTTTTGCTTGCTGATCCCAACTCCTGAGGCAATAACAACATTCCGATAACAGCATTGGGCCAGATACAAGTCCCTTGCTACCTCTCCAACTCCATGTGTTGTTGGAAACTTGATCTTGAAGTGAGGGATGGAAGTCACTGCTTGGAGAGCAGTGAAGGTAGGTCTACCCAGTATGGCGTTGTAGGCCAAATCTACATGCACAACATAAAATTTACATGTTATTTCTACCTGATGAGGAGCTGTGCCGAAGATTACTGGTAGTTCAATAGTGCCTGCCACTTTGACCGGATCGTTGTTGAAGCCATATAAAGGAGCCTCATGTCCCACCTCCATCTTTCGCCCATCAAGATGCATTCTCTGATAAGCATGGGCATACAGAATATCCACAGAAGACCCGTTGTCTATCATCATACGCTTCATATCCACCGAACCTACTTGTGCAGTGATCACCAGTGCCCCTTCATATGAGGTTCGATGGGCTCCGAAGGATAATCCGCATCGGTGAAAGAAATAACTGTCCCTGGAAATGGTCTATCGATCTTCGGGGGAGCACCTGCCACGGACATGACCGAATCCAGATATCCCCTCCTCTTCTTCCCTACTAATTTCCCTGCCGTCCCACCGGTTATTACATCAACGACGTGCCTTGGTGGTTGATTTGGAGCAGGTTGAATGGGTGGAACTATTTGAACCGTTTGAACAGTATGGTCAACATTTTGCTGCTCTTATTGTTGGTCCCTCCCGGTGACATACTGAACTAACAAACCGCTTTGAACCTTCCTCTCCACAAAGTCCTTTAAATTACAACACTCATTAGTGTCGTGACCTGCAGCTTGATGATAGCCACAATATTTTCGAGCATTGCCCTGTCCCGGTTTTAGAGCGTCGCGAGGTGGTTCAAAGAACGGTTGGTTCCTGATCTGATCCAATATCACCGACCTATCCGTGTTCAGTTTGGTGTAAACCTTATTCACCTTCTGGGCAGGAGCAGGTGGGCGATTACTTCCCTGTCGCCATGTGTTGTTGTACTTCTTCGAGCTGCCCTCCGGCCGATCATTATACCTTCCTACCTTCTTCTGATCGCCTTCAGTCTTAGAAGTGTCTGCCTCCTTCATCCTATCCGAAGAAGGACGTTTCAGGCTATTCATAGCCTCCTCCACCACGATGTAACCCTCCGCTTTATCGAATGCTTCGGCCAAGCTCTTCGGATGGTGAAACATCAACTTCTTCACCAACTTTTGGGACTTCACTAGATCCAGCCCATTCTAAAATAACCCGACAGCCTGAAGATCATTGAGGTCTTCCACTTGGCTAACTGCTTCCCTGAATCGCTTCACATACTGACCCAAGGACTCATTAGTAAACTGTCGGACCTGTGCCAAAGAACCCGTAGGCTTTCCTCTTCTTCGGTTGCTCCCAAAACGAGCATGAAATTTGTCACACAACTCGGACCATGACGAGACTGAATCAGTGGGCAAACTCCCCATCCACTGCCTTGCATCCTTCCTCAATGTTGTAACAAACGTACGGCACTTGGCAGCATCAGTGAAATCATAATAATCCATCAGCCGGTCGAACGCCTGGCTATGGTCATAAGGGTCCCCAGACCTATCGTAACTCTCCATATGGGGCAACTTCTTTATGGTAGATGCCTTCTCCTTGAGGATATCTGAAGAAAAAGGGGACGCCTTCTTTCCTGAAGTGTCCTTCACCTGCTGAACTTCAGCCAGTTGCTTCTGAAGCTCCTTTAACTCCTTTACCAAGAAATCAACACCTTCTGGTTGCGAGGAGACTTCTTTCTCCTGAATAATCTTCTGCTTCTGGGCAGATCGACCTCCTCTATCTGACCCCACTGCCTTTGTTGGACTTCTGGATCTACTCCGGCGTGTAACTCTATCCTCATGATGAGAATATTCACGTTGATGCTCTCTCCTTCTACTCTCAGGTGCATACTCTCTCGACCGACTCCTTTGTCTGCCACCATCTCGACCTTGAGAACCAATGACAATAAGTGCTTTCTTTGATATCTCAGGAGTTCTGCTCCTTGATCTCCTTCTCTCCTGAGGTTGACCCCGAGATACATGTACGGAATGCTCCGGCTCCTTCCCCTCCCAATGTTGTACATCCTTATGCCTACTACGCCTTCCGGACTGAACATAAGTGGATGCCTCATCCTTCAGATCGGCCATCTGAAGCATCTGCACAGCTATATCCTCCCTCTGCTTTAGAAGAACCTCTAAGTAGAGTATCGTTCCCACAGAGAATTATTTAATAAAAATTACCAAGCACTAACCCGTAACCAATTTAAACTAATGATTTAATATTTTGAATTAAAATAATTACTTAAACTGATGTTAACTACCCTAGAATGAACTAAAATAATGAAGATTTGTTGTTTATGTGATTATGTATTTATGTTTCAGACTTGATGTTGTCTAAGACTTGTTGTTTATTTATGATTCCGCACAGATGTGTAAGGTTAGTTTAACCTGGGATTGTATTGGTTATTATTCAGATGTTGTAACCCCATAAGGGGAAGATTTATTTCTATCTATTGCATGGTTTGCATTTATTATGGGTAGATAGATAGATGATATTTGTAAAGTGAACACCAAATCTCGCGGAAATGGAACTACCCGAATTTGGGGGTGTCACACGTATTAATATACTTTTATCACCGGGTATTTCAACAGTTAACTATAAAAGTTTTGCCGTTATTTTTATAAAACGGTTATTTCTGTCACTTTCTATATCAGACAGTAATTCCGTTGTGGGGTCCACCAATGATTGTGCCAGTAACGACCCAGAAATTCGGATCCATTGTAATATAATTTTATTTAATAAATAATGAATAAAATTATATTATTTATTATGGTTATGTGTTAGTAAGATGAATGTCGTTCTATAACTTAGAAACGTCGGAACGTCGTAGTATTTCGACTACGTAAGAGATTTAAAGTGTTTGAATTTTCAAGACGAAAATAAAAGTTTTCCGAGAAATTTTCCGAAAAATAATATTCATTGATTTCTGCGCGAAAATTATTTTTGAACTTCCGAGAAATACGTAACGATAGAATATCGAAGTGAGTTAGATTATGTAATAATAATTCAAGTATGGAAAAAGTAGTTTTTCGCATGCGGACTTAATTCGAGAATGTTAGGGAAAATAAAGCTTTAAGGAGCTAATGTAATGATCGTATGAATTGTATGTATTGTACGAGGTAACAAATACGAGTATGCTAGGAAGTATTATACGAGTATGTATGAATGATGGTATATCGTATATTGTGAATTATTATACTAGTTAGAATAAGAGAACAATACGTAAATAATATGTTATAAGGCTTTTAGCCAAATGAAATGGACTTGTAGGATTGTTTAGCAAATTTTAAAGTCCAATAGAATTAAAGGTGTAAGCCCAAGTGTTTGTTAATGGGAAGCCCAATTAAGTTTGTTAATATAAGCCCAAAGCTTAAGTTAAGAAAATTAAACCTAAGCCCAAGCTATGATCCAATGGGTTAAGGTGATCCATGGGGCAACCCATGATCATTTGGTTAATCTTGGTGACCAAGATAATTGTGTAATGACCAAGCAAAAAAAGTGGGGAGCAAGTTTACTTAAGAGCTAGGTAATGAATAGTATGGAGGTTACTAAATGAGGTGGGATTTGGCTTTTGTCCATTATGCCCTAACTTAGAAAATTCTATAAATAGCAAGCTTGAATTTCATTTGTTGCTTGTTCATTTTCATCCAAAACTTTCAACTTAATTGTTAGAGAGATTAAGCAAGAATAAGCTAGATTTTTATTTGTTAGAAAAGAAGAAGAAAAGCTTGTTCATCAAGGGTAAGCCTCTTATGTCATTAGTCTTCTATCTCTACCATTGTAGGTTGATAAGAGAAGTGTGGATTAATGGACATGTATGCTAAGAAATGATAATAATGAAGAATCTAAGGACTTAAGTCTTAATAAGCCATGAATAAGCACCTTATTCATAGATAAGCTATGAATTAAGGAAGAACTTGTAAGACTTGTAACATGTTTACATGAATAAAGTTTATATGTTAAAAGGATGTAAGGAAACATGGTTATAAGACTTAAACTATCATAAGTCATGAGAAATGAAAGTATATGTAGTTTATACTTTGATAAGTTATAAGCTCATGAAAAACAAGTAGTAACTTATCATGAAAATAAGTTGATGTAATATGTAGGTTAAGATGTCAATATGATGGATAGAATGAAATGGTAAAGGTCTTGGACCAGAATTAATGTTTTACTGAATGTTGTCTTTGTAAAACGTTTTAAAGAAAAGAGAAGTGCTATTTCGAATTATCGATAGTACTTCATAACTATTGTTCAGTTATTGAAGATATATGATTTGTATGATTCAAGCATATTGTTAAATGGAATTGTTGTACTTGCTGAGCTAGTAATGCTCACTCTTGCTTGAACCATATAAATGCTGCTAAGACCGAACGGACCGAAGGATCCGGCAAGGATAAAGGAAAGGCTAGCTTACCTATGTAATAGTATAGGTTTGTAAATGATAATATTTGATATTATGACAAGAAAAAATGTAACGGTTATAAAGAACCTGGGAAATGGTAATATTGATTTGCAATATATAAGACATATTCATTCTTTTGAGGCTTTTCGATTGAATGTTTGTGTGAACTGTAGCACCGTGGAGCATCATCTGTCGGGTTAGAAGATACCCGAATTTGGGGATGTCACAGGTTGGTATCAAAGCATTAAGTTATAAAACT
Organism: Panax quinquefolius; assembly: GCA_020205615.1. Classification (NCBI taxonomy): domain Eukaryota; kingdom Viridiplantae; phylum Streptophyta; class Magnoliopsida; order Apiales; family Araliaceae; genus Panax; species Panax quinquefolius. Next base: position 39,120,415 of record CM035159.1, on the reverse strand, counting down.
TAAGGGGGAAAATTAAAACCTTAAGTCATAACCTTAAGATAAGTCAAAGAAATAAAAGATGAAAGAAACCTTAAAAATGCATTATATATATGATATGGGTTTTTATTATTCTACTGACGTGTACAAATCAAACTTAATTGTTTTGTTGTGGATATCAGGTGGAAATGGAATGTATAGAGACGTACAGGTAGAAAGTGAAGAATCAGTTAATTAGATAGAGGTTATACCGAACCCAATAGCAGAGGAGCCGGAAGTAGTGGTGGTTGAGTCTGGAGACTCAAAGAACCATGATCTCATGTCGGTTTTCGACGACATGTCAGAAGAAGAGGTGGAGGTGGTATCCTTCAATCCTATGACACTTGCAGAAGAGACACCCCAAGGGGAGTCTATGATGTCACTATTCATGACAGTGTTAGACAGAAACCTCCACTACTGTCAGGAGGTGAAGGAATTAAAAGCAGAGCTCCAAGCTGTCTGAAATGATAAGACATATGTGGAGTCAATGTGGGAGCAGGAACATGATGAACGAGTTTTAGCCAAGGACAAGGTCTGAGCTAAAACAAGAGGTCTTTGAGCTCAGAGGAGAGCTAAAGACCAAGAAGCAAAAGATAGGAAGAATGCCCTATATTCATAGGAGTTCTCATAAGGATTTCCACCAGTAGGTAGCTGGGTATCTAATAAAGGCAGGGCAGACTCGGCATACTATCAGCCGGGATGTTATCGCCGGTCTTGCCACAACGAATTTTGATAATGCCTTAAGGTAGATGTAATCTAGTAGTAGCTAGAGTAGTTTTAGATATGTAAATATTGTGTATCTAGTAGTGATGTAAAACCCTCTTTTGTATATCAAATGGTAGTCTTTTGTAAATCCCAATTTTTGGAAAGCAATTGTGGGATAGTAATGTAATCAGCTTAAGCTGTGTAATGGAATGATGTAGTATTATACTATAATGAATGAATCAATATAAGCCTTTTTACGGAACATGTTGAGTAATGAATGTTGATGTTATTGTTTAATCTTGAATAATAACTAAGTAATAAGAAAAGAATAATAATGAAATGTGTTATTTATTGTAACAGCAAAATGCTGCCAAGAAGGAGACAACGAAACTGAGACGCTAATGTAAATCAACCAGAGGGAGGTCCAATTAACCCGATGCAGGAATTTGTTAATTTATTAACAACCGCGTTTAATAGAAATGGGGATAATATCCCCGTAAATCCGGGAGTAGTACGAGCTACTACTTTCAAGGATTTTAAAAGTGTTGGTCCGCCGGAGTTCAAAGGAACTACAGACCCCATAGAAGCCCAAACATGGGTGAAAGAAATTGAGAAGGCATTTGTCATAGCAAATGTCGAAGAGGGTCAGAAGGTTGCCTTTGCAACCTATATGATGAAAGGTGAAGCCAATTTTTGGTGGGAGGCTAACCAAGCTAGAGCTGGTATTGAGAATGTAACATGGGTGAGGTTCAAGGAGATATTCTTCGAGAGATACTTTCCCATGAGTATGCAGGGAAGGATGGAGATGCGGTTTCTTGACTTGAAACAAGGGGACATGACGGTTCCGCAATACGCTACCAAGTTTAATGAACTGGCGAGGTTTGCTCCACACCAAGTGGACACCGAGGTTAGGAAAGCTCGATGGTTCAAGGAGGGCTTGAAACCCTGGCTCTATAACCGTATATCTGTGTTCCAAAGTACGTCGTTTGGGACCATTTTAGAGAAGACGATAATCGTCGAATGTGGTATCGAAGCTAAGTCAGTACCACAAAGACAAGAAGAATAAGGGGAAGGTCGATGGGGGAGTGAAGATAGAAGGAGCCAGCGGGAGTGGCGAGGGGCAGAAGCGAAAAATGTCTCTGGGAATACCGGAGTGAAACAAGGAGATCCGAAGAGGAGAATGGAGGGCTGCAAAACCTGCGGGAAGACTCATTTAGGAGTCTGTCTCAAGGGGAAGGCCGTATACTATAACTGTGGGCAAGAGGGGCACATTTCGCCTAATTGTCCAAGTCTAAAGAAAAATCACGGATGCTTTGTGTGTGGGTCAACTGAACACATGGCAAAGAACTGCCCGAAGAAGGGGACGGACGGGAATAGGGGTACTAATAGCGATAAGTTAGCTATTAGTGGTCCAAATATGAACCGGTAGTAAATGATGACCGTAAATTTAACATGATGATCAAGATGCAACTGCATCGGGGGACGTAATCATGAGGTATTATTCCGATCAACGACATAAATGCTTACGTGTTGTTTGATTCGGGTGCTACTTGTTCGTTTATAGCATGTAATTTTGCTAGACGATTAGGATTACTTCCTGAAAAGTTGCCTATACCTTTAAATATTAAGTAGCAAACGAAGAGATAATTCCTGTTGAAGATATTCATAGGAGTTATTGCGTTGACATACGAGGTTGTAAATTATCGGTAGATTTGATACCGATAAAGTTAGGAGAATTCGATGTAATTCTCCAAATGGATTGGTTAGGTAACCATGGGGCAATTATAGATTGTCAGAATAAATGTGTGAACATTAGAACGTTGAGACAAACTCAGGTAGTATTTTACGGGAATAAATCGTCCGGGCATTCGTGTTGTCTTACCATGACACAAACTAAGAAATTATTGAGGAAGGGGTGTGTAGGTTATCTGTGCCATGTTGTTGATACCCAGAGAGTGGTACCAACCGTGGAACAAATACCTATAGTTAACAAATTCACGGATGTATTTTTAAGTGAATTTTTGGGTCTTCCATTGGATAGGGAGACAGAGTTTGTAATAGACAATGTGCCAAGAGCGGCACCAGTTTCCAAGGTACCGTATCGTATGACGCCAGTGGAGATGAAGGAGTTGATGGTACAGTTACAAGAACTGTTGGACAAGAAGTACATACAACCGACTGTTTCACCGTGGGGAGCACCAGTATTCTTTGTAAAGAAGAAGGACAGATCGTTAAGACTTTGTATCGACTATACAGAGTTGAAAAAGTTAACGATAAAGAATAAATACCCATTGCCCAGGATCGATGATCTATTTGATCAGTTGAAAGGGGCAAAGTATTTTTCTAAAATATATTTTAGGACGGGGTATCACCAGTTGAAGGTTAGGAAGGAGGATGTACCAAAGACGACATTCAGGACTCGTTATGGTCATTACGAGTTTCTGGTGATGTCATTTGGATTGACTAATGCACCAGCTGCATTTATAGATATGATGAACAGAGTGTTCAAACAATATTTGGACAAGTTTGTCGTAGTGTTTATTGATGATATTCTAGTCTATTCTAGGACGCCAGAAGATCATATTGAACACCTAAGAATAGTGCTGGAGACACTAAGGAAGGAGAAGTTGTATACAAAGTTCACAAACTATGAATTTTGGTTGGAAAAGGTACAGTTCTTAGGTCATGTTATTGACCATGAGAGGATTTCGGTAGATCCAATGAAGGTGGAAGTCGTGAAGAATTGGGAACAACCGAAAATGTCGATTGAGGTGCAGAGTTTCTTAGGGTTAGCGGGATACTATCGAAGATTCATCCAGGATTTTTCAAAGATAGCTACTCCGTTGACTAACTTGACAAGAAAGATGGTGAAATACGTGTGGATTGAGAAATGCGAAGAAAGTTTTCCAGAACTGAGGAAGTTGAGTGAAGCGCCTATTTTGTCATTACCCAATGACACATGAAATTCCGTAGTTTATAGCGATGCTTCACATAGAGGACTTGGTTGCATGCTCATGCAGCATTGCAAGGTCATTGCGTATGCATCAAGGTAGTTGAAGGATTATGAGAAAGTTTACCCAACTCACGATCTGGAACTGGCCGCAGTAGTTTTTGCCTTAAAGATATGGAGACATTATCTTTACGGAGAAAAATGTGAGATATACACAGACCATAAGAGTCTAAAATATATCTTCACTCATAAGGAGTTAAATATGAGACATAGGAGATGGTTGGAGTTGATAAAGGATTACGACTGTGAAATCTTGTATCACCCTGGAAAAGCCAATGTAGTTGCCGATGCCTTAAGTAGAAAGGGTCGGGAGAAGTTGTCTATGTTAATGGCTCAAACTGGGTTAATAACAAAGATGGCTAGGATGGAGATAAAAGTGAAGTTGTCGAGTGAATCGGGGCAGATATTATTTGTGACAGAGATTCAATCTACCATCGTAGAGAGAGTCAAGGAGGTACAGCTCAAAACTGATGAGTGTGACCGAATAAAGGAACGGTTAACCAATGAAAAAGATTGAAAGTATAGTCTTGATAACGAGGGGTTATTGAGATTTGAAGGAAGAATTTAGGTTCTGAATGAGACGGAATTAAAGGAGCAGGTATTACAAGAGGCTCATAATTCGAGGTTCTCAATTCATCTTGGTAGTACTAAGATGTATCAAGATCTTCGATAGAGTTTTTGGTAGCCGAACATGAAGAAAGAGATAGCTGAGTATGTGAGTAGGTGCTTGACTTGTCAGAAAGTTAAGGCCGAACATCAATGACCAAGTGGCTTGTTACAGTCATTGACGATTACGGAGTGGAAGTGGGAGCATATCACTATGGATTTTGTGGTGGGACTTTCGAATACAACGAAAGGGTACGACGCGATTTGGGTAATAGTGGACCGGTTGACGAAGTCGACTCACTTCTTGCCAATTAGGGTCAAGTATAATTTGGACTAGTTAACTAAACTTTATGTTAAGGAAATAATTTCCAGACATGGAGTACCAGTTTCGATTGTGTCAGATCGTGATCCACGATTCACATCGAACTTTTGGAGGAGTCTTCATGAGCAGTTGGGAATGCAATTGAAGCTGAGTATGACGTATCATCCACAAACTGATGGACAGTGCGAGAGGACAATTTAGACGTTAGAAGACATGCTAAGATCTTGCATCATGGATTTTAAGGGTAGTTGGGATGATCATCTACCATTAGTAAAGTTTGCGTATAACAATAGTTATCATGCAAGCATAGGTACGCCGCCTTATGAAGCTTCATACGGAAGGAAGTGCAGAACACCATTATATTGGGACGAGGTGGGAGAACGCCGAATGCTAGGGCCAAAATTGGTACAGCAAATAGTGGATGTAGTAAAGTTGATACGAATGCGTCTCGTAGCAGCTCAAGACAGACAGAAGAAGTATACGGACTTGCATCGAGAAAATAGGGAGTTTGAAGTCGGCTCTTACGTGTTTCTAAAGGTATCTCCTTGGAAAGGAAACATATGCTTTGGAAAGAAAGAAAAGTTAAGTCCCAGGTTTATAGGACCTTTTGAGATATTAGAAAAGGTAGGAGAGGTAGCTTATGTGTTAGACTTACCTCCAGAATTAGAACGAATACATAACATGTTTCACGTATCTGTATTACGTCCTTATAAGCCGGATTATAAGCACATAATAGAATATAAGCCTATTCATATTGAGAAAGACTTAACATAGGAAGAAATGTCGATTCAAATTATCGATAGAAAAGAGAAAGTTATGCGGAACAAAGTTATACCTTCCGTGAAGGTGTTATGGAAGAACCACGATGCCGTAGAAGCAACGTGGGAACTTGAAGAAAAGATAAAAAAGAATTACCCTTACTTGTTTGTGTAATTTTTTAGCAAGATTCTGAGGACAGAATCCTTATAAGGGGGAGAGAGTGTAACGACCCAGAAATTCGGATCCATTATAATATAATTTTATTTAATAAATAATGAATAAAATTATATTATTTATTATGGTTATGTGTTAGTAAGATGAATGCCATTCTATAACTTAGAAACTTCGGAATGTCGTAGTATTTCGACTACGTAAGAGAATTAAAGTGTTTGAATTTCCAAGACGAAAAAAAAAGTTTTCCGAGAAATTTTCTGAAAAACACTATTCATTGATTTCTACTTGGGAACTATTTTTGAACTTCCGAGAAATATGTAACGATAGAATATCGAAGTGAGTTATATTATGTAATAATAATTCAAGTATGGAAAACGTAGTTTTTTGCATGTGGACTTAATTCGAGAATGTTAGGGAAAATAAGGCGTTAAGAAGCTAATGTAATGATCGTATGATACATATGTATTGTACGAGGTAACGAATATGAGTATGATACGAAGTATTATAAGAGATTGTATGAATGATGGTATATCGTATATTATGAATTAGTATACGAGTTAAAATAAGAGAACAATACGTAAATAATATGTTATAAGGCTTTTAGTCAAATGAAATGGACTTGTAGGATTGTTTAGCAAATTGTAAAGTCCAATAGAATTGAAGGTGCAACCCCAAATGTTTGTTAATGGGAAGCCCAATTAAGTTTGTTAATACAAGCCCAAAGCTTAAGTTAAGCAAATTAAACCTAAGCCCAAGCTATGATCCAATGGGTTAAGGTGATCCATGGGGCAACCCATGATCATTTGGTTAATCTTGGTGACCAAGATAATTGTGTAATGACCAAGCAAAAGAAGTGGGGAAAGGAGGTGGGATTTGGCTTTTGTCCATTATGCCCTAACTTAGGAAATTCTATAAATAGCAAGCTTGAATTTTATTTGTTGCTTGTTCATTTTCATCCAACACTTTCCACTTAATTGTTATAGAGATTAAGCAAGAGGAAGCTAGATTTTCATTTGTTAGAAAAGAAGAAAAGTTTGTTCATCAAGGGTAAGCCTCTTATGTCATTAGTCTTCTATCTCTACCATTGTAGGTTGATAAGAGAAGTGTGGATTAATGGACATGTATGCTAAGAAATGATAATAATGAAGAATCTAAGGAATTAAGTCTTAATAAGCCGTGAATAAGCACCTTGTTCATATATAAGCTATGAATAAGGAAGAACTTGGAAGACTTGTGACATGTTTACATGAATGAAGTTTATATGTTAAAAGGATGTAAGGATGTTGGTTAGAAGACTTAAACTATCATAAGTCATGAGAAATGAAAGTATTTGTAGTTTATACTTTGATAAGTTATAAGCTCATGAAGAACAAATAGTAACTTATCATGAAAATAAGTTGATGTAATATGTAGGTTGAGATGTCAATATGATGGATAGAATCCATTTGAAAAGATAATCAAATCATAAGTAACGAAGCTATGCCGGAATTCTCACGATTGGACGATAATCGTCAAATTCGTAAAATTTTTGGATTAGAAGTTAAATTTTGATATTGAGCTCGAAAACATTGGTTTTCGATGGGAACAAGTCTTATTTGGCATTATAGAGTTGTGGACTCAAAAATAGCCGAATTCCAACTTAGAACGAAGAAACGAGCGTTGAACGTTCACGAACATTTACTATTTTCGTTAAAAATGAACCAATAGGTGATTTTTGAGTTAACGAAGTTGAAAATATAAAATTCTTGCATGAACACGTAGAGTATGTGATTTGTGAGCTAATGGCTTTTGAACGAGCTAATTCAGACTAAAAATGGTCAAATTTGGAGTCCGGGAAGTTTGTTATGCAAAGAAAATTTTTACTGCTCATGCACGAGTTGTTGTAATCACTGCACCCGAAATTTCATTACATTGTGTTGCTGCGGTATCATACGCGCGTGTCGGTCAATCCTACTCAACTTTCACGCTGTAGCGCGACAAATAGAACTGGGACTCGCGCCACAACACCGAGTCCGAGCCATACACACTGTTAACTCACACCGTAGTGCGGCATAAAGAAGGAAAGTCAAGCGCTAAAAAACACCAAATTTCTATGGTTTTGACAAAGAAAGAATGTTTGTAAGTATAGCATGAATGATAGTTGATTAACAATAAAGTAAAGCTTAATTAATAATATTGTTAAGGCAATGTTAAACCTTAATTATTATATATAAAGGTTGAAGATAATTAATTGAACATGAACGAAATGACGATGTAAACTATAAACGACAAGCCGGAACCAATAGAAACAAAACTAATACATGATTAGATTAAGAAGAAGGGTAAGATTCATTAGGAACCATGTATGTTTATTCATGACCTAATGTGTTATGTTATGTGATCATCTACTGTAGAGACCTTAAAGACTTAAAGTGAACGTGTAATAACAGTAGCAGACGCTGAAAGCAAGTATTCTAACCCTTGTCTATGTTCGTTCTGGAGAAGTTTTGTGATTCGTGTATTCTTACACATGAATTGATGTATGATAAAGTCAAAGCCAATTCTTTCGGCTAGGCTTATGATATGTTGGATTTCTTATAATCTATCGAAGTATTGTCAATGTTTTTCCAAACTATGTTGGTATGGTTTTAAATGAAGACTGAGTATGCTAAAATATTTTATCGTCAAAGAACAGGCACGTGAGGTTGCCATAACTTAAACGTACATACGTTTAAAGAATGTAGCGTTGATCAACATAGAGTACTATAGGCTGATCACCTAGACTTGCTCGTAAGTAATGTCGAACTTACAGACTTAGTATCGGGATGTCCTTTTCAAAGAAAGTATGAAATGCTCAAGGTCTTGGACCGGAATTGATGTTTTACAAAATGTTGTCTTTGTAAAACGTTTTAAAGAAAAGAAAAGTGCTATTTTGAATTATCGATAGTACTTCATAACTATTGTTCAGTTATTGAAGATATATGATTTGTATGATTCAAGCATATTGTTAAATGGAATTGTTGTACTTGCTGAGCTAGTTATGCTTACTCTTGCTTGAACCATATGAATGCAGCTAAGACCGAACAGACCGAAGGATCCGGCAATGATAAAGGAAAGGCTAAAGCGAGCCTGTAGCTTACCTATGTAATAGTATAGGTTTGTAAATGATAATATTTGATATTATGACAAGAACAAATGTAACGGTTATAAAGAACCTGGGAAATGGTAATATTGATTTGCAATATATAAGACATATTCATTTTTTTGAGGCTTTTCGATTGAATGTTTGTGTGAACTGTAGCACCGTGGAGCACCATCTGTCGGGTTGGAAGATACCAGGATTTGGGGGCGTCACAGGTTGGTATCAAAGCATTAGGTTATAAAACTTAAGGGGGAAAATTAAAACCTTAAGTCATAACCTTAAGATAAGTCAAAGAAATAAAAGATGAATGTAACTGTAATACCCAGAAAAAAATAAAAAATAATAAAAAATAATTTTTATATCTATATTTTAAAATATTTAATTGGGCTCCTTATGTTTGGGTCAAATTGTATTTAATTTATGTGGATTGTAATAAGTATGTGATTACATTAATTTGGGCCTTTATACTATTTGGGTCTAATTGATATTTGTGTGATATCAAAATCCTATTATAATTAGGAGAATTAATAAAATTTATTAATAAATAAATACATAGCAAAACCTAATTTACTTAAGCATTACACCTAATTCGTAACTGAAAGAAAAGATTGAGAAGGAGGCGACGAGAAAGAGAGAACAAAAGGAAAGAAGCAGAAAAAAAAATCTTTTGATCAAGGTAAATAATTACTTGCTTGATAAACATCTTTATATATGTCCATGATTTTATTGGAAAATTGGTGCCATCAAAAGGTGTTTCCGGTAAGAATTGTAATATTATGGAATAAAATAAAATAATTATTATATATTTGTATATCCTGGTAATGATTAGTAGTTTTAGATTTGTTATATATATATATATATATATATATATATATATATATATATATATGTACTGTATGTGTGTATGTGTGTTTGTGTGTTTGTGTTTGTGTGTGTGTGTGTGGTTCCTTACACATCAAATTGGAAGAGCGTGCAGAGAGAGTAAATGACTTATTTATTAGTTTATTAATGTAAGACCCCAACATTTTATAAATAAAATTAAATTTCCTCTATTTATTATCTTAAGAAATTAATTTGATATAATGTTTTGGTTATGGGTGAAATGTGCAAATTTTGTAAAATAAGCAAGTAGTTATAAAATAATCATTGTTATCGGGGAATATTCGTTTGGTCATGGAATATTCTTTTTGTCGGGAATATCCGTATGACGGCGCAGTCATTTGTGGGCCCCATAATAGAGTAACGGTCGGATGAAGAAAACGACAAATTTAAGTTTTTATAAATAACGGCGTAATTGTTACCGTTAACACTGTTAGATTACACGGTGGTTAAAATACGATGTCTACGGCGTGGTTACATGAAATACACCAGTATTGCACAATATTTTTTGAATCATTGATTCTTACGTAATAAGGCACTACTCAATAATTGTTACAGTAATTACTGTTCAATATTTTATTTTATTGATTCAATAATTGCTGCGTTGATATTTTATATTATTGTTGTTTTAATAATTTTAACTGCATAGTATTTCCCATTATCAAATCAATAATTCATATTATTTGAATAATATTATTAGATAGCATTATTGGCAATGTCTAGAAAGTTCTGTCAATGAGAGGTTTGGTCACCTAATTGCGCGCCAGTAAGGAGAAATCCTTATCGAAAATCCCCCTCTTTCTTGGGAACGGCCTAGTTGTCATTATTGTGATTCTGTAATATTATTTGTGAATAATTAATTATTGATTTATATGATAAGAAAATATTTATTCATTGTGGATTTAAACGGAGGAATTTTGTTAGCATGTGACATTTGATGAAAGTTGGTATTTTAATCTTTTTCGATAAAATATTCATTCATATATGTTATTATAATATATTATAATTGTTTCATAATATATATATATATATATATATATATATATATATATATATATATATATATATATAACATGTGGTTAAGGGACGGAGGTAATCAAAATGATTTTGGAATGCTTGATTTCTTTTTCTAAGAATGGTTGCTGGGGAATGGTTGGTGAGAATTTGCTTGTAAAGGATATTGCCTAATTATTATGGGCCCTCAATTGTGAAAATAAGTTGTTAGGCCATTGATTGGTGGAAGTGGGTTGGTGAATTTGATTCCTGCAAGCTAGTTTTCAAAGAGTGGGCCGCCAACATTGAAAAATTAAGGAGTTAGGCAGAGTTAGGCATGAAAAGTTTGGCAGCAGTCTGTTTTTTTCTCCGAAGCTGCACTATAAATAGAGGGGATAGCCCTCCTTCCTCAATCACACCTTCATAATCAGAAATTCTTATTCTATAGTATTGTGAGTATTTTTCTTGAGTATAAGAATACTTTGGGCGTAGTTTTTCTACAAGATTTTCTCATAATAATATCCGATATTTCAGTCAAATCCAACTTCTACTAAGGTAAAGGATATTATTTTATTGCTTCTATAATTCCTAAAATGATTAGAAATTTCGCTTCATCTAATATCATTTCATAGAAATATTGGTCTGAACTTTTTAATCAAATTTGGAACTTTTCATGATCGAAAAGTAATTTCACTGCATCGCTTCACTTGCATCGCTGTTAGTTACTTCATTCACGATTCTTCGCTTCACTACTTCGCTCACAAAAAAAAAAAATATATTTTTTTTTCAAGTTATCTATTCTGACCCTTATTCTTGAAATTGAATCCATGTTTTGATCTTCATTCTTGAATTTTACTCCATTATGGTTTATTATGGAGTATTTATAAACTTGAATTATCGAAAGTACGAATTCTTAATATTTGTCCTTCTGTCTCACTGGATTCATTTTCTCTAAAATGTTTTTCATAATCCTCAGTCCTTAATGGTGATACTTGATGAATATCTTTGGCCCGTAGTGCAAAGATGAATGATTACCTGATGAATATCTTTGGCCCGTAGTGCAAAGATGAACAGGTGTTAAGATGAACATGACCAACTGGTGATACAAATGAATATCTTTGGCCCGTAGTGTAAAGATGAATATTTGATGCAAGATGTATATTGATTAATGTTACAGGGATAAAATATTAATGATGGACTTTTAAATTCATAGATGATAGTAGATTTCATTCTCTACTTAACTCTTCTAATAAATTGTTATTTTCGCTGCGAATATTGATCTAAAACTGGTTGTCCATTATATTTTATCTGATTTGTTGAAGGTTAACGATAATTTGTTGTTCATTATCTTAGTCATAATATTCTTTACTGGGATAGTTGAGCTCACCCTTTTTCTTTTTGTTCCATTTTTCTTCTCAGGAGGTGAGAATATAGCAAGAACTAGTCGGGGTAAAGAGTGATGGTCCTAGACAGTTGTTTTAGCAGTCCTCACTATTTTTGTAAAATAGTGTATCAATAAATGTAATAAGGACTTATTTGAGTGTGGATATTGTCTAGAAGACAATATTTGTATTTAAACTCACGGCGAGTGTGTTGTCGTATTTTGCACGACAATTGTAATAATAAAAGTTGTAGTTGTTTCTGTACTATGTATTTGGCGACTCAGAATGGGTGATGTATACCTATTTTGGGGGCGTCACAGTTGGTATCAGAGCTTAGGGATATGGTCCCCCAACGGTGATCGGGGAATAGAACTAGGAGGGGAGAGACGAGTAAATCCTTCGCTAGTGTGTCCTACCTAAGCTTATTTGTTGGTCAGTCATAATATAGGGATATTATGTGATATATTAATTTGTTTAATTAACCCCTGTTTTATGGCAATTTTTAAGAATGGCAGCTAAGAACGTTAACAATGGAGTCTATGAGACTGTGGAACAACTTTTGATTACCAACCATGAGAACGTGCAACAGGAAGGCAATATTCCTCCTGTAAACAACACTACTGAGCAAACGATGAATGATGCGATGTATAGAAGCTTTTTGCAGTTCATGCAAAATCAGACGAGGGAGACTCATGTACAAAATACAGGTGGAAATGATAACAATGCGCGATTTGTCACAGCCAAGCAGTTCAAGGAGTTGGGACCACCAAATTTCTGGGGAAAGCCCGATCCGATTAAGGCGGAAACGTGGGTTAAGCAAATTACCAAGATATTTGATGTCTTGGGCTGCACGGAGGAACAGAAGGTTCCATTCGCCACCTTTATGTTCCGTGGTGAGGCAGATTACTGGTGGGAATCTGTGAAGCGTACCCAACCAGCCGCACTCAACATGTCTTGGGAAAATTTTTAGAAAATGTTCAATAACAAGTACTTTCCTGAAAGTATTCATCATATGAAGGAGGTAGAGTTTATTAGACTGGAACAGAACAACATGACGGTGTCTCGGTACGAGGTGAAGTTCGCGGAGTTATCCAGGTTTTCACCTCATTTGGTAGAAAATGAGGAACGTATGACGCGGATGTTTCTAAGAGGTCTAAAACCCGAGATTCGACAATATCTTATCTCTCATAAATTTTCTCTGTATTCAGATGTTGTCAACAGGGCTCAATTATTAGAGCGAGATAATGAGTATGTTCAACCAAGGGACCACAACCAGAGTCATACCGGTGACAGCAGTCATCGGAGTGATGATAATCAGCGAGGAGGGAAAAATACGGACAAAAGCGGTAACCACTCAGGTGGTCATCGTTGCCATGATAATAGGAGAGGTGAGTCAAGTGGAAATTTCAAAAAGAGGAGATTCAACAATGACGGAAAGACATCAGCACCAGCACCAACAACAAATTCTAGGGGAGGAGAACGACCGTCAGTCAGATGCTACAGATGCGAAGAGGAGGGGCACATAAGTCCAAACTGTTCACAACCTTCCAAGGTGTGTTTCAATTGTGGAAAAGATGGTCATATAGCCTGATTTTGTCCTATAGTGAAGTCAAGTCCAACTGGGACGGTGACACCAAAGACGACTACGGACAAAACAAAGCCGGTGGTTCAAGGGAGGGCGTTTGTCGTGACTGGCCAAAACGCGAGAAACCCGAATAAGGTGATCACGGGTAAGCTAATCTTGAACTCTTGCGAAGTGTATACCTTACTAGATACTTTGCTCTACCCATTCTTTTATCTCTCTGCGCTTGTGCTCAACGTTTAAACTTGACTCCGGAGAAATTGGACTTTAACTTATCTGTTGAAACTCTGTTGGGTGAAACCTTCGTTACATCTATAGTTTATAAATCTTGCTTGATCCAAGTTGGCACAATCACATTACCTGTTGATCTTATTTCTTTAAAGATACTTGCTTTTGATGTGATTTTAGGAATTAATTGGTTAACCACTCATCATGTCAAAATTGATTGTTTTCGTAAGGTTGTTAGTTTTCATATTTCTAACCAACCTGTTATACGAATTCAAGCAACTAAATCACTAAAATCAGTCACTGTCATATCAAGCCATAAAGCTATTCGTTTATTGAAAAACGGATGTCAAGCTTTCTTAGCCCATGTTATGGACTTGAACAAAAACATGTCAGATTCGAATAATATTCCTGTTGTTAATGAATTTCCTGTCGTATTTCCTGAAGAACTTCCTGGTCTACCCCTAGAACGAGAAGTTGAATTCTTTATTGATCTTGAACTGGGTACAAAGCCCATTTCTAAAACCCCATATCGAATGGCTCCTATTGAACTTCAGGAGTTAAAAGTCTAACTACAGGAATTGTTAGACATTGGTTTCATTCGTCCTAGTACCTCTCCTTGGGGTGCTCCTGCTTTATTTGTAAAGAAGAAAGACGGGAGTATGCGACTTTGTATTGACTACCGGGAATTAAACCATGTCACCATCAAGAATAGGTATCCCCTACCTCGCATTGATGACCTGTTTGACCAGTTGCAAGGAGCATAATTCTTTTCAAAGATCGATCTTCGTTCTGGATATCATCAGCTAAAGATTAAAACTGAGGATATTCCAAGACCGCCTTCGAAACCTGATACGGACATTATGAATTCTTAGTCATGTCTTTTGGATTGACTAATGCTCCTGCTGCTTTCATGGATATGATGAACCGTGTATTCAAGGAATATTTGGATCAGTTCGTTGTTGTCTTTATTGATGACATCCTCATCTATTCCAAAAGCCGTGAAGATCATGAGCACCATTTGAAGTTGGTACTTCAAAGACTTCGTGACAACAAGCTATATGCCAAGCTGAAGAAATGCGAGTTCTGACTTAAGGAAGTAGCATTCCTTGGGCACGTGGTGTCAAAACATGGAGTATCTGTTGACCCGGCGAAGATTGAAGTAGTACAAAGTTGAGAGCAACCGAAGTTGGTGACCGAAGTGCGTAGCTTTTTGGGCTTAGCATGTTATTATCGGAGATTCGTGGAAGGATTTTCTCGAATCGCTACCCCGTTAACTCAGTTGACTCGGAAAGATACAAAATTCGTATGGAACGAGGAAAGCGAGAAGAGTTTCCAAGAGCTCAAGAGGAGACTCATTTTGGCACCTGTTCTGATAATACCATCTGGTTCAGATGGATTTGTTATCTACAACGATGCTTCAGGCAAAGGGTTAGGATGTGTTCTCATGCAACATGGGAAAGTCATAGCCTATGCCTCGCGACAACTCAAAGAATATGAGAGGAATTATCCTACTCATGATCTGGAGTTGGCAGCAGTCGTTTTTGCGTTAAAAATCTGGAGACACTACTTGTATGGGGAGAAAGTGGAGATTTATACGGATCATAAAAGCCTCAAATAGTTCTTCACCCAAAAGGAACTCAACATGCGGCAACGACATTGGCTCGAGCTGTTGAAGGATTACGACCATAACATTCAATATCATCCTGGAAAAGAAAACGTTGTAGCTGACGCATTGAGTAGAAGATCATATGCGGGTACGAGTGCGATGTTGTTAACACAAAGACCCATTTTGTACGACTTGCAAAGGATGGAGATAGAGTTAAAGTCTCCAAGTACCCACATGATGATATCAAACATACGAGTATAACCGACTTTAATCGATAAAGTTAAAGCTGCTCAAGCCACAGACCCAGAGATGATACGTATGAAGAAGAAAGTGCAAGAAGGTGTTATTCCAGAAGCAAGAATCGATGAAGAAGGAATACTTCGAGTCAACTCCAGACTTTGCGTTCCTAACGATTCTGACTTGAAGCATAGAATCATGATGGAGGCACACAACACACCATTCGCAATCCATCCTCAAAGTACCAAAATGTATCACAATCTTCGACATACATTTTGGTGGAGCAATATGAAGAGAGAGATCGCAGAGTTTATCTCGAGGTGTTTAACTTTACAACGTGTAAAGGCGGAGCATCAAATGCCAAAGGGTCCATTGCAACCACTTGAAATTCCAAAATGGAAGTGCGAACACATTACTATGGATTTCGTTACGGGTCTTCCCAAGGTTTCTCAAGGCATAGATGCGATTTGGGTTATTGTTGATAGATTAACCAAGTCTGTTCATTTCTTGCCTATACGTGAGACTTATTCCCTTGAACGTCTTGCTCGTATGTACGTAAATGAGATTGTGAGATTGCATGGCATGCCAGTATCTATAGTTTTGGATCGTGACCCAAGATTCACTTCACGGTTTTGGGTTAGCTTGCAGAAAGCTATGGGCACGGATTTACGATTTATTTCGGCATACCATCCTCAAACGGACGGGCAATCGGAAAGGACTATTCAAACCCTTGAAGATCTATTAAGACTCTATGTTCTAGATTTCAAAGGAAGTTGGGATAAGTACTTGCCACTTGTGGAATTCTCCTACAACAACAGTTATCAAGCAAGTATAGGCATGGCTCCATTCGAGGCGTTGTATAGATGAAAGTGTCGCTCTCCTGTATGTTGGGATGAGGTGAGTGAAGCAACATTGTTGGGACCAGAGTTGGTACGTATGACTATGGAAAAGATCCAAATGATTCAGCAACGTATACAAACGGTACAAGATTGACAAAAGAGTTATGCTGATCTTCATCGAAAGGATGTAGAATTTAATATTGGAGATCATGTACTATTACGTATTGCTCCATGGAAGGGAGTTACAAGATTCGGGAAGAGAGGAAAGCTCAATCCACAATTTGTTGGTCCATTTGAGATTCTTGACCGAATAAGAAATGTGGCCTATAGACTCACATTACCTCCAAGCATGTCTCATGTTCATAATGTTTTTCACATATCTATGCTTCGTAAATATGTGAAAGACCCAAACCACATTATTGCGTTAGAACCAGATGAGATAGCCGAATATTTAACGTACGACGTGGTACCTGTCAAGATATTGGATAGGAAAGAACATGTCCTACGACCAAAGGTTATACCACAAGTCAAGGTTTTGTGGAGGAACCATGCTATTGAAGAAATGACCTGGGAGTTGGAATCGGAAATGAAAGCGAGGTACCCTCACCTTTTCGAAATTCCACGTATGTACGTCAATTTCGAGGACTAAATTTCATAAGGAGGAAAGGTTGTAAGACCCTAACTTTTTATAACTAAAATTGAATTTTCTCTATTTATTATCTTAAGGAATTAATTTGATATAATACTTTGGTTATGGGTGAAATGTGCAAATTTTGCAAAATAAGCAAGTGGTTATAAAATAATCATTGTTATCGGGGAATATTCATTTGGTCGTGGAATATTCTTTTTGTCGGGAATATTTGTACGATGGCGCAGTCATTTGTGGGCACCATAACAGAATAACGGTCGGATGAAGAAAATGACAAATTTAAGTTTTTATAAATAACGGCGTAATTGTTATCGTTAACACTGTTAGATTACCCGGTGGTTAAAATATAGTAATACACGTGGTTGCACAGTAGCACACGGTATTGCACAGTATTTTTGAATTATTGATTCTTACGTAAGAGGGCACTACTTAATAATTGTTACAGTAATTACTGTTCAATATTTTATTTTATTGATTCAATAATTTTTGCGTTGATATTTTATATTATTGTTGTTTCAATAATTGTCACTGCACAGTATTTCCCATTATCAAATCAATAATTCATATTATTTGAATAATATTATTAGATAGCATTATTGGCAATGTCTAGAAAGTTCTGTCAAGGAGAGGTTTGGTCACTTAATTGCGCGCCAGTAAGGAGAAATCCTTATCGGAAAGCTCCCTCTTTCCTGGGAACGGCCTGGTTGTCATTATTGTGATTCTATAATATTATTTGTGAATAATGAATTATTGATTTATATAATTAGAAAATATTTATTCATTGTGGATTTAAACGGATGAATTTTGATAGCATGTGACATTTGATGAAAGTTGGTATTTTAATCTTTTCCGATAAAATATTCATTCACATATGTTATTATAATATATTATAATTGTTTCATAATATATATATATATATATATATATATATATATATATAAAAACATGTGGTTAAGGGACGGAGGTAATCAAAATGATTTTGGAATGCTTGATTTCTTTTTCTAAGAATGGTTGCTGGGAATGGTTGGTGAGAATTTTCTTGTAAAGGATATTGCCTAATTATTGTGGGCTCTCAATTGTGAAAATAAGTTGTTAGGCCATTGATTGGTGGAAATGGGTTGGTGAATTTGATTCCTGCAAGCTAGTTTTCAAAGAGTGGGCCGCTAACATTGAAAAATTAAGGAGTTAGGCAGAGTTAGGCATGAAAAGTTTGGCAGCAGTCTGTTTTTTTCTCCGAAGTTGCACTATAAATAGAGGGATAACCCTCCTTCCTCAATCACACCTTCATAATTAGAAATTCTTATTCTAATAGTATTGTGAGTATTTTTCTTGAGTATAAGAATACTTTGGGCGTAGTTTTTCTGCAAGATTTTCTCAGAATAATATCCGATATTCTAGTCAAATCCAACCTCTTCTAAGGTAAAGGACATTATTTTATTGCTTCTATAATTCTTGAAATGATTAAAAATTTTACTTCATCTAATATCATTTCATAGAAATATTAGTCTGAACTTTTTAATCAAATTTGGAAATTTTCATGATAGTCTTTTGCTCACTGCAATCTTTCATTTCATAGAATTCACATTTCTGGTCTTCGCTCACGATTCTTTGTTCATGAGTACTTTCTCACGATTCTTCGTTCACTTCTTCGCTCACAAAAAGAAAAATATGTTTTTTTTTTAAGTTATCTATTCTGACCCTTATTCTTGAAATTGAATCCATATTTTGATCTTCATTCTTGAATTTTACTCCATTATGGTTTATTATGGAGTATTTATAAACTTGAATTATTGAAAGTACGAATCCCTAATATTTTTCCTTCTGTTTCACTGGATTCGTTTTCTCTAAAATATTTTTCATCATCCTCAGTCCTTAATGGTGATACTTGATAAATATCTTTGGCCCGTAGTGCAAAGATGAATGATTACCTGATGAATATCTTTGGCCCGTAGTGCAAAGATGAACAGGTGTTGAGATGAACATGACCAACTGGTGATACAAATGAATTTCTTTGGCCCGTAGTGCAAAGATGAATATTTGATGCAAGATGTATATTGATTGATGTTACAGGGATAAAATATTAATGATGGACTTTTAAATTCATAGATGATAGTTGATTTCATTCTCTACTTAACTCTTCTAATGAATTGTTATTTTTGTTGCGAATATTGATCTATAACTGGTTGTCCATTATATTTTATCTGATTTGTTGAAGGCTAATGATAATTTGTTGTTCATTATCTCTGTCATAATATTCTTTACTTGGCTAGTTGAGCTCACCCTTTTCCTTTTTGTTCCATTTTCTTCTCAGGAGGTGAGACTATAGTAGGAACCAGTCGGGGTAAAGAGTGATGGTCCTAGACAGTTGTTTTAGCAATTCTCAATATTTTTGTAAAATAGTGTATCAATAAATGTAATAAGGACTTATTTGAGTGTGGATATTGTCTAGAAGACAATATTTGTATTTAAACTCACAACGTGTGTGTCGTCGTATTTTGCACGACAATTGTAATAATAAAAGTTATAGTTGTTTCTGTACCATGTATTTGGCGACTCAGAATGGGTGATGTATACCTATTTTGGGGGCATCACAATTAATATTATGCAATGATGTTCTAGTGTATGTTTTAAAATTGGAACTCTTGCAACAATGAATGTATATAATTTTTGATATGGGATCCGAGTGCATAGTATATAATATATTTGGTTCTGTAATTATACTCACAATACAAGTTTTACGCGTACACTTGTTAGAATAATGGATGAGTTAATATACCGTATATAAAGAATTATAAAATGTTATATAATATTATTTTAATAATAAGAGTAATAATATGAGTCTTGAAAAAAAAAGAATAAATTAGTAATTAGTAATGTAACATATGTTTTATTAATTAATTTCTATTAATTTGTGTAATTAGTTCGGACGGAGGGAACTTAACGAGTTATATTGGGAATATAAATTTTGAGTATTACATTGCTTAATCCAAGTACGGATTTCATACTCCACTCCTTTGATTATTGTTGCATTCTTTATATCTCATGATATCTCGTCATTCGTTTCATTTTCTTATTATCCGATTGGCATGCTTAAATAGAAATTTGATCTTTGATACTTTGGCTTTATTCAGTAATTTAAACTCCTTTTCCTCTATTACAATTTGTACATATTCTACAATTTTTCAGCGATACACTTTTTAAATTTAATTAATTTGTTTTGTTACTCGTTTCAAATTTGGATATTATTTCACATAATTGTTCCGTGTGAAATTAATATGATAGTTTCATGTTGGCATTGGTACTAACTCGTATTTGTACTCTTTGAATTAGGATATCATGTTTAGTATTTATTTTGATAATTGTAGAGCGATACATGTTACCTTCTTTTTGAGACCTTGTGACTATAATTTGATTTGGTTCAACAAGTACATATAGAACCCTTTTGTTGTTATTATGTCGCATGTGTTGTGACATGGTTTTTTTGTTAGAATATACCATATGGTATACCTAAGCTATAACCACTTGTGGGGGTACCACAAGCATGTCGTCTTGGCACGAGAGACACGACACTTTCCGTGGCGGTTTGATTAGCCCATGGCATCTCCGTTTGAGCTCCGGGGGAAGTGGGCCATTGGGTGTTTTGTTATGGGAGGCGTGTGGGTTAACCCTAGTTTTCTATTCTGCGGATTTGTGATGTTGTGCTAAACACACCTATCCGATTTACATACATTTGGATTCGTGGTCCAATGTGTGATTTGCCTGTGTGGCATTATTTTGGTTGCCTGTGTGGCATTGTTTTGACTTGCCTGTGTGGAAATGTATATTTCTTAGCTCATTCAGTATGAAATAACACTCAACCATTTGATTGAGCCTATTATTTCATTGTATTAGTTTTGTTTGTTTCTGTTCAGTTCAATTAATTGAGTTAGTTACTTCAGTTCGTTATTTCCTTATTCTTCTTTTGGTTTCGTCAATTATGTTGATTCAGATATATTCCATTCAGATCCTTGGAGATTATATTTTAGTCAGTATTAACACTTGAGACTTTGTTTAATATTTTGTCTCATTTGTTTTCGTATATCAGTTGTATATCTTTTGTATATCTGTATCCGTACTGGGCAATTGGCTCATGCTGTGTTTTTCTTCCGGCAGGTTTGCAAGGGTGATTCAGGGCTAATGTGATGAGAGAGTTGTTTTTGACCATCTAGGCTGTTTCAATTTTTTTTGTTTTTTTTGGTTATTTTGACTCTAGTTGGAGAATTGTATTTAGTACTTCATTGATGGATATCACTATTAATATTTTGAAGTCATTCGTGCTCTGTTTACTAATTTTGAGGTTTGTTGTGCTTTGCACGTGACCTCTCTTTCCTTTTTGGGAAGGGGGTGTTACAGAGATGGTATCAGAGCTTAGGTTCTTTCTTGTAGAAAACCTATTTAGGTTTGACCTGTGAGTTATGACATTGGGTAGACGTAGGAGTTTGATTCGATTTTGTTAATTCTTTATTTGGTTGGTATCTATTTTGACCAACTGTCGATGTCTTTTCGATTTGTAGTTGATTTGAGGAAAGTGGAATAATTTGTTAAGGTGATTGAGTAATGATATTAGTTAAGAATTGTGATTTAATCATTGAGGTGAATAAAGTTATACTTTGTACAGATAAGAGATGATCTTATATGAGATGCGATTATGATGTGAGTATTTGTATCGATGAGTATTTGATTTTGGAAAATTATTTGTTAGTTATTTTTTTTTTGTGACAATTATTATGATCGTTGAATTGAAGATTTGATTTGAGTTAGGTTTTGATTTATGTTAAGCCTGTGGATAATTTGAGGGTTGTGTATTGATGACATATTATGATAAAGTGAAAGTTATTAAGTATAGAGGATTTCTTGTAATTTGAGTTGTTGATATTCGAGGTAATTAGATTAATCATTTGAAGTTAATGATCAATTTTGTGGCTATTTTCTAGTAATATATTGGAGTCATGTCCTATGAAGTTTCTTTGTGATAGTATGGGGAGACATTGAAATTTATTAGATTAAGGTTTGCAATAAGGGATGATTGATTTATTATATGATTAGATAGTAAGTGATGAAATTCAATTGATTTTTGGAGATCTTGAATAGTTGTAGTTCGCTTATGCAGATCATAGAATATGTGACTTAGAGTTTGATATTTTGAAGCTCTTGAGGACTTAGGGAAAGACATTAGTAATATAGCTTGCATAGTTGTTTTGTTTATCTGATATCCTTGGAGTTTTGTATGAATTTATGTAAAATAAATAAATAAAAATAAAAATACTTTGTTAAATCTTAGTCATGTGTGGAATATAAATATTTTACAAATTATATATAATTTTAAATGTTTCGGGTATTCGAATCATATTTAGATAAAGACAAAATTTTGTGTTTTCGAATTATGTTACGAAGAGTACGTACGTTTACAAGAACGAAGATCAAGAAAAATGACGAGGACCCGCACCGGCTGTGGAGCATGTGGTTTAATACAATGCAAAACGAAGAATCTTAACGGGGCTTGACACGATAGCTGACAAATCTTTTTCAAGTACATGGATAATTGTGTGGACCGATGGACTTACCAGGCTTGATCGTTACAAATGGCGGCGCTACATCTTAATTAAAGTTTATGAATAATTATGTAATTTAAATAAAAATTAAAATAGAACTTTATGCAACTTATTTGAATTCCGAGGACGGAATTATTTTTAAGGAGGAATAAATGTAATAATTCGAATTTTTGTTAATAATTAAATATTAATTTTATTTTCTTAAAATTATCCGGAGCGCGAAGCTACTTGGGAGGCGTAAGAGACTATTCGACAAGAGTATCCTCACCTCTTTAATGTTAAGTAAATCTTTGTTACTCTTTTGATTTCGAGGATGGAATCCTTTTAAAGGGGGAGGTAATGTAATACCAAGAAAAAAATAAAAATAAAAATAATTAATAATTAATAATAAATAAATTTTATATCTATATTTTAAAATATTTAATTGGGCTTCTTATGTTTGGGTCAAATTATATTTAATTTATGTGGATTGTAATAAGTATGTGATTACATTAATTTGGGTCTTTATACTATTTGGGTTTAATTGATATTTGTGTGATATCAAAATCCTATTATAATAAGGAGAATTAATAAAATTTATTAATAAATAAATACATAGCTAAACCTAATTTACTTAAGCATTACACCTAATTCGTAACTGAAAGAAAAGATTAAGAAGGAGGCGGCGAGACAGAGAACAAAAGGAAAGAAGCAGAAAAAAAAATCTTTCGATCAAGGTAAATAATTACTTGCTTGATAAACATCTTTATATATGTCCATGATTTTACTGGAAAATTGGTGCCATCAAAAGGTGTTTCCGGTAAGAATTGTAATATTATGGAATAAAATAAAATAATTATTATATATTTGTATATCTTGGTAATGATTAGTAGTTTTAGATTTGTTATATATATATATATATGTGTGTGTGTGTGTGTGTGTGTGTGTGGTCCTTTACACATCAAATTGGAAGAGCATGCAGAGAGAGTAAATGACTTATTTATTAGTTCATTAATATTATGCAATAATGTTCTGGTGTATGTTTTTAAATTCGAGCTCTTGCAACAATGAATGCATATAATTTTTGATATGGGATCCGAGTGCATAGTATATAATATATTTGGTTCTGTAATTATATTCACGATACAAGTTTTATGCGTACACTTGTTAGAACAATGGATGAGTTAATATACCATACATAAAGAATTATAAAATGTTATATAATATTATTTTAATAATAAGAGTAATAATATGAGTCTTGAAAAAAGAGAGAGAATAAATTAGTAATTAGTAATTTAACATATGTTTTATTAATTAATTTCTATTAATTTGTGTAATTAGTTCGGACGGAGGGAACTTAACGAGTTATATTGGGAATATAAAATTTGAGTATTACATTGCTTAATCCAGGTACGGATTCCGTACTCCACTCCTTTGATTATTGTTGCATTCTTTATATCTCAAGATATCTCGTCATTCGTTTCATTTTCTTATTATCCTATTGGCACGCTTAAATAGAAATTTGATCTTTGATACTTTGGCTTTATTCAGTAATTTAAACTCTTTTTCTTCTATTATAATTTGTACATATTCTATAATTTTTCAGCGATACTCTTGTTAAATTTAATAAATTTATTTTGTTACTCGTTTCAAATTTGGATATTATTTCACATAATTGTTCCGTGTGAAATTAATATGATAGTTTCATGTTGGCATTGGTACTAACTCGTATATGTACTCTTTGAATTAGGATATCATGTTTAGTATTTATTTTGGTAATTGTAGAGCGGTACATGTTGTTACCTTCTTTTTGAGACCTTGTGACTATAATTTGATTTGTTCAACAAGTACATATAGAACCCTTTTGTTGTTATTATGTCGCATGTGTTGTGACATGGTATTTTTGTTAGAATATACCATCGAGTATAGCTGAGCTATAACCACCTATGGGGGGTACCACAGGCATGTCGTCTTGGCACGAGAGACATAACACTTTCCGTGGCGGTGTGATTAGCCCACGGTGTCTCCGTTTGGGCTCTGGAGGAAGCGGGCCGTTTGGTGTTTTGTTGTGGGAGACGTATGGGTTAACCCTAGTTTCCTGTTCTACGAATTTGTGATGTTGTGCCAAACACACCTATCCGATTTGCATTCATTTGGATTCGCGGTCCAATGTGTGATTTGCCTGTGTGGCATTATTTTGGTTGCCTGTGTGGCATTGTTTTGACTTGCCTGTGTGGCAATGTATATTTCTGAGCTTATTCGGTATGAAATAACACTCAACCTTTTGATTCAGCCTATTATTTCATTGTATTAGTTTTGTTTGTTTCTGTTCAGTTCAATTCATTGAGTTAGTTACTTCAGTTCGTTATTTCCTTATTCTTCTTTTGGTTTCGTCAATTATGTTGATTCATATATATTCCATTCAGATCCTTGGAGATTATATTTTCGTCAGTATTTACACTTGAGACTTTGTTCAATATTTTGTCTCATTTATTTTCGTATATCAGTTGTATATCTTTTGTATATCTGTATCCGTACTGGGCAATTGGCTCATGCTGTGTTTTTCTTCCGGCAGGTTTGCAAGGGTGATTCAAGGCTAATGTGATGAGAGAGTTGTCTTTGACCATCTAGGTTGTTTCGATTTTTTTTTGGTTATTTTGACTCTAGTTGGAGAATTGTATTTAGTACTTCATTGATGGATATCACTATTAATATTTTGAAGTCATTAGTGCTCTATTTACTAATTTTGAGGTTTGTTGTACTTTTCACGTGACCTCTCTTTCCTTTTTGGGAAGGGGGTGTTACAGTAACTTTAAAAATGCATTATATATATGATGTGTTTTTATTATTCTACTGACGTGTACTAATCAAACTTAATTATTTTGTTGTAGATGTCAGGTGAAAATAGAATGTATAGAGACGTACAGGTAGAAAGTGAAGAATCGGTTAATCAGATAGAGGTTATACCGAACCCAATAGCAGAGGAGTCGAAAGTAGTGGTGATTGAGTCTGGAGACTCAGAGAACCATGATCTCATGTCGGATTTCGACGGCATGTCAGAAGAAGAGGTGGAGGTGGTATCCTTCAATGTGAGACCCCAAAGTTTATGAATAAAGATTTAAATTTCTCGAAATATTTTGTTTGAATATTATGGTGTGGATTTGATATAATGTTATAGTTGTGGGTAATATTTATAAATTTTGCAAAGTATGCAAGTTATTATATAATATTCAATTAGTCGGGAAATATTCTTTTTGTCGGAGAATATCTGTACGACGGCACAATCATTGGTGGACCCCACAACGGAAGTATTGTCGTAGTAAGAAAACGACATAATTATCTTTTTATAAAAATAACGGCGAAAGTGTTACCGTTAAAACTGTTGAACTACCCAGTAGTAAAAGTACATTAATACGCGTGGTTGCATAGTAGCACACGGTATTGATTATTGATGCTTACGTAAGAAGTCACTTAGTTATACTCAATTATTGCTATAGTAATTGTTGCATCATATCTCTCATATTATTGATTCAATTATTGTCACAGTATCATCTGTATAATATGTTATATTATTAAATCAATAATTGAGACGACAAAGTTATTCATATTATTATTTGCAATATTGACAATGTCTAGAAGTTCTGTCAAGGAGAGGTTTAGTCACCTAATTGCGTGCCAAAAAGGAGAAATCTTTATCGGAAAGCCCCCTCTTTCCTGAGAATGACCTGGTTGTTAAATATTGTGAATTATAATATTAATGATGAATAAGTTCGTGTTGGTTAAAGATGAAATTGATAGTTCCATTGTGTTGGAATTATTAGTGTTAGTGAAAATCGACATTTATTTCGATAATAATTGATGTTTAGAGGTTATACTGACCAATCGGGTAATTAACCGGATAAATGAGTAATTAATTGCTATTGATTCACATGATTATAACTATTTGTTCACATGTGTGTACAATTGATTCACATTCATTTACTATTAGGGGAGTTGGTGCAAGATTGATAATACTTGCATGACTAAGTTAAAAATGGAGGTACTATACTGTAATTCATATTTTCACATGTCTAGAACTATTGATTCACATGATTTACTATTAGGGGAGATGATGCAAGTTTGATAATACTTGCAGGACTAAATTAAAAATGAAGGAAAAGATGAAGGTATTATATTGTAATATTTTGAGCCCCAAAACGTGCAATTATCAAAACTATATTTTCCTATAAATAGAAGCTCATTCCTTCATTATTTTTCACCAATTCAATAAAGCTATAGAGAAATTATTATAGAGAGAAATTATAGAGAGAAAGAAGAAGAAAGTCTGCTACCCTCACTATTCCAAAGATCCGATCTTCTTTTGAGGTAAGGGGTATTATTTCTTTCGTATTCATGAAGAGAGTTATTTTCTTTCAATACTCATAAGGGTTGTTATTCCATTCTTTATTATTCTGTTGGAATAACCTGTCGTGCCGTTTATCGCATGCCTGGTGAATTCTGTTGTTATTCCATTCTTTATCCTTATGTTGGAATAACCTGTCTGTGCGGTCTATCGCATGCCTGGTGAATTCTGTTGTTATTCCATTCTTTATTATTATGTTGAAATAACCTATCTATGCGAAGTACCGCATACATGGTGAAATTCTTCTATTATTCCATTCTTTATTATTCTGTTAGAATAACTTGTCTATGAGGTCTATCGCATGCCTTGTGAATTCTGTGTATACTCATCTTGGTGTGAACACTCAATTTTTTACATGCTCATTACTATCATTGCAGAGGGCGATTCGCTCTTTTCGAGATAACCTCGAAGACAGTTTACATCCATTCCGGATACTACCAGAAGTTCAGTTCCAACCCGAAACACAAACCGGGAACGTCATTCCAAACCCCAGAACACACACTGGGAATGTCATTTCCAATTTCGGAGATAACCCCGAGGTATGGAGATCAAAAGACCGGCAACAACACCGAAGGGGATAGTTCTGTCTCGGCGATAACACCGCGATGCTTAGTTCCAGCCCCAGAACTAACACTGGGAGTAGCGACTCCATCCTTGGTGATAGCCCCAAGGGATGCTTTTGCAGTTTCGGCGATAACTCCGGAATTGTTTGTTCCAAATACATGTGATCAGCTTCAAGCTCAGACCTCCTGCCGAGGCACTCATACCTCAGACCCAGAGCTAACAACGGGCAGACAGGCACATCCACAAGATGACCTTACGGCATTCAAACACTTGCAGCAGTCCAATCTCAGAAGTAACCCTGACCAACGTCTGCTTTCCGTTCAAACTGGCGATAACCCCGGTGAGGAGTCAAACGTCATCTTTCCACCTCAACACTTCCTCTCACAAAATGATATCGCTGCATACCAACAAGTAGTCCAATCTCAGATGTAACCCTGAGCAAACGTCTACTTTTAACTCAACCCGGCGATAACCCTGGGGAAGAGTAAAACATCATCTTGCCCTTTCAACACCACCACGCGTCGTCTCAACACTTCATACATACATACATACAACAATGTCCCACAAGAACCGAGGAGTAACAATCCCGAGTGACTATTACGCGTGGTAAGATTTTGGATAGAATTTGAAGCTTGAAGACCATGGGCATAGAATTCCCTCTTCCCGACTTCAGATAACCTCTAATCCATGTCATTGTGTAACTCTCGACACACAAGCGGTCCAAGAAGGTCGATATACCTCGCTCGGATGCTCTGGATTGAAGTTCTGCAAGTTCGAGCGGACATTACAAAGGTATGAGTGCACGTTACTACGAGACGATGGGACCCATGAGGCTTTGGATGCACCACGACCACCACCACAGTACAACTGCAGCTACCACAGTGTACCTCGCTAATACCATCCGCCTATATATACAAGCCTTGGGGTCACCCATTTGAGAAAAGAGAGAGAGAAAAAGCAGAGGAAGCCCCATTCCATTTTACTCTGTGATACACATCTTTTTTTGAGTGTTTCCTCATCTTTAAACACTTGTTAGCTCACATATAGCTATCTTTTATCCTCATGGAGCCGAGTGTTTTATCCATTTAAAGTCATAGAAGTCTACATTGCAAATTTCCCACCGTAAGCCTTCTCACATTATATAAAGCCTTCTTCTCATATTAGCACACACTATTATACACATCGAGAGTCGTGGTTGTATGCGTTTTCCTCGACTTCGGTTTGTGGTTTTCATTTCGTCAGATATATATACTTATATATATGTATATATTTTATATATGGACTAACATTATCGAGTTATGCCTCGATTGAGCCTTTGACTTTTGCCCCGAGAGCGCTTTATTATTTTATATATATATATATATATATTGTTGTCGACATATCTAATGAGCCCGGATTTTACATCCCATGCATTTACTACCTATATATATATATATATATATATATATATATATATATATATATATATATATATGTTGTCTTTACATATCCGATGAGCCCGGATTCACATCCATATATTATTTATATATATATATATATATATATATATATATATATATATATATAGGTATATATATATATATATATATATATATATATATATTTACATTTTCGTCTCGCCTCTCGGAGTTTACTTCATGGCGCTTGATCACTTTTACGCCTTTATTTACATTTCGTCCCACCTCGAGTTTACTTCGTGGTGGTTGATCATGTCCATATATATATATATATATATATATATATATATATATATATATATATATATATTATTTACCGCTTTTATATATTTATATTTTCGATCCCCATGGAGTTGTTTCATGGTAGTGATCATCATATATATATATATATATATATATATATATATATATATATATTTACTTTTATATATATAACTACTTATCGCTTTCCATACAAATTGCAGTGATCATGTGAGCCTAGGAATCATGTGATCACAGTATTCATTTCATCAATCTAGATTCTGGTTCCTATGATGGACATTTTTCAAATTAAGTAGCGGCTTGTACATTATTTTATAAAGGTCTCAATTTCCTTGATGGTCATTATGCCCATGAGGAGTTCTAAGATCACAAGATATTATTTTCTAGAGAATGCTTCGCATCTCAAAAAAAAAAGCAAACAAGTTTAACATTTAATAATAAAATGGAAGCATCAAAGGCCTCAATTACTATTGAGCATGTGGTTTGAAAAACCTCTTTACAAAACGACATCATATATCTTGTTTAAAACCGAATTTTTCTATAAATTCAAACCCTATGTATATAGGTACGAACGAGGTACAGCACTACTTCCAAATAATTGCACATTGATCCACACACACACATTCATATAATAGTTTCTTTGAAAAGTGGCGGTCACCGTGGTAACACGGATGTCGGGGGGGGGTGCCTAACACCTTCCCTCTGCATAATCAAGCCCCCGGACCCAAAATGAATCTCTTGCTTTCACAGACATCTGCCTAGCAAGTCAAATCACTGGGTCAATGTGCAAACCTTTTTCATTATAGGTTGGTGCAACCAGTTAAAAACACCAACTGGCGACTCTTAAAGTCAAATCGTCGACATTATACATGTCGGACCTTTTTCACTTGTTTTTTCAAACAAATCTCACATTAACATGAGAACACCAAAGAACAAGTAACGAAAAGGGACACTCAAAAAATCCCCGACGTCGACAGTGGCGACTCTTTGGGGACTCCAGTAAGAGGGCTTAAGCCGCTATTACAAGCTTTTCAAAATTGTTATATGCTTGTGTGTGAATGTTGCATTTACATTTATGATGAATGTGTACGAAATGCATCTTAATTACAAGACCGCTAAATATCTATCTCAGGATATTAGTGCTTCAGACATGTCATCATTTTGCATAAACGGTGAGACACGCTGTATGTGAATGTATGTTGTGTGGTCCCTCCACCAGAGGCTATCCTGCTTGTTTGATTATCGACTCGTGGGAAGAATAATTCCTGGGGCTCAGAAAGGCACCACTCAGATTCGCTTCCAAATGAATGACCGGATTAACTTCCCGTCAAGTAGATTATGATGATCTGGGAACCTTCATGCCAAAAAGCCATGAGAGTAACCCTAAGATAGGTCAACCTCTCGATAAACCAAACGCGAGAGGGAAAGTCTCTTCATACTTTCCATTTTCAATTACTTGTAAACGATTTACTTGTAATTTTATTCCATGTTCATCCATATGTAATGGAAAATATGAAGAATATCTGTGCATGCATAACATGTTATCAATTAACAACCGCTTTTAGCAGACAAAATTCCTAAACGGACATGTTATGATAACATTTACATTACCCTAAGACTAAACTACGTAAGTCTTTTAGTAGGGAAACAATTGGGCCTGTTACCCGCTCAAAATCCAAAAAGGCCACGAGCCTACAGCCAATCATGTCTTCTTCCCCGACTACCTAATGTCAAGCTTCCCGAGAAGAATTTGATGGATTGAGTAAACAAATTACGAACTTGGTCGTTTCTACCGAAAAAATTACACCACCCACTCAGGTGGTACGAAGATACCTACACATACGTAATCCTCTACACAAGGAGGAGTTCAAGGTCGAAAAAACAATTCCGTAACCTCAATTGATACAACCAACAAAGACCCTGAAAACACCCATCTCAAAGGAGATCCAAACACCGGTGATATCAGGAAGAAGGTCCTTCAAATGGAGGAAACTATTCGTGTTCTCAAAGGGATTGGAACACATGGAAGTGTTTCATATGCAGACCTTTGCATATTTCCTGGTGTTCATTATCCAGAGAAATTCAAGACCCCTGATTTTGAGAAATATGATGGATTAGGGGATCCTTATACACATTTAAAGGTGTTCATTGGAGAACTTGGGTCTTACGCATAAAATGAAAAGCTCGTAATGCAAATTATTTCAAAAAAGTCCGACCGAGAGAAGCCTGCTCATGGTATACCGTATTAGACAACTCAAAGATCCATAGTCGGAAGAGCTCGCTCACGCCTTCCCTCACTCAATACATACAGCTTTTCAATCTCGATGGCTCTCGACCGGCACCAAATTACCAAAGTCAAGAAACAAATTTAATGAGTCATTTAGAGAGTACGCTCAAAGGTGGAGGCGCCTTTGTCGCTCAAGTTATTCCTTCCATGATGAATCGAAAAATGGTCATGACTTTCATAGATGTATAGGAAGCTCCTTTCTATGAAAGAGTTCTAGCTGGTATTGGCAAACCATTCTCTAAAATGATCAAGCACGGAGAAATGGCTGAATGGGATTGAAGTCCAGTAAAATTCAAGACCTAGCCGCTCTTAAAGTCATCTTGAGCACATCCAATCCGGATCTTATGGAAACAACCCCCGAGGGTCCATAAAAAGAAAGAGGAGGATGTTTCCTTGATACTACAAGGACAAAAAGGCAATCAAAGCATGCCTATGCAGAGGAGAAACTACTCCCCTTTTCCAGCACAATCTTCAAACCCTCCATTGCCTAAAAGTGGAGAAGTAAAGCGACCTCTAACGTTCACACCCTTAGGGGACTCGCTCGAGAATATTCTTGCTCTTCCGACCGCTATAAAGAAAATTACACATCTTCTTCCACCACCAACCCTAATGGGAGGGGTTTTAATGCTACTCGGAGTGTGCTTATCATGCCGAGCACCGGACATGATACTCAAGATTGTTGGGCCTTGAAACACAAGATTCAAGATCTAATAGACAACGGTGAGATCGTGGTCACAAAGCCGATCAACCTCACGCAAAGACAACCCTCTTCCTCAACACAAAGAAGAAGAGGTCAACATGATCAATTGAGCATCGGACAAGGTTCCAATTTAACGGCGAATCATCCCAAACCATCAAAGACGGTGTTGAAAAATGGGATTATGCAAAGTTCCAGCTTACCATGGAACGAAAGATGAAAGCTCTTTGCAAACAAATTGAGCAATCGCGTAATCGGTGACCCACCATCATCAAGTCACACGCCAATTAATCAGCAGAGCATGCCTATCTCCTTCCTTTTGTTATGAATGCTTCCTCACCACCTTCGTAAAGCGGGCTATGGAGGATAAGGTCATAAGAGAGCAAATGCTAAAGCCCGGCCGGATTTTGCCAATCGTAGGGAATTCACCTATTTGGGCCAATCTATGGAGGAGATACTACATATGTTGATCAACGAAGGAAGAATTTCCTTCCTTCTCCCTCTAATCAATCCTCGTTCAAGATGGTTTAATCCTGATGAAATGTGTTAATATCATTCACATTCTCGCGATCACAAAGATAGAAGAATGTCAAGCACTCCACCATCTTATTCATAATCTTATTGATAGCGGTCTCCAAAAATAGCAGATGATTACACCGCATAACTCAAGGGTGGGAATGCATGTCCTACCAAATGGAAGGGATCAATAGCGCTCATATCCAAAGTGGATGATGAGACCACAAAGTATTTCCCATACAACCAATTCAACTCAAAGGAGCCGATAATCCTTTGAAAAGTGGCCGCACTGTAGCCAATTTCTTTTTATCTTACGTATCACAATATCCTGTTGTCAGCTCACACAAAGTTCCATGGAATTATGGAGAAGCTGAAGGATCCACATCTCATACTACTGCTAAAGTGTTGAAGGAAAATCCACTGTATCTTCCTCAACGGGTTATTAAACCTATTTGCGAAGCAAAGGGGAAGTTGCCCATGGAGAAGATTGAAAAATTCCTCCGGACTATGGGCTACAATGAAGCCAAAGTGGTTTTTAGCTTACGAGAAGCTCCACACCAGATTTCAATACTGGATTTGGTTTTCTCTTCTGAGGATAATCAAAAGATTTTACTGAAGGTTTTGGAAGAAGCCTACTTGCCAAAATCAGTGAATGTGGAAAAATTTCAACATTTGGTTGATCACATTTTCAACAACAATGTGATCCTTCACTGATGATGACATACCTCCCGAAGGGACCGGTTATTGCAAGCCATTGTATATTACAGTTTTGTCTTCCGAGTACATGCTAGCTGGAGTTTTGATAGATGGAGGCTCATCTCTAAATATCTGTCCTTATGCCACCTTGGTGAAGATGAATGTCAATCTCAGGCAGATCCAAAGCAGCCATACAGTTATCAGAGCTTTTGACGGATCATGACGGAATGCCATTAGAAAGATTGAGTTGCCAATTGAGATTGGTCCAAATACATTCAATGTATCCTTCCACGTCCTCAAAATAGACTCAGGATACAACCTGCTATTGGGGAGACCATGGATACACATGGCTGGAGCCGTTCCCTCCACGCTACATCAACAACTCAAATACATTATCAACAACAGTCTAGTCACTGTCAATGCTGAGCCGGAATGTCCTAAACAAGGAACTCTACCAATTATCAGCTTCAATTCAGAAGTTGAACCGGCCAGTTTCCATACTTTGGAAGTGAGTAACACGCAATACCATTCTATTGGAGCGCCACTTCCCATACCCAAGATTTCTGCCGAGGTTATGTCGGCCACTCAAGAAATGATGTCATTGGGTCATCAACCTGGACAAGGGCTTGGTAAAGATAAGCAGGGTATTAAGCACCCTATTCAAATGTCCAGTCAAATTGAACAATGCTAAGCTAGCTAGGATATTCTGCCAGCCCAAATATAGAATCCTCATAAGCACAAGCAGTGTTCCTCAAGCTTCATCAAGACGGCGATTTTTTCTATACCTTTACCTCATGAGTTGATGCAGCCTCCAAAGAAAGGTGCCACCATGTGTCAGCTATGTCAAGCTTCTCAAAGCCGCACCAATCAAAGCAAAAGAGGTGCCGATTCCTCGATCCCGAAGTGGAAGAAAAGGAACGAAACGTAAACATGACCTTGCCTTGATGATGGGCAGTATACGCGCGTCATTGTTCATGATGAACATACAAATAGATACACCCCTGCATTTATGATTGCCCAGATGTCATGGTTATCATTCGGAAAAAAAGGAGGACAATGACGATCCTTCCATCATTACAAATTCATCAGACTTTGCCTCTCGACAATTGGAGCAAAGACTCCATGCATCGGGTCGACGAGGGTAAAATGGGCGTAAAAATCCTCCGCCTCGTAGATAACTTTAATTGCTTGCTTTCCTTTACAAGATTAGCGCTTATTTTATCAAGTACATGCTAACACTTTTGTATGATCAAACATTTGCATATATTAAGTGAAAGCATCTTTTGTTTCAGACTCTCAATTTAGATGTGCTTCAGATTTGCCGATGAGGTGCCTTCTCTCCACAAGGGTCAGAATTTTGATGCAAAGTTGACTCGGACTTGATGGACATCCAAGAGGACATTGAGACACCTCAGAGATTAAGGAATGGGTCGCAGACAAACCCAAACCCAATCTTGATCAAACCACTTCTTTCAATCTTGGAACCTTAGACAACCCTAAGCTAATCCAAATTGGTTCGCACCTTTACCACAAATCAACGGAATGATATGGTTGCACTATTAACCCAATTCCAGGATGTGTTTGCATGGTCTCATAAAGACATGGTGGGTTTGTCCACGGATATTGTTCTTCATCACCTTCCCATCAAAGAAGGATTCAAGCCAGTTAGGCAAAAACTCAAGCGATTGAAACCTAGGTGGAGTTTAAAGGTCAAAGAAGAAATTGTGAAATAATTTCAAGCTGGCATTATCATGGTGTCTACATTTCCGGAGTGGATATCCAACATTGTTCCCATGCCTAAACCAGGGGGAAAGGTGCGAGTCTGCGTGGATTATCGTGATTTGAATAAAGCTTGCCTTAAAGATAGCTTTCCCATGCCATTATCCACATTCTTATTGACAATAATGCTCAATACGGCATGTACTCCTTTGCTGATTGCTTTGCGGGGTACCATCAAATTATGGTCGCTGAGGAAGATCGTGAGAAAACTTCTTTCATCACGCCTTGGGGAACCTTTTGCTACAGACGGTTATCATTCGGCCTCATCAATGCCGGGGCTACCTATCAGTGAGCTATGATGGCTCTTTTCCACGATTTAATGCACAAAGAAATAGAGATCTACGTGGATGACATCATCGTCAAATCCCGGAAGGAGGATGACCACTTAGACCATCTCACAAAACTTTTCAATAGGTTACGTAAATATAACTTGAAATTGAATCCCTCCAAGTGCGCCTTTGGTGTTAAGTCAGGCAAGTTGCTAGGTTTCCTAGTCAGCCACAAAGGGATTGAACTGGATCCTACCAAAATCCACGCCATCAAGGAAATGCCCATTCCTCAAATAGAGAAGGAAATACGGGGATTTTTGGGAAGAATCAACTTCATTAGCAGATTCATTTCTCAACTTACAGCAACCTGTGAGCCTATCTTCAAGCTGTTAAGGAAGAACACCTCCATGAAATGGAACGATGAGTGTCAGAAAGCCTTCCTTAATATCAAAGAGCAACTGATTAATGCTCCTGTTTTGGTACCTCCCAGGGATGATGTTCCCCTCTTCATGTACCTGTCCATAAATGAAAATGCCATGGGTCAGATATCTTTGGGCAAAAAAGACAATAGAGGCCAAGAACGAGCTATCTATTACCTCAAAGAAAAGATTCAAAGATCGCGAACACAAGTACACTCGATTGAGAAGACTTGTTGTGCTTTTACCATGGGCTTCCATGAGGTTACAACATTACCTCCATGGTCACACAACCCATCTCATATCCCGAATGGATCCTCTCAAGTATGTGTTCAGTAAGCCCATACAAAATTGTCGATCGTCTGTATGGTAGTTGATCCTACAAACAATTTGACATCGCTCTACGTGATGCAAAAGTCTCATCAAAAGGTCAAGGAATTGCGGATCAACTGTCGCCGCACTCGCAGGGACTACAAACCCTTAGAAACATACTTCCCCAGATGAAGAAGGTAATGTAATGACAATTCAACAAACATTAGACGATACATGCCAGACGTGGAGAATGTATTTTGATGGAGGTGTTAACACAGAAGGCTCAGGAGCTAGAGTAGCTTTAATAGCCCAGACGGGGAGCAAAGATCCCCGTCACCATCAAATTGCGCTTTATCAAACACCAACAACACAACCGAAAATATGAAGGTCATATTCATGGGCTAAAACTTGCCCGCTCAATGGGCATCGCGTGTTAACTATCTTTGGGGATTCCGAATTGGTAATCGACAATCCACGGAATCTATCAAACCAAAGAATTATATTTGTCGCCCTTACCATCAAAAGTTTTTACGATGGCTTTGGAGTTCAAGAAATCTCCTTTCTACACATTCCTCGTAATAGGAATGATTTTGTAGATATATTAGCAACGTTGGCCTCCTTGGTTTACATACTTGACAAGGAAAACATGCCAAACATCACGTTTACTCTGCAAAAAGTCCCAGTCTATGGGAATTACGTTGGAGAAGTATCAGATGAACTACCTCCCATCCACAATCATTGGTATCAATGCATCAAGGAGTATCTACGAGATGGATCTACACCCGCTGAGGCGAGCCTAACTGAGAAGAGGCGGATTCATCGACTTGCTATGAAATTCTACCTGAGCGAAGATGCACTCTACAAAAGAGATGCTGGATTAGGTCTCCTCAGATGTCTAGATAAAGACCAAGCTCAAAGACTCATGGATGAGATCCATGGTGGAGTATGTGGCCCTCACATGAGCGGACCCCTACTTGTCAAGAAGATCCTTAGAATGGGGCATTATTGGCTTACACTCAAAGCTGATTGTGATGATCACGTCAAGAGGTGCTATCAATGCCAGATTCATGGGAATGTTATCCACGCCTCTCAAGGGAACTCCACAATATGAGTTCGCCATGGCCCTTCTCAATGTGGGGAATGGATGATCGCCCATCGAGCCCAAAGCCAACCAAATGGGACATCGATTCATATTCACCATGATCGACTACTTCACCAAATGGGTAGAAGCATCCTCCTTCCCCATGGTTATTAAAGAAGTTATCATTGCTTTCATCGTAAATAATGTCATCTGTCGATATGGACAACCGAGAGGTCATTGGTCGACATTATGCTAAGAACCTCAACAACAAAATGATGGAGGAGTTATGCAAAAAATTCCACATCAAACACCTCAACTCCGCCATCTACCGTCCAAAGATGAAAGACCCCAACTTATTATAAATGAAATTAAATTTCTCTTATTTATTATTTTGAAATAGTAAAGGTTGATTTGATTAATGTGGTTAGTTATGGGTAAAATGCGCAAATATTTCAAATAAGCAAGTGGTTATAAAATATTCATTTTTGTCGGAGAATATTCGTTTGGTCGTGGAATATTCTTACCGTCGGGAATATTCGTATTTACGACAAGCAACCTTTGTGTGGGGCCCCATAACTGGAAAGCGATTGATGAAGAAAACGACAAGTATAAGTTGTTTATAAATAATCTACAGAAGTTGTTACCAAGTAATACTCATGAATATACCGGTGGTTAAAAAACACGATAGACACACCTATTATCGCACAATTATTGATTCTTACGTAAGAAGGCACTACTCAATAATTGTTACAAAGAATTATCGCTCAATATTTTATTTTATCGATTCAATAATTGCTACGCTGATATTTTATATTATCATTGTTTCAATAATTGTCACTACACAATTTTTTCATTATCGATCAATAATTCATATTATTTGAATAATATTATTAGATAACATTATTGGCAATGTCTAGAAAGTTCTCGCTCTAAGGAGAGGTTTGGTCACCTAATCATGGCCACCAAGAAGAGAGAAATCCTTATCGAAAGCCCCTCTTTCCTGAAAACCGCCGGTTGTCAAAGATTGTGATTCTATAATATTATTTGTGAATAATTAATTATTAATTTATATGATAAGGAAAATATTCATTTTATGTGGATATAGATGGAGAAAATTTTAAAGTGACAATTGTTGAAAATTTATATTTTATCTTTTCCGATAAATAATTCATTTAAATATATTATTATATTTTAATAATATAATAATGGTGATATTTTTACAATGAATGTGGGATATATGAATAAATGAGGAGGAAGAGTATTTTTGTTACAAAAAATATTTAAAAACATGTTAAACATGTTTGTGGCCCCATTTCTCGACCGAAATTTGATTATAAATTTAAAAATCGCTCTGTTTGTGGATTTCAAATCAATTTCTGCTTGAATTTGGAAAAACTTTCTTCTGCAAAGTTGTAGAGAATGGAATTTCCTATGGAAAAGACATAAGGTTTGAATTTTTCTGATAAAAAGGCTATTTATTATGAATTATTGAAGTTCAAAAGTTCTTAATAATTGATTTTTTTTTAGTTTTAATTATTTTTTAAAGAAAAAATGTTTTTTTTAAGGTTTTGTGGGGCCCACTTGTTGTTAAAACATGCTGAATTCAGATCCTCAAAAGTAGGCGTAGAAGAAATTTTAAAAAATATATTATTATTTTATTAAATTTTCTCGCTTTGTGTTCTAAGCATTTTCCTATAAATAGGTGCTTAGGTTAGAATTGAAAATCACACCGTAAACCAAGTTTTCTCTCTCTATATTATCGAGTTTATTCTTGTGAGTATTTTGATACTTTGAGTGTTGCTATACTAAGCAAGTTCCTTCAAATATATATCCCGATATTCCAAATGTAAGTACTATTCTTTTCGGTAAGTGATGTTATTTTTTTTAAAAAAATGATATTATTTCTTCTAATATCATTATGCCGAATATTGGTAAGATTTTTCTTGTGAAATTTCTTGTCTTTTAGTGTTGGGGTTACTATTCACGATACTACGATACTATTCACGATACTATTATATTCACTTAATACTATTACTATTCACGTAAAAATTAAATTTTCGTTTTTTTTCCAAAATATCTATTATGGATACTAGCTTTTCGATTGTATCCATGTTTTGATCATTCTTGAATTTTACTCCACTATGATTATTTATGAAGTATTTTTGAACTCCTGATTGTTTAAAAGTACAAATCCTTAATATTTGTTCTTTTGTTTCACCGATTCGCTTTTCTTTAAAATATTTTTCATCATCCTCACCCCTAAATGATGATATTATCAATATCTTCGGCCGAGAGCAAAGATGAATGATTTTTTGATGAATATCTTTGGCCCAGAGTGCAAAGATGTACAGTGTGTGAGATGAACACGACCGATCGATGAATATCTTTGCCTCAGAGTGTAAAGATGAATATTTGATTCAAGATGAATATCGATTGATGTTACAGGATAAAATATTGATGATGGACTTTTAAATTCATAGATTATAGTAGATTTCATTCTCTACGTAACTCATCTATGAATTATTATTTCAACCACTAATATTGATCCAAACTTGTTGCTCTATTGTATTTTATCGATTTTTTCCCTCTTGAAGACTAACGATAATTTGTTCTATATTATCTTAGTCATAATATTCTTTATCGGGCTAGTTGAGCTCACCCTTTTCCTTTTTGTTCCATTTTTCTTCTCGTGAGAGGCGAGAATGTAATGAGTACTAGTCTGGGTATGGAATGAAGGTTCTAGAAAGTTGTTTTAGTAGTCCTCACCATTTTTGTTAAATAATGTACCAATAATTGTAATGGAGATTTATTTGGGTGTGAATATTGTCTTGATGACAATATTTGTATTTAAGCTCACAATTTATATGTTTCATTAATAAAGTTGTAGTTGTTTCTGTACCATGTTATCGACGACAACTCAAAATGGGTGATGTATACCTATTTTGGGGGCGCCACAAGTTGGTATCGTAGCTTAGGATATGATCTCCGCGAGATCGGAAATAGAACTAGAGGGGAGAGACGAGTAAAAACCTTCGCTAGTGTGTCTTACCTAAGCTTATTTGTTGGTTGTCAAGTCAAGATATAGGATATTATGTGATATGTTGATTTCTTTAATTAACCCTTGTTTTATGGCAAGATTTGAGAATGTCGACCGAGAATGTTAATAAAGGAGTAAATGAGACCGTGGAGACACCTTTACTCACCAACGAGGAGAACGTGCAACAGTCGGGCAAATGTTCCTCCCAGAACAACACCACCGAAAGCGATGATGAACGACGGAATGTTTAGAAGCTTTTTGCGCTTCATGCAAAATCGATTTAGGGAGACTCGTGCACAAAATACAGTGTGAAATGATAACAACGCACGGCTTGTCACAAAAGCAGCTTCAAAGAGTCAGGGACCACCAAAATTCGGGAAAGCCGATCCGATTAAGGCGTAAACGTGGGTCAAACAAATTACCAAGATATTCAATGTCTTGGGATGCACGGAGGAAATGTAAGGTTCCATTCGCCACCTTTATGTTCCGTGAATGAGGCAGACATCGGTGGGAATCATGAAGCGCACCCATCCAAATTAAGACTCAAAGATGTCTTGGGAGACGTTTTCAAAATCGCTTCAATGACAAGTACTTTCCTAAAAGTATTCGTCATATAAAGGAAGTGGAGTTTATTAGATTGAACAAAACAACATGACGGTGTCCCAAAGACGAGGCAAAGTTTGCAGAGTTATCCGTGTTTGCACCTCATTTGGTGGAGAATGAGGAACGATGACGCGGATGTTTCGAAGAGTTTGAAACCCAAGATACGCCAATATCTCATTTCTCATAAATTTTCTCTATTCGAGATGTTGTCAACAAGGCTCAATTATTAGAGCGAGATAACGAGTACGCTCAACCGAGGGACCACAACCAGATCATCATACGGATGATAGTAATCATCAAAACAACGATAACCAAATGAGAAAGAAAAATACTTGACAAAAATGGTAAACCACTCGGTGGTAATCATGGCCATGAAAATAGAAGAAGCTTAGTCGGGGAGATTTTAAAAGAGGAGATTCAACAATGACAATGTGAAGACGCCAAAGACCAAAGAAAGAATCGGTTCTAAGGAGGAGAACGACCACCCTACAGATGCTATAAATGCGGAAAGAGGGATATATCAAATTCAAACCGCCCACAACAGCTTCAAGGTATGTTATAATTGTGGAAAGGAAGGACATATCGCCGAGATCAGACAAGAGCAAAAACCAAGTCCAAATGGGGATGGTGACTCAAAAGGTCATCCCCTAAAAAGTCAAAGTCAATCTTCCTCGAAGAGCGCTTTGTCGTGATCGGTCAAAATGCGAGGAACCCAAACGAGGTGATCACGGTAAGCTAATCATAAATTCTTGCAAAGTTTATACCTTACTAGATACCTAAGGTGCATACCCATTCATTTATCTCTCCCGCTTGTGCTCAACGCTTAAACTTAACTCCGAGAGAAATTAGACTTTATTTATCTCGTGGAGACTCAGCTAGAGAAACTTTCATCACATCCATCCATCGCTTATAAATCTTGTTTGATCCAAGTTGGCACCATCACATTACCTGTTGATCTTATCTCTTTAAAGATACTTGCTTTTGATGTGATTTTAGGGATTGATTGGTTAACTACTCATCATGCCAAAATTGATTATTTTCGTAAGGTTGTTAGTTTTCATATTCCTAACCAACCTGTTGTACGAATTCAAGCAACTAAACCATTAAAATCAATCACTGTCATATCAAGTCATAAAGCTATTCGTTTATTGAAAAACTGGATGTCAAGCTTTCTTAGCCCATGTTATGGATTTGAATAAAGACACGCCGATTTGAATAATATTCCCGTTGTTAGTAAATTTCCGACGATTTCCTCAAGAACTTCCTGCCCTACCCCTCGTAACGTGAAGTTGAATTTTTTATTGATCTTGAACCCGTACAAAGCCCATTTCTAAAACCCCATATCGAATGGCTCCTATTGAACTTCAGAGAGTTAAAGGTCCAACTACAGGAGAGTTGTTGGACATCGATTTCATTCGGCCCTAGTACATCTCCTCGGGGTGCTCCTATTTTATTTGTAAAGAAGAAAGACTGGGAGTATGCGACTTTTTGTATTGACTATCGAATCGAACCATGTCACCATCAAGAATAGGTATCCGCTACCTCGTATTGATGACCTGCTTGACCAAATAAGCAAGGAGCACAATTCTTTTCAAAGATCGATCTTCGCTCGATATCATCACCAAGATTAGAACCGAGGATATTCCAAAGACCGCCTTTCTTAACTCCTGAGACGCATTATGAATTTTAGTCATGTCTTTTGATCGACTAATGCTCCTCGCGCTTTTCATGGATATGATGAACCGAGTATTCAAGGAATATTTGGATCAATTCGTTGTTGTTGTTTTATTGATGACATCCTCATATATTCCAAAAGTCGTGAAGATCATGAGCACCATTTGAAGTCGGTACTCCAAAGGCTTCGTGAAAACAAGCTATATGCCAAGTTGAAGAAATGCGAGTTCGCTTGAGGAAGTAGCATTCCTTGGGCACGTGGTGTCAAAACATGGAGTATCTGTCAACCAACGAAGATCAAGCAATACAAAGTTGGGAGCAACCAAAGTTGGTGACCAAGCACGTAGCTTTCTAGGCTTAGCCGGTTATTATCGAGATTCGTGGAAGGATTTTCTCGAATCGCTACTCCATTAACTCAAATTAACTTTAAAAGATACAAAATTGCATATGAGGAGCGAGGAATGCGAGAAGAGTTTCCAAGAGCTTAAGAGGAGACTCATTTCTAAGACTGCTTCGACAATACCATCCGGTTCTGATGGATTTGTTATCTACAAATGATGCTTCATGCAAAGGGTTAGGATGTGTTCTCATGCAACATGGGAAAGTCATAGCCTATGCCTCATGACAACTTAAAGAATATGAGAGGAATTATCCTACTCATGATCTAGAGTCGGCAAGCAGCATCGCTTTTCAACGCTAAAGATCCGGAGGCACTATCTATATGGGGAGAAAGTGGAGATATATTCGCACCATAAAAGCCTCAAATATTTCTTCACCCAAAAGGAACTCAACATGCGCAAGAACGACGCTGGCTCGAGTTGTTAAAAGATTACGACCACACCATTCAATACCATCCTCGAAAAGCAAACGTGGTAGCCGACAACGCTGTAGAAGATCATATGCAGAACGAAAAGCGATGATGTCAAGTATACATGATAGAACCAACTTTAATCGATAAAGTTAAAGTTGCTCAAGCCACGCCACCCGAGAGCTAATGCGCGATGAAGAAGAAAGTACAAGAAGGTGCTATTCCGTAAGCAAGAATCGATGAAGAAGGAATACTGAGTCCACCTGCACTTTCAGTGTTCCTAACGACTCGATTTGAAGTACAAGATCATGATGGAGGCACACAATACACCATTTGCAATCCATCTCGAAGTACCAAAATGTATCGTGATCTTCGACATACATTTTGGTGGAACAATATGAAGAGAGAGATTGCAAAGTTTATCTCGAGGTGTTTAACTTGTCAACGTGTAAAGGCGAGCATCAAGTGCCTAAGGGTCCATCAGAACCACTTGAGATTCCGAAATGGAAGTGGGAACACATTACCATGGATTTCATTACGTGTCTTCCCACACTTGTTTCTCAAGGCATAAATGCTTATTTGGGTTATTGTTGATAGATTAACCAAGTCCGCTTTTTTTCCGACACGGAGACTTATTCCTCGAACGCCTTGCTCAGATGTATGTAAATGAGATTGTGAGATTGCATGGCATGCCAAGATCCATAGTTTTGATCGTGACCCAAGATTCACTTCACGATTTTGGGTTAGCTTACAAAAAGCTATGGGCACGGATTTACATTTATTTGGGCCGATACCATCCTCAAACCACGGACAATCGAGAGGACTATTCAAACTCTTGAAGATCTATTAAGACTCGTGTCCTAGACTTCAAAGGGAGTTGGGATAAGTATTTACCATCGGTGGAATTCTCCTACAACAACAAATTATCGTGCAAGTATAAGTGTGGCTCCATTCAAGCATTATATGGACGAAAAGTGTCGCTTCCAATATGTTGGGATGAGGTGGTGGTGAAGCAACATTGTTGGGACCAGTTGGTACGTATGACTACAAAAAAGATCCAAATGATTCGACAACGATACAAAACGGCAAGATCGACAAAAGAGTTATGCGATCTTCATCGAAAGGACGTGGAATTTAGTATCGGGGATCATGTATTGTCATGTGTCAGCTCCATGGAAGGGAGTTACAAGATTTGGGAAGAGAGGAAAGCTCAATCCACGATTTATCGGTCCATTTCAGATTCTCGACCGAGTAGGAAATGTGGCCTATAGACTCGCATTACCTCCAAGTATGTCTCGTGTTCATAATGTTTTCATATATATCCGTTCTACGAATATGTGAAAGACCCAAACCACGCTATCGAAGTTAGAACCGATG
This sequence comes from Panax quinquefolius, assembly GCA_020205615.1. Lineage (NCBI taxonomy): Eukaryota > Viridiplantae > Streptophyta > Magnoliopsida > Apiales > Araliaceae > Panax > Panax quinquefolius. The sequence goes on along the minus strand of CM035159.1, from coordinate 39,075,502 downwards.
AGATAGTCAAGACTTAACGTATGAAGAGGTACCTGTCAAGATCTTGGATAGAAGGAGCATGTCCTACGACAAAGGTCATACCACAAGTCAAAGTTTTGTGGAGGAACCATGCTATCGAGGAAATGACCGGAGTTGGAAACGAAAATGAAAGCGAGGTATCCTCACCTTTTCAAACACCAGTGTACGTACGCCAATTTCGAGGACTAAATTTCATAAGGAGGGGAGGTCAGAAGACCCCAACTTATTATAAATGAAATTAAATTTCTATTTATTATTTTGAAATAGTAAGGGTTGATTTGATTAATGTGGGTTAGTTATGGGTAAAATGCGCAAATATTTCAAATAAGCAAGTGGTTATAAAATATTCATTTTGCTTGAGAATATTCGTTTGGTCATGGAATATTCTTACTATCGGGAATATTCGTACGACGGCAAGCAAATTTCTTGTGGGCCCCATAACGAAAAAGCGATTGATGAAGAAAACGACAAAATATAAGTTGTTTATAAATAATCTACAGAAGTTGTTACCAAGTAATACCGCTGAATACCCTTGGTTTAAACACACAAGTATTACCAGATTGCACACAATTATTGATTCTTACGTAAGAAGGCACTACTCAATAATTGTTACAAAGAATTACTCGCTCAATATTTTATTTTATCGATTCAATAATTGCTACGCTGATATTTTATATTATTGTTGTTTCAATAATTGTCACTACACAAGATTTTCATTATCGATCAATAATTCATATTATTTGAATAATATTATTAGATAACATTATTGGCAATGTCTAGAAAGTTCTCGCTTAAGGAGAGGTTTGGTCACCTAATCATACCACCAAGAAGAGAAAATCCTTATCGAAAGCCCCTCTTTCCTCGGAACTACCGGTCACAATATTGTGATTCTATAATATTATTTGTGAATAATTAATTATTGATTTATATGATAAGGAAAATATTCATTTTATGTGGATATAGATGGAGAAAATTTTAAAGTGACAATTGTTGAAAATTTTATATTTTATCTTTTTCGATAAATAATTCATTTAAATATATTATTATATTTTAATAATATAATAATGGTGATATTTTTACAATGAATGTGGGATATATGAATAAATGAGGAGGAGAGTATTTTTGTTGCAAAAAATGTTTAAAACATGTTAAATGTGTTTGTGGACCCATTTCTCGACCGAAATTTGATTATAAATTTAAAAAATCGCCTCTGCTTGGATTTCTTTACCAATTTCTGCTTGAATTTGGAAAACTTTCTTCCGCAAAGTTGTAGAGAATGGAATTTCCTATGGAAAAGACATAATAAGTTTGAATTTTTCTCGATAAAAGGGCTATTTATTATGAATTATTGAAGTTCAAGTTCTAAAATAATTGATTTTTTTGAAGTTTTAATTATTTTTTTAAAGAAAAACGTTTTTTTTAATTTGTTTTGGTGGCCCCACTTGTTGTTAAAATGCTCAATCCAGATCCTCAAAAAGTATGCGAAAAAATTTAAAAAAATAATAATATTTTATTAAATTTTCTACTTTGGTGTTCTAAGCATTTTCCTATAAATAGGTGCTTAGGTTAGAATTGAAAATCACACCGTAAACTCAAGTTTTCTCTCTATATATATCGAGCGTATTCTTGTGAGTATTTTGATACTTTGAGTGTTGCTATATCGCAAAGTTCCTTCAAATACTATATCCATATTTCCAAATGTAAGTACTATTCTTTTCGAGGTAAGGGATGTTATTTTTTTTAAATGATATTATTTTTCTTCTAATATCATTATGCCGGAATATTGGTAAGATTTTTTCTTGTGAAATTCTTGTCTTTTAGTGTCTGGGGTTACTATTCACGATACTATTACTATTCACGATACTGACACTATTCACTTAATACGACACTATTCACGTAAAAATTAAATTTTTGTTTTTTTCAAAAATATCTATTATGGATACTAGCTTTGATTGTATCCATGTTTTGATCATTCTTGAATTTTACTCCACTATGTTTATTTATGAAGTATTTTTGAACTCTGATTGTTTAAAGTACTTAATCCTTAATATTTATTCTTTTTTTTCACTCGATTTCGCTTTTCTTTAAAATATTTTTCATCATCCTCACCCTAAATGATGATATTATCAATATCTTTGGCCAGTAGTGCAAAAAGATGAATGATTTTCTTGAATATCTTTGGCCCAGAAGCAAAAAGATGTACAAAAAGTTGAGATAAACACGAATCGATCGATGAATATCTTTGCCTCAGAAGTAAAGATGAATATTTGATTCAAGATGAATATTGATTTATGTTACAGGATAAAATATTGATGATGGACTTTTAAATTCATAGATTATAGTAGATTTCATTCTCTACGTAACTCATCTATGAATTATTATTTCACCGCGAATATTGATCCAAAACTTGTTGTCTATTGTATTTTATCGATTTTTCCTCGTCAAGACTAACGATAATTTGTTCTATATTATCTTAGTCATAATATTCTTTATCGGGCTAGTTGAGCTCACCCTTTTCCTTTTTGTTCCATTTTTCTTCTCAGAGAGGCGAGAATGTAGCGAGTACTAGCTCGGGTATGGAATGAAGGTTCTAGAAAGTTGTTTTAGTAGTCCTCACCATTTTGTAAAATAATGTACCAATAATTGTAATGAGGACTTATTTGAGTGTGAATATTGTCTAGATGGCAATATTTGTATTTAAACTCACAATTTTTATGTGGTATTAATAAAGTTGTAGTTGTTTCTGTACCATGTTATTGACGACTCAAAATGGGTGATGTATACCTATTTTGGGTGCGTCACAACGATGAATTTCCACAGCTTATCAACTCGGACACCGTGAAATGGTACTATGTTTGAAGTTACCATCAAACAAACATCCCGGTTTTGATCATCAAATCACCACGATCATTCCAGCTTTTGAACCTTTCCTTTCTACATACTCTTACGCCCCTGGAAACATACACTTCAAACCAAAGAACTTTAGTATCACTTCATTTCAAACCTTCCATACAATTTCGCTTTATCCTTCCATACAATTTCTTCTCCTCGCGCATAGATAGCCCGCATACGGATTCATGCTTTTTCTTCATTCATTCGCTCGAGGGCGCACTACGTCGACCGATATCCTCTTCAATAAGAATGCGTATGAGGCAACCATATGCTATATGGCCTTGGCCGCAATAAAAACAACCAAAACATTTCATCGCCTTTCTCTACAAAAACAAAAACATTTCTACACCTATCTGCCTTTCACATTCAGCGTTGAACCTCTTACACCAGGTTCGAACTACGCCGACTTAATCTCCTCTTTAGTAGGAGTACGTAGGCAGCCATTTATTGTTTAGTCTAACCCCTACTAAAACAAAACTTCTTGTCACACGGTACTGGGATCAACCTTCAATTTGCCACATTTCATCGGTTTCAGATCAAAGGGATGGAATTACCCAACCTCTTCTCACAAATAGAAGATTTGGTGACCATCTAAGTTGCGATCGTGCCTCAAAGAGCAATACCAACCCATAAGAGATGGAATTAACTAGGCTTCTCACAAATACAAGTCTCGGCGACCATCCGTGGAAAGCGGTCAATCTCGTAGAGGAAGAAACTACCCTCCTCTCCACTTTTCCATACGTATACCAAATCCCAAGACACCAAAGATGGTAAGGATATACGTAAATCAATGATCCGCTTCCGAGAGATTTTACACGTCTCAATGTCCATCTATCAAGGATAAGTTTAGAATGCATCAAGATCACAAGGCCCTGAAGAAACAGGCAAATATCAAGCAAGTATCAAGGCATAACTAAAAGGGAAGTGAATCAAAACATATTTCTCTGCCATACATAATACTGTTTGATATATACATATGTGTTGTACATGACAAAATGGCTAAGCTAGTTTGTGCAGGAAAATACAAAGCTATCTACAAATCTGTGTGTATGCGGACTATCAGATTTAACATAGCATCCCTCTCTGAGGATGGAGATAACGCTGCAAGCTTCTGCCCAAGGGTATCTACACGAGCTAGCAGATCAGAGGCTAACTGCATGGTGGCATAATGCTCATCAATGTAAGCACTTATGCTTCAAAGACCGATACCATCCGGGATCTAACCAGTGTGCTATCTCGCAATGGCCACATCCTTAGCAGATAATGCGGCATCCCGCTCCGCAATCAATGCATCCCTGGCTGATCTAGCCTCATCCCTCTCTAACAGAGTGGCGTCTCTCTCATCAAGAGGCTGTCAACATCGTGGCCCTAGCCTGATCTCTATCATAGGTCATCAAATGTAAGCTCTGCTCCAAATGTTGTACCGAATTCTAAGTAACAGTGGCACTCGGGGTGGGAGAATCCATCACAAAAGCTGGCAGCCAAGCAGTTAAATCATCGATAGGAATAATAGCCTCCTCTATAGGCTCCTCATCGTCAGAATCAATCCCCTGTATTGTGGATACTACCGCAGCCGATGCAGACTTTGTCTCCATCCATGCGGAATACTCTGCAGAACAACCTGGATGACTGACAAAAAACTCATTCAGCTCTCGCTGATCCCAACAGGCATACAACCTGGATCTATCCTCCGCTGATAAACGGTGTGAAGCGAAGCACTGACTCACTGCCCCCCCCCCCAAAAGGATGAAAATCCTGAAACTGATCAAACTGACCCATCACGGCCAGTGGGTGGTAAGTAATCATGCCCCTCAAACCAGCCAAAGGGAGATAATCCATGCCCGGAGCATGAGTAATGAAGTTGTAGGGTGAGCTGAGCCCTGAACACGACATGGCTATATCATGGGTGACCACGATGTAGCATCTGTACACTCCGCAGGCTGAAAGGAGTATGACATGGCTATATCATGGCTGAAACAAAATCCCTACCGTCTAAATGTGCCAATCGGTCTCAAGTGTGACATAAACCACACGTGACAAAGATGACCGAAGCTACTCAGAAACACTTCACGGATAAGTGCAGCTGTATGTAGCTGACCTCAGAGTCTCTGCAATGATCATCAGTATAATGGTATGATCCTCCCTGAGAGCTCTTACTGCCATAATGATGTCGATATCCAGCTCATCCATGTACCGCGGCATGAAGACGTATGACAATACGTATAGAAGTAGTACATCCACTCTGGCTGAACGCCAATGGTCCTCCGGTGTGGTAAAATCCCCAGAATGCCGTGCATAGCTATCCTCAGAGCCAAACCTGACAAACAGGAAAGGGTGGGATATCACGTGGCCGGATGTAATCTCGTCCTGGACCACCCTACACCTCAATCCGGTGAGGATCATGAACTATCTGCTCATGTCTCCGATAGCCATATGCACGCAAGGTCTGTCCAGCGGCAGCATCGTCAATCGTGCATACTCCTCCAAAGTAGGAGTCAACTCCTGGGTCCTAAATCAGAAAACCTACCTCTCCGATACCAAGTGCTCTAGCATACCCTCTACAAATCATGTGGGAACCTAAAACATCAACATGGTCATAATATGCTCCAACAAATCATCTACGATCACCATGTCTGATGGTGATATACTATCATACCATGAACATATACCAGATACCACAAAAAATTATGGGGTATGATCAATATGGCTAACTGTCGAAGAAGACATCTGTATAAACCGTGTCATAAGACCATCCAGGGGTCAATGCTGAATATCTCTGGACATACATACATATGCATAACATAATAACATGCATGATACAATAGATAGCAATATGATATAGGGAATGGAAAACTGTACATACATTCCTAAGTATATCATCATCTAATACATCTTTGTATAGCTAAAATACAGAGAAGTGGGGCGAAGCTACCCAACAACTAACAAAGGCCTATCAAAAGATATAGCGAGAATGGGGCGAAGCTACCCAGATGCTAATAGAGGCCTATCAAAAGAGATAGAAAAAAATACATCAGAAAAAGTCAAGAGTGTCGATATCTACATCATCGATACTGTCCACCTGATGTAACTCCTTCTGAGTCACTGGATCTCTATCTACAGGGATGTCAGGCTGATATAATGGAGGATCTGCATCGGCAAAGCCATATGGGTCACCTGAGGGGCCAGCGTCAGACCTGGAAGGATCAAAAGTATCTACCTCTGAAGGATCTCTGCCCAGATGTCGAATGAAAAGATGTGACCAGTCCAGCTGCTGAGTTAATTTGTCAATCTGTGTCACATGAGTCGGATCTCTGACATAGGCTAGCCAATCCATCATCATCACGGATTCTGGAACCATATCCCCCATAAACTGTGTGGCGCGGGTCTAAGCTCCAATAGTACGAGGGATCCACCAATGTTGGAACATCTCCTGAGACCAGGGGCCCTTTGACAATGTAAAACCGTCAATCCCCATCAATGGGATGTCAATGACAGGTGACTGCGAAATAGGCCAATAACGCCTGACAGGAGGCAAGATCGGGATACGGATCTCTCCTGTAGTGCTCCTAATAGCACGCTTTCCTAAATAGAGCTCCCATCCTCCAACTGTGAAGAGAGGAATCCTGCGGGTGGAAATGACGTACTCTACTCTAGTCGGGTACCCATCCTCAAACCAACTCCCAAATGCTCTCTAGAAAAGGGAATCCATGTGATGAAATCGGCTGTCAACAACTCCAGCTGTAGGCGACAATGAGTGAAACCCTCAGCAACAGGAACCTCCACCAGTATGGAATGATGCCATCTCCATCCTTGTCGATAGGTGTCTAAACCTAACACACTCACAGGACGCAAACAAGGAAGCCTCTCATAGGCCCAAAACTGCCAACACAAAGGCAAACATCTGCTGTCAGTCAACGCTCTTAACCTATACATGGGAAAAGACAAGAGAAACACTCACCAGCAGACATAGGTAGAATCCTAACCACGCCTCGGTCAAGCCCTGCGATTGCATGTGCATTCCCCTGAGGAAATAGGTAAAGGTGTAGGAACCCCAATCATATTCTCCTATACGGTCCACGTGTCGAGTGGCATTGATCAAAGTGAAGGACACCGTAGAGGAATTATCTGCTATGAAGCAGCCCCTAATGATCATCAGGAACAATCATTGAAGAATGCGATCCCTGACTCTCACGTCATCGGGTATGGGCTCACTCAATAGCTCGCTCATAGCATCTACGCTTAAAGGACCCGTACGAACAGTCCTACCCTTGAGCGCCTCCGCTGGAACTCCCAACAAGGATCTGATGGCAGTAGGGGTGATATCCACCATGCAAGGCACTGACTCCCCTCTAAACTCCATACTTGTGATAAACTGCCAACCCATCGGCGTCATCATCACCTCACAGTCCAGGAAATGGAGTGATCGAGTCCGTGAAACCACCACTCGAATAATGCCCCGAGGTAACCCTGTGGGACAAATGACGGTAGAATGGAGAAGAACATCCCAAATCCCCAGCCATGGACGATCGCTCTGTAGTCATCATGCAAAGCCTGATACATAGAGTGGATGCTAAACTAGTTCCCTCGAGGATGTGTGAACCTGGGAACCTACATCAAATGCAGATCAACATCAGAATCCTTGACTACTCATCAATAGGAAATAAGGAAGATTAAAGATCTAACTTCATACCTCGTTTGCATGCAGGTATACTAAAGGATGCCTACTTAAGTCACCCAGAAGATCTGGGTTCGCCACTTGAATACCTAGAAATTTCCTACGGGGAACACGTACAGCAGGAGCAGGAACCTCGATCGGTACAACCTCCTCCTCGTCCTCGATATTCGACACTTCAACCAGAATAGGACGTATCACCGCCTCCACCAAACGACGAGGTTGTCTAACAGAACGACGTTGAGGCTCTTCAGAAGCTCTCCTCCGTACACCAGAAGTGGTCCTGTGGGAACTGCTCGGTTGATCTGGACAACAAGTCTCCAAATCACCTCAGAAAGGGTGTGGTAATTTCTTACCTGGAGCTTTTCAAAATGCATTGTTTTAACATACACTACAGTAGAGTTAAAAATGCATGACTACCCAATACCTACATTTTGGAAAAATTTTGCCATAGCCCCCTTTGTAAATGGGACTATCCACATGCATATAGGCATGACTAGGTGGTCATTCAGTAGCACACACGTACACAGTCATATACATCCTACGTGCATTAATCATATCACAGTAAAAATTCGTAAGTGTAGTCTAATTACCAAGTTTATTTTACTTTTCTACCTTTACTCATTTGTCCTCACATAGGATAAGAAATGATAGTAAAAGGTGCCAATTTGACTGTTTCAAAAGTCAAATTTTTTCACATCATTATGTTCAGCATGGTTTAATACTAACATTTGCTATGTTGAATATTTTTATCAAGTCATATCAGCATGCATATTCACTACTATGTGTCTAAATGCATTTTATGTGATAAGTCATTTTCCAACGGATAGAAACTAGAAAAAATACATGCATAATGCTACTGGGATGTTGAAGAAGAACGCTTGTACGGTGGCGAAATATCATGCGTAAAGTTTCCCGAACTAAGCAGATCTCAAGAAGAGCTCTCGATTTCCTTCGATGTGCAACTTGAAAATGACTAGAAGCAACCATTCGCCCATATCATAAGACGATTGGTCATGAGCTCACCATGCGACTCCTGCAGTGTACTGCGGCTCTTGCAGTGTACTGCTGCACTTCTACATGGGTCCCACACCTCCAAATCGCCCAGTTAAAATTCCAAAGGAGGTCTCATGTCGAAAAGGCCAAATCAGAATAAAATGCTACGCGATTGAGCTTAATAAATTGGAACTCGTTTCTTGTCACGAGTTAAACTCCCATCGTCTCAAAGGTATTCACTTTTGCGGTGGTATACTATATACAATGAGCTCAGCTTTCATAGATTATGCTCGGCAATACCCCACAAAGGTCCGATGTTGTCATTTGCAGGGTCACAACCTTAAACATCCCCGGCGGGGGTTACAACGCAAAACCATAAAATACTAAACATCCCTGGCGGGGGTTACAACGCAAAACCATGAAGTATCAAACCTCCCCGATGGGGGTCACAACGTACATCTTTCAAGCATCTACGTATCCCTGGCGGGGGTTACAACGTAATGCAACCATTGATACACACATCAATGAATGTCAAGCAACCTTGACGTCATGTCAGCCGATGGCAAGTAAACCCATCGAAGCAACTCATCTACGTATCCCCGGCGGGGGTTACAACGCAATGCTACCATTGACACATACATCAATGAAGGTTAAGCAACCTTGATAAAGCACCCATCAGGGATCTATCCGATGATACACACATCAATGAAGGTCGGGCAACCCTGACACCAACAAAATTGTTGGCAGTAACTCCGGCAGAATGAGGGATTATGTTATACACATCCTCAAACAGACGAAGCTTTATCCCCACAGATCTCTTACACACAAGAGGTACCTCTACGAAATATAAGCCAATGTCTAGGATTCAAAGACTTTGGTGATAACCCCAACGTCAACATCCTTGGAGACTTGGATCGCATGTCCAAGCCATCACTGATTGTCATCCCAACAGGATTACCTGGCAATCATGCATCATACATTTGCATCATGTTGCTGCATATAACATCATGTTTATCTTGCTTGCATTTCAAGTGTCTAGGATTCTTTATCCTATCCATGCCATGCATTGCATGAATCTGATAAAGAGGGGCATCTGTAGACACTCGAAATTTTCTGCATGCCTATTACTAACATTGTAGGAGGGCAGATTCGTCTTTCGGAGATAACCCTGGAAGACAGTTTACATCCATTCTGGATACTACCGAAATTTCAGTTCTAACCCGGAACACAAATCGGGAACGTCATTCCAAACCCGGGAACACACACCAGGAATGTCATTTCCAATCTCGGAGATAACCCCGAGGTATGCAGATCAAAAGACCGACAACAACACCGAAGAGGACAGTTCTGTCTCGGCGATAACACCACGACGCTTTCGCCCAAATTTCCGTAACTAACACTTTGAGATAGCGACTCCATCCTTGGTGATAGCCCCAAGGGATGCTTTTGCAGTTTCGGCGATAACTCCGAAATTGTTTGTTCCAAATACTTTCGATCAGCTTCAAGCTCAGACCTCCTTTCGAGGCACTCATACCTCAGACCCGAAGCTAACAACGGGTAGACAGGCACATCCACAAGATGACCTTATGGAATTCAAACACTTACAGCAGTCTAATCTCAGAAGTAACCCTGACCAACGTCTGTTTTCCGCTCAAACCGACGATAACCCCGGTGAGGAGTCAAACGTCATCTTGCCACCTCAACACTTCCTCTCACAAGATGATATCGCGACATACCAACAAGTAGTCCATTCTCAGATGTAACCCTGAGCAACGTCTAGTTTCAACTCAACCCGACGATAACCCCGACGAAGAGTCAAACATTATCTTGCCCCTTTCAACACCAGCGCGTCGTCTCAATACTTCATACATATATACATACAGCAATGTCCCACAAGAACAGAGGAGTTACAATCCCGAGTGACTATTACGCGTGGCAGTACTTTGGATAGAATTTGAAGCTTGAAGACCATGGGCATAGACCCCTCTTCCTGACTTCGTACAACATCTAATCCATGTCATTGCGTAACTCCCAACACAAGCGGTCCGAAGAAGGTCAGATATACCTCGTTCGGATGCTTGGATTGAAGTTATGCAAGTTTGAGCGGACATTACAGTGCATGAGTGCACGTACTACAAGATTATGGGACCCGCAAGGCTCGGATGCACCACGACCAGCCGCAGGTACAACCGCGGCTGCCGTAGGTGTACCTGCGGCCATCCATCTATATATACAAGCCTTGGGGTCAGCCATTTGAAAAAGAGAGAGAGAGAGAGAGAGAGAGAGAGAGAAAGGCGAGGAAGCCCTGTCTATTTTACTCTGCATACACATCTTTTGAGTGTTTCCTCATCTTTAAACACTTGTTAGCTCACATATAGCTATGTTTTATCCAGCGGGAGCTGAGTGTTTATCCATTTAAAGTCATAGAAGTCTATATTGGCAGCCCACTGTAAGCCTTCTCACATTATATAAAGCCTTCTTCTCATATTAGCACACACTATTATACACATTGAGAGTCGTGTTGTGTGCGTTTGCCCGGACTTCGGTCTGTGGTTTTCATTTCTGTCTGTATATATATACTTATATATATGTATATATTTTATATATGGACTAACATTATCGAGTTATGCCTCGATTGAGCCTGAACTTGATGCGAGCGTTTATTATTTATATATATATATATATTGTCGTATATATCGATAAGCCTGGATTTTATATCCTGCATGCATTTACTCGCTATATATATATATATATATATATATATATATATATATATATAATCATATCGGACATATCCGATGAGCCCGGATTCACATCCAAATATATTCTTTTTTTATATATATTTGTACATATATATATATATTTACATTTTCGTCCTGCCTGGAATTTACTTTATGGCAGTTGATCGCTTTTACAGCTTTATTTACATTTCGTCCTACCTGGAGTTTACTTCGTGGTGGTTGATCATGTCCATATATATATATATATATATATATATATATATCGCTTTTATATATTTATATTTCCGATCCCCCATGGAGTTGTTTCGTGGTGGTTGATCAAGTCTATATATATATATTTACTACCTTTATATATATAACTGCTAACTGTTTTCCATACAAATTTTAGTATCATGTGAGCCTAGAATCATGTGATTACAGATTCATCCATCAATCTAGATTCGGCTCCATGATGGACATTTTTCAAATTGTAGCGACTTGTACATTATTTTATAAGGTCTCGAATTTCCTTGGATGGTCATCATGCCCACGAGGAGTTCGGCATCACAGATATTATTTTCTCAAGAATGCTTCGCATCTCAAAAATAAAAGCAAACAAGACGAACATTTAATAATAAAATGGAAGCATCAAAGGCCTCAATTACTATTGAGCACAGGGTTTGAAAAAACTCTTTTACAAAATGACATTGTTATATCTTGTTTAAAACTGAATTTTTCTATAAATTCAAACACTATGTATATAGGTACGAACGAGGTACTGCACTACTTCTTAATAATTGCACATTGATCCACACACACACAGAGAGAGAGAGACACGCACACATATTCATATAACAGTTTCTTTGAAAAGTGGCGGTCACCGTGGTAACACGGATGTCGGGGGGTGCCTAACACCTTCCCTCCGCATAATCAAGCCCCCGGACCCAAAATGAATCTCGGTTTCATAGACCCGTCTAGCAGTGTCAAATCACTAGGTCAATGTGTAAACCTTTTTCGGTTGCGTTGGTGCAACCAGTTAAAAACACCAACTGGCGACTCTTAAAGTCAAATCGTCGACATTATACATGTCGGACCTTTTTCACTTATTTTTTTCAAACAAATCTCACATTAACATGAGAACACCAAAGAACAAGTAACGAAAAGGGACACTCAAAAATCCCAACGTCGACACTGGGATATCATTTCTTTTGTACTCGTCATGAAATATCGTTTTCTTTGGTATTTTTCTGTTATGAGTTACTATTCATGGGTTACTATTCACCTGGTTACTATTCACTCTAGTATTATTCACTCGGGTATTCGGGGCACTTTTCGTGCCGGAGTACTATTCATGAGTTACTATTCACCAGATTACTATTCACTCTAGTATCATTCACTCGAGTATTTGGGGTACTTTTCATGTCGGGGTACTATTCCTGAAGTACTATTCACGGGGTACTATTCACTCGAATAATATATTTCTTTTCTTTCCAAATTATTTTTGGTACATGAATATTATTCTTGAATTTTACTCTATAAAGCAGTATCATGTTGACAATTTGGATGTTATTGATTTCTGGATAAATTAAATTATAAATCTTTAAAATTTATCCTTGAACTTGTTTTATTGAATTATTATGTCATTGTCATCATCCTCATGCTTATATTGTGATTAAAGTCATCTTTGGCTTACGTGCATAGATGGACTTGGTATGATTATGTCCAGGGATTATTTTAATTTTTTTTGATAAGTTTGTTTGTATATAAAAAGGACCAAATACAATGGCTAAGGGGCATACTCCAGAATATAGTAACATCATCTAAGTTGTATAGATGATGATACGATACATGGAAGAGAACCCAACATAACAAGTTAAACTAACAACCAAATACAGTATTGATTACAGTTTGTGGCGTTGATGAAAATATAGTTGATAGCAGCCGACCCAGCCGACCTAGCTCCCCCACGCCCGAAGGCCAAAACCTGGGCTCGTACCTCATGGTCGCCCACCTCATGCTTGCAGCCCGAAGCCACATGTTCGCCCGAAGCCATGCTCGCCCGAAGGCCATGACCTGGACACACCCACCACCTCTTTCGAAGGCCATAACTTGGGCTCGTACCTCATGGTCGCCCGAAACCATGCTCGCCCAAAGCCATGCTCGCCCACCTCATGGTCGCTCGCCCGAAGGCCATAACCTGGGCTCGCTCCCCTCATGGTCGCTCACCACATACTTGCCCGAAACCTCGTGCTCTCCCACGGGCGCCCATAATATACCAGCACCTCACCTGCCCCCCATTAGAGTTACCAACCAATTACAATAATGATTACAGTTTGTGGCCTTGATAAAGGATTTGCAAGTTGAGAGCCTAGATTTGATGAGCTGGATAACATCATTTGCCAGATTCCTTGGAGGGATGATGGTACCTTTGTGGATTTTGGTATTCCGAGCCTCCCAAACTTTGTAAAAACAAGTAGCAATAGTCAGACTGAGAATGTTCTTGGAGAGTTTGGGTCCTTGGAAGGAGGTGATGAAAGCTATCAGAGCATCCCAAGAATAGGGAATGGTGACCCAATTTCCCAAATTAACAGTACTTTTAAGGATAGTCGAAGAGTACTCACATTCAAAAAAGAAGTGGGAAAAGGATTCTAACTGAAGGTTGCAAAGAGGACACTGCCATGTCTGGCCTTTGTAGCACCTTGTCCGGTCATTTGTAGCAAGCTTCCTTAAGAGACCAAGCCAAAGAATAAAGGAATAACGTGGCACGTGAAGCTTATTCCAGAGGATAGAACTCCAAGGGACTATATGAGACCGTGCACGAAGGGAGTCCCAAATCTGTTTGGCCTTAACCAAAGTAACATCATAAGTATACTTGATCAGGTCCCTTCGAGTAGAATGAAGTGGGATGGGAGTAACTTGTAGCCGAAATAGGATTACCTCATGGTGATTGCTTTCAGGAAGAGCCCAAGTACCACCAGTTATTATAGAGCTAACCATTGCAGTAGATGGAAGACCAGAGTTAGAAAGAAGAGAATTCGATGGGTGCAGTGCAGTCCCATTAACCCATGGGTCATACCATAAATTAGTAAGGTGGCCATCCCCTATAGTGTAACTTAGATATTGAAGGGCAAGGGGACGCAACTTGAGGATTTGTCTCCATATCCATGAGCAATCCGGGCTTGCATTGACCTGCCAGATGGACTTGTTCTTTAAGGAGGTAGCTTTGACCCAGCTAGCCCAAAGTGATTTTGATTGATGATTGATAAGATGGATAAGGTGCATCATTACCAGTGTTGTGTTCCAGTCAAGGATGCTCGTGAGTCCTAATCCCCCTTCCTAAGTGGGTAACGTAATACTAGTCCAAGCCACTTTGGCACCAAATTTATGCAGTGAAGATCCTTTCCATATGAATCGACTAAGGATGGATTGTATGTCTCTAAGAACAGCCTTAGGGAGCATAAAGTTGGTGCACCAGTAGACTTGAAAGGAGAAGAGTACAGACTTGATCAGCTACAGCCGGCCTGAGTATGCCAAAACATTGAAAGTCCAAGAAGAGGATTTGTTGATGATACGTTGGATAAGGGGGATACAATCTGTATAGGAAAGTTTTCTTGAAAGTAGGGGAACCCCTAAGAATTTGGAAGGTAATGAACCAAGTTGAAATCCTAAAAGAGCAATGATGTCATTTAAAGAGGAAGGATCAGTATTTGAGAGATAGCAATGACTTTAGTGGGTATTTGGGATGAGACCTGAGTAGAGGGAGAATGAGAGGATACATAAATTCACAATAGAAATAGAAAGAAGGCTTGCATGGCAGAAAATGAGAATTTCATCTGCAAAGAGAAGATGCGTAAGATTGCATGCCTTAGCCTTCCAATGGTATTTGAAGTCTAAATCTAGAGTGCCTTTGTTGAGCTTAAGAGATAACATCTCCATTACAATAACGAAGAGGAATGGGGAGAGAGGGTCCCCCTGGAGAAGCCCTTTGCTGTTACTAAAAAACCCAGCTAAAGTTCCATTCAACTTGATGGAGAACATGAGAGAAGTGACACACGCTTTAATCCAATCAGTGAATGCCTGGGGAAATTTGAAAGCAACGAGGGTATCAAACAGAAAATCCCAACGTACTGTGTCAAATGCTTTCCTTAAATCGATCTTTAGGGCACACCTAGAAGGTCCAGAAATTCTAGTGTACCCTTTGAAAAATTCTTAAGCAATAAGGATGTTTATCAGTAATATTCCGTCATTTGACAAAGGCAAATTGGGCTTTATCAATAATCAGAGGCAGCACAACTTTGAGCCGATTGGACAGGAGTTTAGCAATGCATTTGTAGATGGTGTTGCAGCAAGAGATAGGACGAAAGTCAGCCATAGAGGAGGGATTTTAGCATTTTGGAATCAAGGCAAGTGTTGTGGAATTAATCCCTTTCACGAGCCTGCTAGTAGAGAAGAAAAACTGGACAGCCTTAGTAAAGTCAAACCCAACCACACCCCAACAACTAATGAAGAAGTTAACATTAAACCCATCCGGTCCTGGACTCTTATTACACTTCATAGAATTAAGAACTTTGAAGATCTCAGAATTAGAGAAAGGAGCACAGAGATTAGAGGCTTGGGAGGCATCAATAAGCCTGGAAGGAGTGACTCCATAATTGCTGAAACTATCGTACTATGAATCGGAGTGTTAAAAAGATTTTGGAAGTACCCTATAGCAACTGATTCAATTTGAGCTTGTTCAGTTACCACGTTACCATCATCATTTAAGATAGAAAAGATTTTGTTTGAGTTCCACCTGTTCTTCATAATAATAGCAAAGTAGCTAGTGTTACGGTCGCCCAAAGCCAGCCAATTAGCTCTTGACTTTTGTTGTATGAGGATTTCCTCCCTATCAATGGCTTGCCAAAGCTGTTGAGAACATTCTTTCTCCTTTGCCAATAGATCCAAATCCAAAGGATGGGCATGGAGAAGAGTCTGCACTACATGAAGGTCTTCACGAGCCATCTTCACCAAAGAGGTCAGATTTCCAGCTGAGATATTAAGGGAGATTAAAGCCCGTTTGGAACATTTGAGTTTTTTAGCAAAAACATAGAAGGGATTCCCAAGAATTGGAGTGTTCCAAGCTGAACTCATAGCCTCATGAAATCCCTCATGAAGAGCCATATGGTTGAAGTATTGGAAATGCCTTTTTGGCTTGGAGAACCGAATACCAGTGTTGAGAAGAATCAAGGAATGATTAGAGAGCCCCCGATGAGCATACGTAACATGAGATAAATCAAATTGAGAGAGCCATGCCGAATTCCCCATAACTCGATCAAGTTTTTTAAGGACTGGGCAAGAAGGTTGGTTATTCCACCAAGTAAACAATGGACCAGTTCCACGAATATCTATAACTTCAATGCAATTAGTGCAGTCTTTGAACTCAGCTTTAGCAATATCCCATAAATCGTTTGGTTGGTTTGTTTCAGAAAGATCCTTTATTACATTAAAGTCCCCCAATAAGCACCAGCTATTACTGGGTGAGAGACTTATCAAAACATGCCAAAGGTCCCTCCTTTCTATATAAAAATTAAGTCCATAAACAAAAGAAACCAAAAAAGTAGTACTAAGAAAATCTAAGGATTGCACCTTACAGTGGATTACTTGGGAAGAAACAAAAACGATATCTAATTTCCAAAGAACAGGATTCCAACCCACCCAAATCCTACCATTAAAATGGTAATCATAGGTTAATGCCCATTCCCAGTTGTGACAGAGCCTCATGGAGATTCTAGTAGCATTAGCAGTCTTTACCTTTGTTTCAATAAAGCCGATAATTGATATATTGTAATATTTAATAAGTTGGTTAACATATGCCTGCTTAGGCTTTTTATTTAATCCTCTTATGTTGTAGGAGGCTAACATAGTTAAACTGATGGTGGGGGGAGGGGTGTTACCAGCTTTACCCTTGCCTTTTCTCTTCTTAGCAGCCTTAGGATTTTCCATACCTGAACCTTGTTTGTTCTTGAGATCTTTCCCTTCTTTTTCATCTATCACCTTGAGTTTATTAACAAGAAGAGGATTCACAGTAACAGGAGAATCATTGTCCGAGTCGATTATTTGATCTGCGTGAGCTATAGGTGCAAAAGTGTTGGAGATGATCATTGCTCTGCTGGAAATAGGAGTAATAGATCCAGATTTTTCTCCCCTACCAACTGTTACCCAGTCATTCTGAGGAGAACCCCCAGTAGCTTGCAAAGCAGGTCCAGACCCTTGACCTTCAGCAGAGCCGGTTCCAATAGTCGTTAGCCTAATATAGTCACCATTGTAGGACCCTCCACCATTACTTGCACATTATCATTTGTACCAGCCCTTGGATCTTTAGGAATCCACTTGTAGTTGGCTTTGGGACACTTGAGAGGAGAGTGACCAAACACAAGGCATTTGGGGCATGAGGGGGGTTTGCTTTGATATTCAACCTCAATAGATTCAAAAGAGTATTCCGAAGAGTGATCTTGTTTTGTGGCTACTCGGAAAGAAGGGGGGAAGGAAAATGAGGCCTTAATTTCAATGCAAACTCTAGCAAAGTTCAGGAACTCATTCTTAGTTGTCATTTCATCCGTGAAAAGAGGTTTCCCAATAGCACTAGCAATATAACTAATACCTTCATCTGACCAATAGGAGAGAGGAATATTGCTAAGTTTAGCCCAAATAGGAACTGAAATGCACTCGGTTTTTGAAAACACAACCCCTTCTTTCCATTTTTGAAGAACCATGACTTTAGAAGTGAAGTGTCATGGACCTGAAGCCAACACATTGTCACAGTCTGAAACTGATTTGAATTTGAAAATGTAGTACCCTTTGCTGTGTAGGAAAACATGAGATAGCCCAAGATGACTCCAAAGTCTCCTAGCTATGGGCTCAACTACCTTATAGGGAATAGATGAATGAAGGAAATAACCCACTAGACTAGCTGCCCAGATCTGGTTGCCTCTTTGGAGCACGTGGTCAGGAGGTATGACTGACAACTTTCCAGCATCAGAAGAAAGAGGGTGGTACATAAGTTTCCTAGAAGCCCTGATAGTGGTTTTACCTACCACATCACACCAAGATTTGGAGGCTACTTTCTCACCTTGGGCTGGTATTTTCCCTTCCTCGAGGAAAGAAGCGGGAGCTTTTAAATTTGTAGGCATAGCCGACACTAGGGGACCAGAATTGACAGGACAGGAAGAAATAGGAGTCCGTGCCTGTACCACCGGCGTTGGTGTTCCACCAGCCTTACCATCCTCAGATGCCGAAGGATTCAATGGTGCTACATTTCCCAGCCCAGTATCTTCAAACACACACTTGACTTGTTGAAGAGTAGCACCCAGGGAAGAATCGAAAGGTTCCTTTAAGGTAATACGATTAGGATTAATCTCAGAAACCTTGTTTGCAATTTGGAGGTTGACCCTCTTACCATCCGACAAGAATTCTTGAACATCATTGGAAGTAACCCCATGAGCCATTAGAAAAGACATTAAATGCATGTTTTTCTTTCTTTCAAACAATGCTTCCCCTCTGTCTTTGTGAGAGAAGTGCTGGGCAGCCGAGAAAATTTCCTTAGCATTGGCCCCCCTCACACAACCGATATCCATTTCAGATTGCAAAGCATTTGAAGTAGAGTCATCTGAGCTTATGATGTACCGGTATTACCCAGAAAAGGATCTGACACCCCCATATCCTCGACACCATCTGGAGTAGGTAGAGAGGCTGGAGAGCTCGGTCGAGAAACACCAAACTCAAAGAAAGAGGTCTATGTAAGGATCACCGACCGAGTTCCTCGCCGAGAGATGGTTATGACTAACCATAATGTAAACAGAGGTAAGGAAGAGAAAGAGAGGGGAGTGGAGAAGCTACCTAGGCTAGAGAGAGTGCAACAAAGGAAGAATGATGGAAGGATGAAAGAGATCAGTCAATATCTACAGAACCAGAACTAGAGAGAGAAAGGCCATCACGGGAATTTTATTTGTTTGACCAGGGATTATTTGGTATAATCATGATCGTAATGTAACGAATGATGTGGTAAAAGTCCTCATTGGCCTGTAGTTCATTAATGGACAGTTGTTGGTATGATTATGACCAAGGATTATTCGGTATAATCATGACCATTGATGATTACATGAATATCCTTGGTCGTGATGCAGGGATGATTCGATTTTATTTATTAAGCTGAGTCTCAGTGATAAAGTTGATGAAAAACTTTTTAAATCATAGAAGATAGTAGATTTTATGCTCTACTTGACTCTTCTAATGGATTGCTTATTCCACCGCAAATTGCTGATCTAAAACTTGTTGTCTATTATATTCTATCAGTTATTATATTGTTGAAGGCTAAGGATAATTTATTCTACATTATCTTAGTCATAATATTTCTTACTGGGGTAGTTGAGCTCACCCTTTCTTTCACTGTTCTCTTCAGCAAATGAGAATATAGCTGGGATGAGTCGGGAAATGGAGTGATGGTCCAGGATAAATGGCTTTAGTAGTCCTCACTATTCGGTGAAATAGTGTGATAATAATTGTAATGAGGACTTCATTGAGTGTGGATATTGTCTAGAAGGCAATATTCTTGTTTAAACTCTCAGCTATGTTTTGTTGTATTTTTACACGACAGTTGTATTAAAGAAGTTTGTATTTGATTTATGTACCATGTATCTGGCGACTCAAGATGGGTGATGTATACCTGTTTTGGGGGCGTCACATTCAACCCTATGACACTTGCAGAAGAGACACCCCAAGGGGAGTCTATGATGTCATTGTTCATGACAGTGTTAGATAGAAACCTCCACTACTGTCAGGAGGTGAAGGAGTTAAAAGCAGAGCTCCAAGCTGTCTTACAAGATAAGACAGATATGGAGTCAATGTGGGAGCAAGAACATGACGAACGAGTTTTAGCCAAGGAAAAGGTCCATAGGCTAAAACAAGAGGTCTTTGAGCTCAGAGGGGAGCTAAAGACTAATAACCAAAAGATAGGAAGAATGTCCTATATTCATAGGAGTTCTCATAAGGATTTCCAGCAGCAGGTAGCTGGGTATCCAATAGAGGCAGGGCAGACTCGGCATACTATCAGTCGGGATGTTATCGTCGGTCATGCCATAACGGATTTTGATAATGCCTTAAGGTAGATGTAATCTAGTAGTAGCTAGAGTAGTTTTAGATATGTAAATATTGTGTATCGAGTAGTGATGAAAAACCCTCTTTTGTATATCAAAGGGTAGTCTTTTGTAAATCCCAATTTTTGGAAAGCAATTGCGGGATAGTAATGTAATTAGCTTAGGCTGTGTAATGGAACGATGTAGTATTATGCTACAATGAATGAATCAATATAATCCTTTTTACGGAATATGTTGAGTAATGAATGTTGAAGTTATTGTTTAATCCTGAATAATAACTAAGTAATAAGAAAAGAATAATAATGAAATGTGTTATTTATTATAACAGCAAAATTCTGCCAAGAAAGAGACAACGAAACCAAGACACTAATGTAAATCAACCAGAGGGAGGTCCGATTAACCCGATGCAGGAATTTGTTAATTTATTAACAGCCGCGTTTAATAGAAATGGGGTTAATATCCCCGTAAATCTGGGAGTAGTACGAGCTACTACTTTCAAGGATTTTAAAAGTGTTGGACCGCCGGAGTTCAAAGGAACTACGGACCCCATAGAAGCCCAAACATGGGTGAAAGAAATTGAGAAGGCATTTGTCATAGAAAATGTCAAAGAGGGTCAGAAGGTTGCCTTTGCAACCTATATGATGAAAGGTGAAGACAAATTTTGGTGGGAGGCTAACCAGGCTAGAGCTAGTATTGAGAATGTAACATGGGTGAGGTTCAAAGAGATATTCTTCGAGAACTACTTTCCCACAAGTATGCATGGAAGGATGGAGATGCGGTTTCTTGACTTGAAACAAGGGGACATGACGGTTCCCCAATACGCTGCCAAATTTAATGAACTGGCGAGGTTTGTTCCACACGAACTGGACACCGAGGTTAGGAAAGCTCAATGGTTTGAGTAGGGCTTGAAACCTTGGCTCTATAACCGTATATCTGTGTTCCAAAGTACGTCGTTTAGGACCATTTTAGAGAAGGCGATAATCGCCAAAGGTGGTAGCAAGGCTCTATGCTAGTACCACAAAGACAAGAAGAATAAGGGGAAGATCTGTGGGGTAGTGAAGATAGAAGGAGCCAACGGGAGTGGCAAGGGGCAGAAGCGAAAAGTGTTTAACTCAAGGAATACCGAAGTGAAACAAGGAGATCTGAAGAGGAGAATGGAGGCCCGCAAAACCTGTGGGAATACTCATTTAAGAGTCTGTCTCAAGGGGAAGGCTGTATGCTATAAGTGTGGGCATGAGGGGCACATTTATCCTAACTGTCCAAATCCGAAGAAAAACCACAGATGATTTGTGTGTGGGTCAACTGACCACATGGCAAAGAACTGCCCTAAGAAGGGGATGGACGGGAATAGGGGGACTAATAGCGGTAAGTTAGCTATTAGTGGTTTAGCGCAGCCGGGTAGGCCGATGGCCCGTACCTTTAACATGAAAGTCCAAGATGCAGTTGCATCAGGGGACGTAGTCGCAGGTATTATTCTGATCAACGACATAAATGCTTATGTGTTGTTTGATTCGGGTGCTACTTGTTCGTTTATAGCATGTGATTTTGCTAGACGATTAGGATTACTTCCCAAAAAGTTTCCTATACCTTTAAACATTAAGGTAGAAAACAAAGAGATAATTCCTGTTGAAGATATTCATAAGAGTTGTTGCGTAGACATACGGGGTTATAAATTATCGATAGATTTGATACCGATAAAGTTAGGAGAATTCGATGTAATTCTTGGAATGGCTTGGTTGGTTAACCATGGGGCAATTATAGATTGTCAGAAGAAATGTGTGAACATTAGAACGTTGAGACAACCTCAGGTAGTATTTTATGGGAATAAATCGTCGGGGCGTTCGTGTTGTCTTACCATGACATAAACTAGGAAATTATTGAGGAAGGGGTGCGTAGGTTATCTATGTCATGTTGTTAATACCTGGAGAGTGGTAGCAACCATGGAACAAATACCTATAGTTAATGAATTCACGGATGTATTTCCAAGTGAATTATCTGGTCTTCCACCAGATAGGTAGACCGAGTTTGTAATAGACATTGTGCCAGGAGCAGCACCAGTTTCCAGGGCACCGCATCATATGGCGCCAGTGGAGATGAAGGAGTTGATGGTACAGTTACAAGAACTGTTGGATAGGAAGTACATACAACTGACTGTTTCGCTGTGGGGAGCACCGGTATTGTTTGTAAAGAAGAAGGACAGATCGTTAAGACTTTGTATCGACTACAGAGAGTTGAACAAGTTAACGATAAAGAATAAATACCCATTGCCCAGGATCGATGATCTATTTGATTAGTTGAAAGGGGAAAAGTATTTTTCTAAAATATATTTAAGGATGGGATATCACCAGTTGAAGGTTAGGAAGGAGGATGTACCAAAGACGGCATTTAGGACTCGTTATGGTCATTACGAGTTTCTGGTGATGTCATTTGGGTTGACTAATGCACCAGCTGCATTTATGGATATGATGAGCAGAGTGTTCAAATAATATTTGGACAAGTTTGTCGTAGTGTTTATTGATGATATTCTAGTCTATTCTAAGATGCCAGAAGATCATACTGAACACCTAAGAATAGTGCTAGAGATATTAAGGAAGGAGAAGTTGTATGCAAAGTTCACAAAGTGTGAATTTTGGTTGGAAAAGGTACAGTTCTTAGGTCATGTTATTGACCATGAGGGGATTTCGGTAGATCCAGCAAAAGTGGAAGCCGTGATGAATTGGAAACAACCGAAAATGCCGACTGAGGTGCGGAGTTTCCTAGGGTTAGCGGGATACTATCGGAGATTCATCCAGGATTTTTCAAATATAGCTACTTCGTTGACTAACTTGACAAGAAAGACGGTGAAATACGTGTGGACTGAGAAATGAGAGAATAGTTTTCAAGAACTGAAGAAGAAGTTGAGTGAAGCGCCTATTTTGTCATTACCCGATGACACATGAAATTTTATAGTTTATAACGATGCTTTGCATAGAGGACTTGGTTACGTGCTCATGTAGCATGGCAAGGTCATTGCGTATGCGTTAAGACAGTTGAAGGATTATGAGAAAGTTTACCCTACTCATGATCTGGAACTGGTCGCAGTAGTTTTTTCCTTAAAGATATGGAGACATTATCATTACGGAGAAAAAGCATCTATGTTGTCTATGTAGAAAGGGTCGGGAGAAGTTGTCTATGTTAACGGCTTAAATTGAGTTAATAACAAAGATGGCTAGGATGGAGATAGAAGTGAAGTTGCCGAGTGAATCGGGGAAAATACAGTTTGCAACAGAGATTCAATCTACCATCGTAGAGAGAGTCAAGGAGGTACAACTCAAAATTGATGAGTGTGACCGGATAAAGGAGCGATTAACCAATGAAAAAGATTTAAAGTATAGTCTCGATAACGAGGGGTTATTGAGATTTGAAGGAAGAATTTGGGTTTCGAATTAGACGGAATTAAAGGAGCAGGTATTACGATGTTTGAGGTTCTCAATTCATCCTGATAGTACTAAGATGTATCAAGATCTTCGACAGAGTTTTTGGTGGCCGAACATGAACAGAGAGATAGCTGAGTATGTGAGTAGGTGCTTGAATTATTAGAAAGTTAAGGCCGAACAACAACGACCAAGTGGCTTGTTACAGTCATTGGAGATCCCGGAGTGGAAGTGGGAGCATATCACGATGGATTTTATAGTGGGACTTCCAAATACAACGAAAGGGTACGACGTGATTTGGGTAATAGTGGACCGGTTGATGAAGTCGGCTCACTTCTTGCCAATTAGGGTCAAGTATAATTTGGACTAGTTAAACTTTATGTTAAGGAAATAATTTCTAGACATGGAGTACCAGTTTCGATTGTGTCAAATCGTGATCCACGATTCACATCGAACTTTTGGAGGAGTCTGCAGGAGTAGTTGGGAACGCAGTTGAAGCTGAGTACGGTGTATCATCCACAAACTGATGGACAGAGCGAGAGGACAATTCAGACGTTAGAAGACATGCTAAGATCTTGCGTCATGGATTTTAAGGGTAGTTGGGATGATCATCTACCATTAGTAGAGTTTGCATATAACAATAGTTATCATGCAAGCATACGTATGCCGCCTTATCATGGAAGTGTAGAACACCATTATATTGGGATGAGGTGGGAGAACGCCGAATGCTAGGGCCAGAATTGGTACAATAAATAGTGGATGTAGTAAAGTTGATACGAATGCGTCTCGTATCAGCTCAAGACAGACAGAAGAAGTATGCGGACTCGCATCGAGAAAATAGGGAGTTTGAATTAGGCTCTTACATGTTTCTAAAGGTATCTCCTTGGAAAGGAAAGATACGCTTTGGAAAGAAAGGAACTTTAAGTCCCAGGTTTATAGTACCTTTTAAGATATTAGAAAAGGTAGGAGAGGTAGCTTATGTGTTAGACTTACCTCCAGAATTAGAACGACTACATAACGTGTTTCACGTATCTGTATTACATCCTTATAAGCCGGATTATAAACACATAATAGAATATGAGCCTATTCATATAGAGAGAGACTTAACGTACGAAGAGATACCGATTCAAATTATCGATAGAAAAGAGCAAGTTCTGCAGAATAAAGTTATACCTTTCGTGAATGTGTTATGGAAGAACCACGATGCCGAAGAAGTAACGCGGGAACTTGAAGAAAAGATGAAAAAGAATTACCCTCACTTGTTTGTGTAATTTTTTTAGCAAGATTCTGAGGACAGAATCCTTATAAGGGGGAGAGAGTGTAACGACCCAAAAATTTGGATCCATTGTAATATAATTTTATTTAATAAATTATGAATAAAATTATATTATTTATTATGGTTATGTGTTAGTAAGATGAATGTCGTTCTATAACTTAGAAACGTCGGAACGTCGTAGTATTTCGACTACGTAAGAGAATTAAAGTGTTTGAATTTCCAAGACGAAAATAAAAAATTTCTGAGAAATTTTCTGAAAAACACTATTCATTGATTTTTGCTCGAGAATTATTTTTAAACTTCTGAGAAATACATAACGATAGAATATCAAAGTGAGTTGGATTATGTAATAATAATTCAAGTATGGAAAACGTAGTTTTTCGCATGCGGACTTAATTTGAGAATGTTAAGGAAAATAAAGCGTTAAGGAGCTAATGTAATGATCGTATTATACGTATGTATTGTACGAGGCAACGAATATGAGTCAAGGAGAGGTTAGATAATCTAATTGCACGCCAATAGGGAGAAATCCTTATTGGAAAGCCCCCTCTTTCCTAGGAATGACCTGGTTGTTAAATATTATGAGTTATAATATTAATGATGAATAAGTTCATGTTGATTAAAGATGAAATTGATAGTTCCATTGTGTGGGAATTATTAGTGTTAGCTGAAATCGACATTTATTTCGATAATAGTTAATGTCTGGAGGTTATATTGACCAATCAGGTAATTCATCGGATAAATGAGCAATTAATTGCTATTAATTCACATGTTTATAACTATGTATTCACATGTGTGTACTATT
The DNA here is from genome assembly GCA_020205615.1 of Panax quinquefolius. Classification (NCBI taxonomy): domain Eukaryota; kingdom Viridiplantae; phylum Streptophyta; class Magnoliopsida; order Apiales; family Araliaceae; genus Panax; species Panax quinquefolius. Next base: position 39,049,579 of record CM035159.1, on the reverse strand, counting down.
GATTCACATGATTTACTATTAGGGGAGTTGGTGCAAGATTGATAATACTTGTATGACTAAATTAAAAATAGAGGTATAGATGGAGGTATTATACTATAATTAATTTTTTCACATGTTTAGAACTATTGAGTCACGTGATTTACTATTGATTCACATGATTTACTATTAGGGGAGGTAGTGAAAATTTGATAATACTTGCAGGACTAAATTAAAAATGAAGAAAAAGAGGAAGGTATTATATTGTAATATTTCGAGCCCCAAAATGTGTATTTATTGAAAATATATTTTTCTATAAATAGAAGCTCATTCTTCCTTCATTTCTCACCAATTCACTAAGTCTCACAAGAGCAATTATTATAGAGAAATTATAGAGAGAAAGAAGAAGAGAAGTCTGCTACCTCACTATTCCAGTATCCAGTTTTCTTCTAAGGTAAGGGGTATTATTTCTTTCGTATTCATGAAGAGAGTTATTTTCTTTCAAATACTCATAAGGGTTGTTATTCCATTCTTTATTATTCTGTTGGAATAACCTGTCTGTGCGGTCTATCGCATGCCTGGTGAATTCTTCTATTATTCCATTCTTTATTATTCTGTTGGAATAACCTGTCTCTGCGGTCTATCGCATACCTGGTGAATTCTTCTGTTATTCCATTTTTTATTATTCTGTTGGAATAACCTGTCTGTGTGGACTACCGCATGCATGGTGAATGATCCTTTATATTCATTCCTTATTAAATTATGGAAATGATCTGTCTACATGGATTACCGTATGGCGGGCGAAAATCCATTTGCAGTTTTATATATTCTATTATACTCAGTTGGTTAAAGTTTTGACTTCTATACTCCATGAAATTAGTAGAATATCCTGGATATTTGCGCTTCATCCAGTATCTTTTCATGGAAATATTCTTCTGAGCATTCTTGAATTTTACTCCACAAAGCAGTATCATGTTGACAATTTGGACGTTATTGATTTTTGGATAAATTAAATTATAAATCATTAAAATTTATCCTTGAACTTGTTTTATTGAATTATTATGTCATTGTCATTATCCTCATGCTTATATTGTGATGAAAGTCATCTTTGGCTTACGTGCATAGATGGACTTGGTATGATTATGACCAGGAATTATTCGGTATAATCATCATCGTAATGTAACGAATGATGTGGTAAAAGTCCTCATTGGCCTGTAGTTCATTAATGGACAGTTGTTGGTATGATTATGACCAAGGATTATTCGGTATAATCATGACCATTGATGATTACATGAATATCCTTGGTGTAAGTGATGCGGGATGATTCGATTTTATTTATTAAGCTGAGTCTCAGTGATAAAGTTGATGAAAAACTTTTTAAATCATAGAAGATAGTAGATTTTATGCTCTACTTGACTCTTCTAATGGATTTCTTATTCCGTTGCAGTTGTTAATCTAAAACTTGTTGTCTATTATATTCTATCAGTTGTTATACTGTTGAAGGCAAAGGATAATTTATTCTGCATTATCTTAGTCATAATATTTCTTACTGGGCTAGTTGAGCTCACCCTTGCTTTCACTGTTCTCTTCAGGAAATGAGAATATAGCTGGGACGAGTCGGGGAATAGATTGACGGTCTAGATGGTTGTTTTAGTAGTCCTCACTATTCTATAAAACAGTGTGACAATAAATGTAATGAGGACTCCATTGAGTGTGGATATTGTCTAGAGGACAATATTCGTGTTAAAACTCTCAGCTTATGTTTTGTCGTATTTTACACGACAATTGTATAATTAAGTTTTTATTTGTATTTTGTATCATGTATTTGGCGACTCAAGATGGGTGATGTATACCTGTTTTGGGGGCGTCACAGTTGGTATCAAAGCTTAGGGATATGATCCCAAGCTGAGATGCGAGACAAGAACTAGGAGGGGAGAGACGGGGAATTCCTTCGCTAGTATGACCTACCTAAGTTTATTTGGTATTTAATTGGTCGGTCAGAGTATAGGGATAATATGTGATATGTCAATTAACCCTTATTTTGTGAAAGTATTTGGAAATGGCATCTAAAAATGTTGAGATCAGCAATGAAGCACATGAGACCGTTGAGTCACCAATTCTTTCGGCTAGGCTTATGATATGTTGGATTTCTTATAATTTATCGAAGTATTGTCAATCTTTTGCCAAACTATGTTGGTATGGTTTTCAAATGAAGACTGAGTATGCTAAAATGTTTTATCGTCAAACGATAGGCACGTGAGGTTGCCACAACTTAAACATACATACGTTTAAAGAATGTAGTGTTGATCAACATAGAGTACTATAGGCTGATCACCTAGACGTGCTCGTAAGTAATGCCGGACTTACGGACTTAGTGTCGGGATGTCCTTTTCAAAGAAAGTATAAAATGCTAAAGGTCTTGTACCAGAATTGATGTTTTACTGAATGTTGTCTTTGTAAAACATTTTAAAGAAAAGAGAGGTGCTATTTTGAATTATCAATAGTACTTCATAACTATTGTTCAGTTATTGAAGATGTATGATTTGTATGATTCAACAATATTGTTAAATGGAATTGTTGTACTTGCTGAGCTAGTTATGCTCACTCTTGTTTGAACCATATTAATGCAGCTAAGACCGAACGGAACGAAGGATTCGGCAAGGATAAAGGAAAGGCTAAAGCGAGCCTGTAGCTTACCTATGTAATAGTATAGGTTTGTAAATGATAATATTTGATATTATGACAAGAACAAATGTAACGGTTATAAAGAACCTGGGAAATGGTAATATTGATTTGCAATATATAAGACATATTCATTCTTTTGAGGCTTTTCAATTGAATGTTTGTGTGAACTGTAGCACCGTGAAGCACCATCTGTCGGGTTGGAAGATACCCAAATTTGGGGGCGTCACAGTGCGGTCGTACGAATATTTCCTGATAAAACAAATATTCCCCTACCAAATGAGTTATTTGTTTAATCTGTGTCTTCGATACTAGGGACAGAATCTTTGTAAGGAGGAAAGAATGTGACGAATAATTTATTTGAGTTGTGATTTTGGGGATAGAATCCTTGTAAGGAGGGAAGGATGTAACAATCCAGAATTTTAAATTATAATTTTTAAATATTTATTAAATTATATAAATATTTAATGGATGTGTTTATTGTTGAATAAATATTTGTTTAATTTGATTTGATTTGATTTGGTTAATTATTTGTTAAATAAATAATTAATGAGTTAAGAAAATTAATTATCATGAGATAATATTCTAATTTAAATTAATAATTAAGTTAGAGAGCTTATAATGATTAAATGAATTATTATAATGATATTTTAGTTTGAATTTATAATTAAAATGATGTGTTAATTTATTAAATAAAATTATAATTATAAAGAAAATTATAATTTTGTTGTATTGACTTATGTGGTAAATTTATTTAATAAATTGTTATTAGAATTAATTAAATTAAGTGTGACCATAAACTATATTATAAAGGAGTTATTAAAATAAGTTAAAAGAGGTTAATTTAGTTTGCCAAACAAGGCTTAATGAATGTTAAGTTTTTAATTTAAATATGTTTTACCAAACAAGACATAAGGATTAATTGGTTAATTTTAAGGTAGTTAGCCAAACAAGCCTTATGGCTTTTGAGTTTCAAAAATAAAATAACTAATATCAGTTAATAGATATATTTATATTATACAATTATTATATATTATATCATATACGTTATAATCTATGTACGTAAGATAGAAAGAAATCAGAAGAAGAAAAAGAAGAGAAGAAGAAAAGTTGAGAGAGAATTGGGAGAAGTCTAGAGAGATTTTTGAGAGAGGAATTGTGGGAAGGAAACTTGACAATCAAAGGGTAGCTATCATCTTCTAGAAAATAAAGGTATCATCTTACTCTTTTATTTTTTCAAAAATTATAGTTTTCTTCTATTCAAAAATCCAATGTAAAACTTTGTGAGGGTTGAATTAATTGTTACATATAGTTTTTATATGATAATTGGTTGTTATAAAGTTGTTTTCATAAGTTTATAGATGAGTTATAGTAAATTGATTCATGTTATGTATTTATTTATGAAGGAAATCATATTACAGTGAATTGGTATGAATATATGTGAATAGAGCTTAGTTTAAAGTAAAATTGAGGTTTAATTCTTTGTATAACATATAATTTGACTATTGATTTTGAAAGAAGATGAAGAAACTAAAACATAGTATGTTGAATTAACTGTTTTGGTTGAAAAACAAAATCATAGTGATGATTTTCACTTAAACTTTCAAAAAGTGAAGTTTTAGCAAAAATAGTGAAACTAAAAGGTTGTAATCTTGATGTTTATGTTGTTTAGGTGATTAGAAACGTGTTAGAAATCTTCGGTAGGTTGGTATGGTTGTTAGAAAGGAGTTTGTAGCCCTAATTTGGCTTTTCGTAGTGTTCTAGAGCATAAATTACAAAAATGCGAAGGACCCCATACAAGCGAACCCCCTATATATAAAAAACCCCATGCCGGCGTGAGGGAGTAGTCTGCCTAGTTGAATTTTGGAAAAAAAAACCGACCGAACATGTTTTACTAAAATGAACATAACGTTTGCATACGAACTCCGATTGATGCGATTCAAGATGATCCAGAACGAGAACGAGTAGACCTATAACTTTTATTCTTTAAGTTTTTCAATTTGAAATCATTATTAAGGGTAAAAATGGTCATCTTTTGGACTATTGTGCATTTGGAGGCAATCAGAGGGCGTCAGAATGCGCGAATGCAAGTGTAATCCTTTGTGTATTAGTATAACCTAATGAGAACATGTTGGACATGTAATAGGATGTTGTATCAAGTTGTTAGTGTGTATGTGGTGCAATGACATGATCACTTAAGTAGTTGTAATAAAGCTAAAAAGTGATGTTCATGAAAAGATGTGATGTTGTTTAAACTTAAACTTAGTTAGTGAGCTATACTAAAAGTGGGAAAGAAACTCTTGAAGCTAATATTATTTTTTTGTGCTAAACTTGGTTTGTTTATAGAAAGAAACACTATACAATGGATAAGGGGCATACCCCAGGATCTAGTAAATTCATCTGGTGACAGGCCATCAGATGAGAGAACTACAAAGGGAATGAAATCCCAACAACAAAGGGGCCAAACAGCCTAAAACAATCATTGCATTAGCCAATTATAATAATATGGGCTAAAGTTTGTGGCTCTGGTAAAGGATTTACAAGTAGAGAGACGGTCTTTGATCAACTGAATAACATTCGCAGCTATGTTGGGGGCAGGAGTAGAGGAAAGACTATGAAGTCTAGCATTCCTGGCTTCCCACACTTTGTAGACAGAGATAGTGACAGATAAGCATAATATGTTCCTTGTGAGCTTGGACCCTTTAAAGGAGGATAAGTAATCAATGAGGTTATCCCATATAAGTGGGGCATTCCTGAAGTTCCCCAAATTAAGGATATGTCGTAGGATTGCTGAGGAGAATCTGCAGTGGAAGAAGAGATGGTCAAACTTTTCAGCCTGATGTTGGCAGAGGGGGCAGTCCTAGTAATTTCTGGAGTATTGGCTCATACGATCGTTAGTTGGCAGGCGCTTGAGGATACCGAGCCACATGATGAAAGAGTATCTAGGGACATGTAGTCCATTCCAGATTATGTTGTGCCAAGAGACAGCCGAAAGCCTTGATCGGATGCTTTCCCATATGTGTTTGGCTTTAATTTTTGTGACATCCCATGTTTCCCACTTAATGGAGTCTGTGCTACTGCTGTTGGGGGGGGGGGAGAGTGGAGACCCCTTTTGAGAAAGATGGCATCATGGTGGTTGCTCTGAGGAAGAACTCGGGTAGGATTAATAAGAATAGAGCTGACTGTGGCCGAGTGAGGGAGACCGAAGATTGAAATTAAACTGGGACTAGGATTTATGGCTGAGCCATCTAGCCAAGGGTCATACCAAAGATTAACATTGTGCCCAGAGCCAACGAAATACTTTAAGTGTTGCAACGTAAGGGGCCTTAGCTTTGATACCTGTTTCCATATCCAAGAGCAGTCAGATGGGGGAGGAATTTGCCAGATGGACCTGCCTTTCAAGATAGTAGATTTGATCCAGAGAGCCCAGAGAGATGCATGAGATGGTTGTATGATGTGTAGTAGGTGAAGTAGCATAAGGGCTTTATTCCAATCCAAAAGATTTTTCAAACCAAGTCCCCTTCGTGTGTAGGATGAGTAATAGTAGACCAAGCTAATTTTGCTCCAGACTTCACAAGGGAGGAGCCCTTCCATAGGAATAGGCAAAGGACAGATTGTATTGCACGAAGGACAGTCTTGGGAAGCATGAAATGATTGCACCAATAGGATTGCATGGAGAAAAGAGTGGATTTAATCAGTTGAAGTCTACCTACATAGGATAGGGCTTTAGTTGTCCAAGTGGATGCTCTCTGTGTGACTCTATGGAGCAAAGGAACACGTCCTGGAAGGAGAGTTTAGAGGAGATAATAGGGACTCCCAGAAATTTCGTGGAAAAGACTCCAAGTTGGAAACTAAGAGTGGATAAAATGCATTGTGTAGTGATAGGATCTGTGTTTGCAAGGAAGCAATGAATTTTTTGGACATTAGGGATAAGTCCAGAAAATAAGGAGAAAGAGTGGATGCAGGACTTGATAATAGAGATGGTTTGCAGATTTGCATGGTAAAAGATCAGAACATCATCAGCAAAAAGGAGATGAGTAAGTTTGCAATCTGAGGTCCTCCAGTGAAATTGGAAATAGGGTACAGAGGTACAGGAGTTAAGTTTCAAGGAGAGCATCTCCATTATAAGGACAAAGAGATAAGGGGACAGGGGATCACCTTGCCTTAGGCCCCTGGAACTCGAGAAGAACCCCGCTAAGGTGCCATTAACATTGACAGAGAACATGGCAGTAGAGATACATGTGTTGATCCAGTTGATGAAGGTTTGTGGGAATTGGTAAGCAACCAAAATATCCAGCAAGAAGTCCCAATTCACGGTATCAAATGCCTTCCTAAGATCGATTTTGAGAGCACATCTCGGAGGGCCAGACTTCCTATGGTAATTTCTAAATAGTTCCTGAGCAAGCAAAATGTTGTCACCTATGTTTCTGCATTTGATAAATGCTGACTGGGCTTTGTCGATGATAGAGGGAAGCACAAGCTTCAGTCTGTTGGCAAGAATCTTTGTAATGCATTTGTAAATTATATTGCAACAAGCAATAGGCCGAAAATCTGTAATGGAGGTAGGGTTGGAGCATTTAGGAACAAGGGCAATAGCAGTTGAGTTGATCCCCTTAGTGAGCCTGCAGGAGGAGAAAAAGAATTGTACAGCCTTTGTGAAATCCTCCACCACAATATCCCAGTTACTAATGAAGAAATTAACGTTAAATCCATCTGGGCCCGGACTTTTATTCCGCTTCATGGAATTGAGGACTTTGAAGATCTCCAAATCAGATATCAGAGCAGAAAGCATAAGAGATTGAGCATGGCTCACACGGTGCAGTGGCAAGGCTCCAAAGCTAGAGAAATTAGAAATGGTTGGTTCAGGAGGAGGGTTGTTGAACAAGTGCTGGAAATAATGGATTGCAACATTTTCCACAGCAACCTGTCCATGAACTAAATCACTATTATCATTTTCAGTAGAAAGAACTTTGTTGGAGTTCCATCTACTTTTTATAATGTTAGAGAAATAGCCGGAGTTCTTGTCACCCAAGGAGAGCCAAGTTGCTCTAGATTTTTGTTGAAAGAGAGATTCTTCTCACTCCAAGGCAGTATTAAGAACATGTGCACATTCTTTTTCTGAATCAAGAAGGATAGGGTCAAGAGGGGAGGAGTGGAGAAGAGTTTGAACACTATGGAGTGTCTACGTAGCATTTTTTACAGCAATTGAGAGGTTCCCTACAGATATATTAAGGGAGACTAAAGCTCGTTTGGTCCTTTTAAGCTTTTTAGAGAACACATAGAATGGGTTGCCATGAATAGGAGGAGTCCAGGCCTGATTGACACACTCAGAGTAACCATCGATAAGCAGCATGTGGTTAAAGAATTTGAAATGCTTTTTAGATCTCATGCCGAAGAAACCAATATTAAGGAGGACAGGGGAGTGATCAGAGATACCTCTAGGAGAAAAAAGGGCTTGAGCAAGAGGGAACATAGCAAGCCAGGATACATTCCCAAGGGCTCGATCCAACTTCTTGACAATGGGATTTGCAAGCTGACAGTTCCACCAGGTGAAGAATGGTCCAACCCCTCTTATATCATCCAGCCCAGCCGTAGAGGTAAAGGTCAGGAAGTCATCCATACCAGTGTCCCAAAGGTCATCAACTTGGTTGGTTTCATTTAGATGCTTTATAGCATTGAAGTCTCCTAGAACACACCAGGAGTCAGTGAGGTTAAAAGCCAGCAGATCTCTCCAGAGATCACGTCATTACGAGTAGGAGTTGAGCCCATAAACAAAAGAAACAAAAAATATACTGTTGTTGCCATCAATAAGTTGAGCTTTACAGTGAATAGATTGGGAGGAGACAAAAAGTATATCCACAATCCATATGGCAGGATTCCATCCAACCCAAATCCTACCATTACAATGAAAATCATAATTAAAAGCCCAAGACCAATTAGTACATAATCTATTAGCTATTCTGGGAGCATTGTGGCTCTTGACTCTTGTTTCTAAAAGCCCAGCAAAAGAAATATGGTTATCAACAAGTAACTGACTAACATAAGCCTGCTTAGACATTTTATTTAACCCTCTAACATTATAAGAAGCTAACATAATTAATGGGGGGGAATTTTTGTTCCAGCTTTCCCATTGCCTTTCCTCTTTTTGGCAACTTGGGTGTTTTCAGTTCCACTACTAGGACCATGTTTGTGCTTTAGGTCTTTGCCCTCTTTTTCATCCATTGCCTTTAGTTTGGCAAGAAGGGGGTTATCCAAGGCAGGAGAATCAGGATCAGAGTTAAGAATCAACTCAGAAGGAAGGGCAATAAGAGAGAAAGAGTTTAAAGTAGCCATGCTAGGGAAGAGAGGTGGGTTTGAGTCTGGTTTTGCGCCCCTAGAGACAGAGACCCAATCATTGGGAGCTGGGGATGGGGTTGGTGCTGAAGAGAGATCGACAAGAGGAGTAGCTAATGAGGGACCAATAGGAGCAGGAGGATGCAGCGCTTGGGAGGATTGCCCAATGGGTTGCTGATCAGCAGACATTTTTGGAACCCATATGAAATTAGCTTTTGGGCATTTGACCCGAGAATGACCAAAGACCTTGCAAGTAGGACAGGCAGGGGGTCTGCTTTGATACTCCACAGTAACCGGAACAAAAATCTTTTCTAATTTTTCAGAGTTCATAATAGCAACTTTGATGGAAGAGGGAAAAGTGGATGTGGTTGTTACCTCAATGCACACACGAGCGAAAATCAAGAAATCATTGTTAGTGGTCATGTCATCAGTAAAAAGAAGCTTGCCAATGGCACTAGCAATATAGCTAATCCCCTCATCAGACCAATATGAGAGGGGGATTTGGCTAAGCTTAGCCCAGATTGGAATTTTGTCACAGTCAGACTTTGTGAACTCAACACCTTCTTGCCATTTCTGCAGAACAAACACTTTGGAGGCAAAGTGCCAAGGACCGGAGGCAAGAATATTGTCACAATCAGTAGAGGAGTTGAATTTGAAGATATAATAACCCTTATTGTGCAGAAAAACTTTGGATAAACCTAGGTTCCCCCACAACCGTTTAGCAATAGGTTCAACAACCTTAAAGGGAAGATTAGAGTGCAGAAAGAACCCCACTATGCTAGTCGACCAGATTTGATTGCCCCTCTGAAGCATGTCGTCCGGAGGCTTGACCAGGATATCACAATTCTCAAAAGAGGGAGGGTGGAAAGAGAGTGATTTGCTAGCTTTTCCCATGTTTTTGGTAACCACAGCACTCCAACTCTTAGGGGCACCATCCAAGGCACTAAGAATGATTTCTCCTTCCTCTGCAAGGGATATTGGCATTTGGGATGAAGCTGTAGCATTAGTCTCTTTCCCTAAAGTAGAGGTTTCCACTGCGGAGCCAGAAATATTGGCTTTCTGTATCATGCATTGAGCAGAGATCCTCAAAGGAGAAGAAGGAGCTGCAGAGGTCCCTGCCTGAGGGATAACATCAAGCAACTAGCGTGCATGTCCAAGGTCTAAAATCATGCCTTCAGAGAGGTAGGCTTGTACATCCGAGGGGGTTATGCCATGAGCAGATAGGAAATCCATGAGGTGACTATTTTTCCTCCTTTCAAACAAGGCTTCATCTCTATCCTTGTGAGAGAAATGTTGAGCAGCTAAAAAAATTTCCCTAGCATTCGCGCTAAGTGCTGGACCAATATTAATCTCCAGCGCAGGGGCAGGCTGGGTTTGAGTAGCTGAGTCCTCAGAGCTACTGTCGAGAGTCATGGGTATGGGGTTAACCGCAGATTCACCCGTGCTATCACTGCAAATCAGGGAAGGGGGGAATGAAGAGGGAGGGGCCTCCAGAGCATCCCAAGGAGGGGCTGACGAGGAGGAAGGGGAGGGAGAGTTTGGGTTTGAAACCCCCATCTCAGCAAAGAGGTACCTAGAAACCGAGCTAGAGGAGTTCCCAACAGATAGGTGAGAGTGGTCTACCATTGAAGAAAGAGAGGGAAGGAAGCAAGAACCAAATAAGAGAAGAGGAACTAGGGAGGAGGGGAACAGAATGGGAGCCGGTCGGAATAAGGGGAACGGGAAAGGTAGGTGGAGGACGTGGAAATTAGGTGGGGGCAAAAGGGGGGCTAGAATTCAAAAAATAAGAGAGAAGGCAGAGAAACATTTCTAGAGAAAGAAACATTTTGGGCTAATATTATTGTAACTAATGTGTATTGTCAATACATATTGTATGTGTAGGACTTGTGGTGAACGTGAGTAGTGATTGTTTAACCTACACATGAGGCAAGTTCTCTAACTCTACTTTTACAATTGTGCAAGTGCTTAAACCTTATTGATGCATTGAGCAAGTTTTCTAAACCTAAATTTCTTTGTGCAAGTTTCGTAATTCTATTTATATTGTGCAAGTTCCTCAATCTTACCTTTTGATATTGAGTCAGTCTTTCTAATATTTAACTTGTTATTATGCATGCTCAATACACAATTTTAAATAACCTTAGCTTAATATTGTTCAAGCAAGGTATGTTATTTTATTCAATGTTTATGCTCTTAGATTATTCCTAAAGCATGACCTTAGTATACAATGTTGATTCGCTTATGATTTATTCTATAGCATATTGTTATAACATTTTTATTCAATTAATCCTTAGTTGATGTTCGTTAACTCTAAATTACCTTGAAACCTATCCAAACCAAACTTACTTTGGTGCGGACTCGTATTCTAAACGCTGAGATGAACAACCCTATTATAGGGGATAATTTACGCATAGCGTTAAAATTTTTGTGCACAATACATTGTACGAAGGGTTGATCCCCCTAAGTACGAGGAGTCCTTATAGTCTTATGACTGTTAAAGTTTAAGTTGAAAGAATACTTATAACTATGGACATAGTTCGTGGTCTTTTGACCCTCAGTTATATATTTCAGATTTTGTTCCTAATTATTATAATTGATGAAATACCTTATTCATTTTCTATTGAGCCTATTCATTTGGCAATTGATATGATATTTATTCATTGTCATTTTAAGTGAGCTTTGTTTGCTCACTCTTGCTTATGTAAACATTACAGCTAAAGTTGAGAAGGTTGATGAACCTACAACTAGTAGAGGGAAAGGGAAGATAAGCAAGTTTTGAAGACTTGTAAAACTATTGACTATTATATTGTAGAACTTTATTTTAATCTGATGATGTATTTATTACTTTTCCGCATATGATGTTTGTAATTAAAGGTTAGATAACCTAAGAGATTTTGTTGGATTTATTGATGTAACCCTTTAATGGGAAGGTTTATTATTAAACTTTATTTTGTTTGGGTAGTTAGATATGCATGTTTTTATCAAGTGAACACCAAATCTGGTGGAAATAAAGTACCCGGATTTGGGGGTGTCACAAGTTGATATCAAAGCCTTAGGTTATGAACCGTAGGTGGGGAAAAGCCTTAGGAAGTAACCTTTGAGAAGATAGTGGTGATAAACTCTTATCTAGTTTTAAGAAAGAAATAATAAAACACTTATGTACTTATGTGGTTGCAACCTATGTGCTCGTGAGTGTTAAGTAGTAATGATTAGTAATTAAAAATTAAAATTTTGGTTGTCATGATGGCTAATGCAGGAGAATCCAGTCAGGCTAGGGAGGAAGGATCCCAGATACCTAGAGAGGAGGAGCCTTGAGATATTCAGGTGGTTTGGGAACAACTACTGCCACGGGAAACATCTTCGTTGGTCACAGTGGTTCAGCATGAGGGTTTACCTGATGAGGATGATGAGATAGAGACGGATGAGGAGGACCCCGTTGAGCTGCCACAATCGTATGAGGATGAGGATGACGAGGAAGAAGAGCTTCCACTTAACTCGATCGTCGCCTGTATGTACGATGAAGTATACGACCGCAATGTGGAACTTCAGGATATCGTCGAGGAGTTGCGAGAGATAGTAGCTGAACAACAGACCTCAATGGCGCAGATGGACAACGAGATCCAGGATCGAGATGAACGTCTGAATAATCTTGAAGGGAAGCTAGTCCACACTGAAGAAAAGAATGAACAAATGACAGAGGAGATTGCAGAGCTGAAGAACAAGTTGAAAGAAGAATCTACTAAGAGGGCAAGAGCCGAAGACGCGTACAAGGAAGCTTATCAACGAGCCAGGATAACAGAAAGAGAGGCACAAGCAAAGAGGATCAAGATGGAAGAGATGAAAAATGTATTCAACACCGTGATTAATCGAGCTCAAGATCGGGTAATGGGTAATCCGATTCAGTTCGAGACGCTGCCATCGTATATATTAGATCGCCGAATAATGTTCCAAATTATGGAAGAAGAGCGTCGTAAGGCTATGCAATATCTTAGTAGGACATTGTAGGGAATGTACCTGATATGCGATTAATGATATGATAAATAAAATGTAAATCCCAGGTGCTATGTAACCTATGGGATATGATGATGATGTTATCATGGAACTTTAGTAGTTCAGGAAAGTAATGTAAATAGTAGTGATGATATCGCTCTTATGTTTTCAAAAAGATTATGAATGAATAAAAGTTGTTTTTTTTATTCAAAGTATTATGTGTTATGTGATGATCTGTTATGGGGTGCAAGTTAAGCAGAAAATACTTAAAGGAATTGAGTAATAATCTAATGAGTATATTTTAACAGAAAATGCCTCCAAGACGTCAACCCCGACAAAGAACCCCTGAGGGATCTACCAATAACAACAATGTTGAGGCTAATCCAGTTTAGCAACTAGTGACGTTACTGACGGGTGCATTACAGAATCAACCGCATAATCAAGTTGTGACATTTAAGGACTTCAAGGCGGTTGGACCACCAGAATTTCGTGGGTCCATAAATCCAGTTGAGGCACATACCTTGATCATGGAGATAGAGAAGGTGTTTGATGTAGCTAGGGTAGGGGAGAATCAGAAGACTGCTTTTGCAACATTCATATTGAAAGTAGAGGCTAGTTATTGGTGGCAAGCCAATAGAACTCGAGGAGGACAAGGGGTGATGACATGGGATAGGTTTAAGGAGATATTCTTCGAGACCTATTTCCCAGAGAGTTTGAAAAATCAGATGGAGGTGCAGTTTCTGGAACTGAAGTAGGGAACAATGACGGTATCGGAGTATGCCGCAAAATTTAATGAATTGGCGAGGTTTGCGCCATATCAAGTCAACACAGATGAGCGCAAGGCTAGGAGGTGTGAGCAAGGACTGAAGCCCTGGTTGTACAGTAGGGTCTCCCTGTTCCAACTAAAGACATTTACATCGGTGCTTGAAAAGGCAATTCTCGCTGAGGGTGGAGGAGAGGCTGTGACAAAGTACAATCAAGAACAAAGAAAGAAGAAGAACGAGGGTGAAGGTAAGAATGGTGGTGATAGTGGTGGAAATGGTAGCAATAACCTGAAGAGGAAATAGAATGGAAATATGGGTTCTAGAAACCAGCAAGGTAATCAACAGAAGAAGATGTTCGAAGCATGTGCTACATACGGGAAGTTTCACGTGGGTGTGTGCTTAAGGGGGAAGCGTGTATGCTTTAACTGTGGCCAGGAGGGTCACATTGCCCCAAATTACAGTCAACCCAAGAAGAATGTTTGCTACACGTGCGGGCCAAAGGATCATTTTGCTTGTGAGTTCCCTAAGAAGAAAGCTGAAGAGACGACGAGTAACAAGGGAGGTAGCAGTGGAGGCACATTGACCATTGCGGGACCAACGTCATCCAACAGACCCACATCCAGAACCTTCAACAAGATGGTGCAGGATGCAGTGCAATCAAAAGATGTTGTGTCAGGTATTATCCCAATCAATGATATTGATGTTTATGTATTATTTGATTCGGGTGCTACTTGCTCATTTATATCTGATGAATTTGCTAAGAGGTTAGGATTGTCTAGTGAAGAATTGAATTTCCCTTTAAACATAAAAATTGCGAATAGGGAGGTAATTCCTGTCAGGTTCGTATACAAGAATTGTAGGGTGAACATTAAGGGAAATGTCATGATGGTAGATTTAATTCCAATAAAACTGGGAGAGTTTGATGTTATTTTGGGAATGGATTGGTTGTTCAATTATGGAGCGATAATTGATTGCCAAAAGAAATGGGTAAACCTTTTGACTCCGTCAAAGGTAGTTTTCTTTGGTAGCAGATCGCCTAGACATGCGAGATGTCTGACGATTATGCAAGCCAAGAAGTTGTTGAGTCAAGGCTATATGGGTTATTTAGCTTACATAGACGATACTCAGAGGAAGGGGGTGAAACTGGAAGAGATAACAGTGGTTAGGAAATTTGTAGATGTGTTTCCAGAGGATTTGCCAGGACTTCCACCTGATCGAGAGATTAAGTTTGTGATCGACTTAGCGCCATGAACCGCTTCGATATCGAAGGCCCCGTACAGGATGGCTCCGATAGAAATAAAGGAACTGATGGTACAATTGCAGGAGTTATTAGACAAGAAGTACATTCAGCCGAGTGTGTGACCGTGGGGAGCTCTAGTGTTATTCGTGAAGAAGAAGGATGGGTCAATGCGTCTTTGTATTGATTATAGGGAATTAAACAAAGTCACTATTAAGAATAAATATCCATTACCAAGAATAGATGATTTGTTTGATCAATTGAAGGGTGCTAGATATTTCTCAAAAATAGATTTGAGAAGTGGGTATCATCAACTGAAAGTAAGGAAGGAGGATGTACCGAAGACGGCATTCTAAACTCGGTATGGACATTACAAATTTTTGGTGATGTCTTTCGGATTGACAAATGCCCCTGCTGCATTCATGGATTTGATGAACAGGGTGTTTAAACCATTTTTAGACAAGTTTGTGGTGGTATTCATTGATGACATTCTGGTGTACTCCAAATCTCAAGAAGAACACATGGAACATTTATGTTTGACGCTGGAGACACTAAGAAAGGAAAAATTGTACGCAAAATTCTCTAAGTGTGAATTCTGGCTAGAACGTGTACAATTTCTTGGGCATGTGATTGACAAAGATGGGATTTCAGTGGATCCATCAAAAGTTGAAGCTGTAATCAACTGGGAACAACCAAGAACACCTTCGGGGGTGAGGATTTTCTTGGGACTGGCCAACTATTATAGACGGTTTATTCAAGACTTTTCCAAGATTGCCACTTCGTTAACAAATTTGACAAGGAAAGCTGTAAAATTTGTTTGGACGGAGAAGTGTGAAGAAAGTTTTCAAGAATTAAAAAAGAAGTTAAGTGTGGCACCTGTGTTGTCATTACCAGATAATACAGGAAATTTTGTGGTGTATAGTGATGCCTCACATAAAGGGTTGGGTTGTGTTCTTATGCAGAACGTCAAAGTTATTGCTTATGCATCAAGACAATTGAAAGACTACGAGAAAGGATACCCGACTCATGATTTAGAGTTGGCTGCGGTGGTATTTGCTCTAAAGATATGGAGACACTATCTCTATGGAGAAAATTGTGAGATCTACACAGACCATAAGAGTCTGAAGTATATTTTCACTCAAAAGGACCTGAACATGCGTCAAAGTAGATGGATGGAATTGATAAAAGATTACGATTGTGAGATCTTTTATCATCTAGGCAAAGTATGTGGTTGTAGATGCTTTAAGCAGGAAAGATCGGGAAATGTTGATGTTGATAAACACTCAGGAGGAGCTTATTTCAGCAATGACAAAGCTAGAGTTGGAAATAAAATTTCCAAAGGAATCTGATGAATAACTATTTCATATAGAAGCTAGTCCAACTTTGGTGGACAAGGTAAGGAATGCTCAACTATAAGATAAAGAATGTGGGAAGACCAAGAAGAAAGTGGTTGAGGGCAGTGAAGATAAATACATGATCAATACCAAAGGGTTACTGAGATTCGAGGGAAGAATTTGGGTTCCAGGAGTACCAGATATTAAAGAAGAAATCTTGACCGAAGCTCATAACTCAAGATATTCGATACACCTGGGAAGTACGAAGATGTATCAAGATTTACGACGACACTTTTGGTTGCCAAACATGAAAAGAGATGTCGAAGAATGTGTTGCGAAATGCTTGACATGTCAAAGAGTCAAGGCAGAGCATCAAAGACCAAGCAGATTACTTCGGCCAAGCACATACCGGAATGGAAGTGGGACCACATCACAATGGATTTTGTGGTGGGTCTTCCAACTATTCAGAAAGGATACGATTCCATTTGGGTGATAGTGGATAGATTAACTAAATTAACACACTTTTTGCAAATAAAGATTAGATTCAATCTTGATGAATTAGCAAAGTTGTACGTACGTTAAAGAAATCGTTTCGAGACATGGAGTTCCAGTGTCAATTGTATCAGATAGAGATCCGTGATTCACATCAAACTTATGGAAGAAACTATAAGAATGCATGGGAACACAGTTGAGAATAAGTATGACATATCATCCGCAAACAAATAGCCAAAGCGAACGAACAATCCAGACGTTGGAAGATATGCTTAGAGCATGCATTATTGATTTTAAAGGGAGTTGGGATGAACATTTACCATTTGTGAAATTTTCCAACAACAACAGTTACCACACAAGCATCGGCATGTCGCCTTACGAAGCATTATACGTCAGGAAGTGCAGAACTCCACTGTGCTGGGATGAAGTCGGTGAACGTCAACTATTAGGACAAGAACTAGTACAGTAAACTGCTGAGGTTGTTAAACTCATCAGGATAAGATTGGTAGCTGCTCATCAGGACACGATTGGTAACTGTTGAGGTTATTTGTTTAATCTGTGTCTTCGATTATGGGGATAGAATCTTTGTAAGGAGGGAAGAATGTGACGAATAATTTGTTTCAGTTGTGATTCTGGGGACAGAATCCTTATAAGGAGGGAATGATGTAACAATCCAGAATTTTAAATTGTAATTTTTAAATATTTATTGAATTATATAAATATTTAATGGATGTGTTTATTGTTGAATAAATATTTGTTTAATTTGATTTAATTTGATTTGGTTAATTTGTTAAATAAATAATTAATGAGTTAAGGAAATTAATTATCATGAGATAATATTCTAATTTAAATTAATAATTAAGTTAGAGAACTTATAATGATTAAATGAATTATTATAATGATATTTTAGTTTGAATTTATAATTAAAATGACGTGTTAATTTATTAAATAAAATTATAATTATAAAGAAAATTATAATTTTGTTGTATTGATCTATGTGATAAATTTATTTAATAAATTGTTATTAGAATTAATTAAATTAAGTGTGACCATAAACTATATTATAAAGGAGTTATTAAAATAAGTTAAAAGAGGTTAATTTAGTTTTGCTAAACAAGGCTTAATGAATGTTAAGTCTTTAATTTAAATATGTTTTACCAAACAAGGCATAAGGATTAATTGGTTAATTCTAAGGTAGTTAGCCAAACAAGCCTTATGGCTTTTGAGTTTCAAAAATAAAATAACTAATGTCAGTTAATAGATATATTTATACTATACAATTATTATATATTATATCATATACGTTATAATCTATGTACGTAAGATAGAAAGAACTCAGAAGAAGAAAAAGAAGAGCAGAAGAAAAGTTGAGAGAGAATTGGGAGAAGTCTAAAGAGATTTTTTAGAGAGGAATTGTGGGAAGGAAGCTTGACAATCAAAGGGTAGCTATCATCTTCTAGAAAACAAAGGTATCATCTTACTCTTTTATTTTTTCAAAAATTGTAGTTTTCTTCTATTCAAAAATCCTCTGTAAAACTTTGTGAGGATTGAATTAATTGTTACATATAGTTTTTCTATGATAATTGGTTGTTATAAAGTTGTTTTCATAAGTTTATAGATGAGTTATAGTAAATTGATTCATGTTATGTATTTATTTATGAAGGAAATCATATTACATTGAATTGGTATAAATATATGTGAATAGGGCTTAGTTTAAAGTAAAATTGAGGTTTAATTCTTTGTATAACATATAATTTGACTATTAATTTTGAAAGAAGATGAAGAAACTAAAAAATAGTATATTGAATTAACTATTTTGTTTGAAAAACAAAATTACAGTGATGATTTTCACTGAAACTTTCAAAAAGTGAAGTTTTAGCAAAAATAGTAAAAATTAAAGGCTGTAATCTTGATGTTTATGTTGTTTAGGTGGTTAGAAACGTGTTAGAAAATATTAGTTTATGTTTTTTTTTCTTTTTTTTTTTGCTAAGTTTGTTTGTATATAGAAAAAAAAAGAGAGAGATTAAACAATCGCAAAGGGGCATACCCCAGAAACTTTAGAATGAACCTCATGGGACAACCCCCAAAAAGAACAACTAAAGACCATCAACCAACCAATCAGAATTACAAATTTATAAAATAAAACGTGCATATAAAAAATAAGCGGTAAGCCTAAGCAACCTAACAAATGAATCAGAGCATCCAGAATCATCAATAACGAGAGCCAGAGGAGCCAAAGAAAGGCTGCCAATTCGGCGAGGCCGAGCAACATCTGTTGGCAAGTGGCGAGTAGCAGCTTCCCGAAATCAGCTCACCAACCTGTGCTAAAGAGCAGCTGAACCAGCACCCCACCCATGTGCCGAAGAGCAGCTGAACCAGCACCCCACCCAAACAAAAACAAACAAAAGCACCAGCTGCACCACACAAAAGCACCAGCTGCTGCTAGGACCCCACCCATGTGCCGAAGAGCAGCCCAGCAATTGAACCAGGACTCCACCCAACAGAAGCACCAGCCCCACCACGCCACCCAACATAGGACTCCAGTTAAAATCTAAACAACCCATCCCCTCGCCCAACCACCTCGCCCAACCACCTCACACAAAACCAGACCGTTGCCCCAATCACCTCTCCCAACCATACCATCACCTCACCAGCATCTCGGTAGGAGCCAGCCCAAAGGCAAACCCAACACCTCACCAAATCATGGGCCAACACCTCACCACAATAGCCAGTACACAAGCATGAAATATGAACTTAAACTTTAAACTAAGTTGACTACAATAGCCAGTTACAATAGTATTGACAGGTGGTGGCCTTAAGAAAAGATTTGCAAGTAGATAGTCTTGATTTAATGAGATGAATGACATCCTTCGCGAGGTTTGCTGGGGGGATGAGGGAAGTCCCGTGAATCTTTTTGTTTCGAGCTTCCCAAACTTTATAGAAGAAAACAGCTACACTAAGGCATAGGATGTTTCGAGAAAGCGTAGTGTCTTGGAAGGAAATGAGATATGCCATAAGGTCATCCCAAGAGTGTGGGACGTTATTCTAATTGCCTAAAGTGAGAGCTAGTCTGATGATTGAGGTGGAGTAAGCACAATCAAAGAAGAGATGGGCAAAGGTTTTGGGATGTTATGAGCATAGAGGACAATCCCAAGTTCTACCAGAGTAGTGCATAGTTCTATCATTGGTGGGTAGTTTCTTAAGAATGCCTAGCCATAAAAAGAAGGAGTACCGAGGGACATGAAGCTTGTTCCATGGGATAAAACTCCATTAAACAATATTTTGTCCAGCACGAATGGAAGCCCAGATGTGTTTAACTTTGACAGAGTTTATATCCCAAATACCCCAAAAAATTCTATCACACCCAAGAGTGGGAGGAGGAAGAAGCTCCAATTGGTGCCGAAGCATAATGACCTCATGATGGTTACTTGATGGCATGATCCAAGATTATCCCAGGGATGACCCCAATATAATGCTACTCGCTTTGGCATTAGGAGGTATGCCCGAGTGGGGGAGGAGGTTGGAATTGGGATTGACAGCCACCCCATTCACCCAAGGATCATACCAAAAATTAAAGGATTTCCCATTACCAACCAAGTAGTGCAAATGTTGAAGGCCTAAGGGTCTGAGCTTTAGTACCTGTCTCCAAATCCAAGAGCAGTCCTGTGGTATAGGGATCTTGTAAGACCCCAACTTTTATAAATAAAGATGAATTTTTTATAATTATCATTTTTTGAATATTATGGAATGAATTTGATATAATGTTATAGTTATGGGTAATAGTTATAAATTTTGCAAAAGCAAATCAAGTTGTTATATATAATATTCGATTGGTGGGAATATTCATTTTAACAGGGAATATTCGCATGCATTTATACAATCATTAGTGGACCCCACAACGAAATTATTGTCGGATTGAGAAAACGATAAAAATATTTTATGAAAATAATAGCGGAAGTTTTATTGTTAACTGTTGAAACACCCGGTGTTAAAAGTACAAGAATACGCGTGGTTGCATAGTAGCACACGGTATTGATTATTGATGCTTACGTGAGAAGTCACTCAGTTTTGTTCAATTATTGCTTCAATAATTGTTGCATAGTATCTCACGTTAATTAATTCAATTATTATCAATATTTTATATATTATTAAATCAATAATTGAGACAACAAAGTTATTAATATTATTATTTGAAATATTAACGATGTCTAGAAGTTCTACCAAGGAGAGGTTTGGTTACCTAATCAATTGCTACCAATAGGAAAAAAAATCCTTATTGAAAGCCCCTCTTTCCTGGAGAACGACACAATCGATTAATAGTGTGAATTATAATAATGATGATGAAGTTTTGTTTTATTAGTATTATTAATATAATAAAATGAGAAAGTTTTTATATAAAACAGAATACTTTTATAAAGTTATTCGTTTTATTAGACTATAAATAGAATATATTATATTTAATTATGCATAGTGTTTGCATAGTGTTTGCATTGTAAAATCTTTTTATATAAAATAGAATACTTTTATAAAGTTATTCGTTTTATTAGATTATAAATAGAATATATTATATTTTATTTAAAAGATTTTGTTTTATTAGAATATTTTATAGTAAACCAATCTGGACCGTCCGATTAAAAGTAAATCAATCTGGACCGTTCAGAAATTAGTTACTATTCAGTCCATTCTCCTATAAATAGAAGCTCATTCCTTCATTATTTCTTACGAATTCACTAAAACTCTAGAAAGAGAAACTATAGAGAGAAAGAAGAAAAGTATTCTGCTACTTCACTACTCCTATATCCATTTTGTTCTAAGGTAAATGGTATTATTTCATTCTTTTGTCTTAATGAAAAGAACTTCTGTTATTCCATTCTTTGTTATTATGTTGGAATAACGTGTCTATGCGAAATACCGCATACTTGGTGAAATTCTTCTGTTATTCCATTCTTTATTATTATGTTGGAATAACCTGTCTATGTGAAGTACCGCATACAAGGTGAAATTCTTCTGTTATTCCATTCTTTATTATTCTGTTGGAACATCCTGTCAGTGCGTTACGCATGACCTGGTTTCGTTATTTATTATTCTATTGGAACATCTTGTCTGTGCGTTTACGCATGACCTGGTTCCGTTGTTTATTATTCTGTTGGAATATCCTGTTTGAGCGTTTACGTATGACCTGGTTCTGTTGTTTATTATTCTATTGGAATATCTTGTCTGTGCGTTTACGCATGACTTGGTTCCATTATTTATTATTTTGTTGGAATAACCTGTTTGTGCGGTCTATCGCATGCCTGGTGATTTCTTTTGTTATTCCATTCTTTATTATACTCAGTTGGTTAAAGTTTTGACTTTTATACTCCATGAAATTAGTTGAATATCCTTGATATTTGCGCTTCATCCAGTATCTTTTCATGGAAATATTCTTCTGAGCATTCTTGAATTTTACTCCACAAAGCAGTATCATGTTGACAATTTGGACGTTATTGGTTCCTGGATAAATTAATTCTTGAACTTGTTTTATTGAATTCTTATATCATTGTCATCATTCTCATGTTTATATTATGTTGAAAGTCATCTGTGGCCTGTAGTGCATAGATGGACTTGGTATGATTATGACCAGGAATTATTCGGTATAATCATGACCAAAATGTTACAAATGATATGGTAAAAGTCCTCATTGGCCCGTAGTACATTGATGGACAGTTGTTGGCATGATCATGACCATTAATGAATACACGAATATCCTTGGCCGTAGTGCATAGATAATTTGTGGTTGTGATACTAATGAATATCCTTGGTCAGTAGTCGAGGATGATGTGGATTATTTATTAAGTCGAGTCCCGTGATAAAAGTGATGAAAAACCTTTTAATTCATAAAAGATAGTAGATTTTATTCTCTACTTGACTCTTTTAATGGATTACTTGTTCCGCTTAAACTTGATGTTTGTTATATTGTATCAGTTTAACACTGTTGAAGGCTAACGATAATTTATTTTGTATTATCTTAGTCATAATATTTCTTCTTGGGCTAGTTGAGCTCACCTTTTTACTTTCATTGTTCTCTTCAGAAATGAGAACGTAGCAGGGACTAGTCGAGGAACGGAGTGACGGTCCATGATAATAGCATTAGTAGTCCTCACTATTCTATTAAATAGTGTGATAATAAATGTAATGAGGACTCAATTGAGTGTGGATATTGTCTAGATGACAATATTTGTATTAAAACTCACAGCATATGTTTTGTCGTATTTTACACGACTGTTGTATAATTAAGTTGTATTTGAATTTTGTACCATGTATTTGGCGACCCAAGATAGGTGTGATGTATACCTATTTTGGGGCGTCACAATTATATCAAAGCTTAGGATATGATCCCTGGCTAAGATGTGAGACAAGAACTAGGAGGGGAGAGACGGGGAATTCCTTCACTGGTATGACCTACCTAAGTTTATTTGGTATTTAATTGGTCGCTTAGAGTATAGGGATAATATGTGATATGTTAATTAACCCTTGTTTTGTGGCGATTTGAAAATGACATTCAAGAATGTTGAGAACATCAATGGAGCACAGAGACCGCTGAGTCTCCACGGATCAATAATCGTGATAATGTGCATCGTGAAGACAACAATCCTCGTGCAAACAACAACATCGACTGATGATGAACGATGGAATGTTCGGAGGCTTTATGCAATTCATACAACATCGTGCAAGAGTGGCTCTCAGTACAAAATGCAGGTGGAAACACTGCAACTCTAGATTCGGTCACCATTAAGCGCTTCAAGGAACTGGGACCACCGGAGTTTTTTGGAGAGCCAAAACCACTTAAGGCGTAGACGTGGATAAAGCGGATCAACAAGATATTTAATGTCTTGGGATGCTCCGAGGAGCAAAGGTTCCTTTGCCACCTTCATGTTATGCGGGTAGATTACTAGTGGGAATCAGAAAGCGTACTCAACTCCGCCGCATCAAGATGTCTTAGGAGAAGTTCCAAGAACTGTACAACGACAAGTACTTTCCCAAAAGTATTCGTCACATGAAAGAGGTAAAGTTCATCAAGCTGGAGCAAAACAACATAACCGTGTCGCAGTACGAAGCCAAGTTTGCCGAGTTATCCTGGTTTGCGTCTCATTTGGTTGATAATGAGGAGAGAATGATGCGAATGTTTCTAAGAGGTTTGAAACCTAAGATACGTCAATATCTTGTCTCTCATAAACTGTGTTTGTATTCAGTTATTGGATCGCGATAATGAGTCAACCCAACCAAAAGAGAGCAGCCGACAAAATGATAATACTAGTGATAACAGTCATCGGAGCGGTGACAATAAGTGTGGAGGGAATCAACATGCCAGAAATGGTAACCACTTCGGTGGTAATCATGGCCAAAATAATAAGAATGGACATTTCAAGAAGAGGAGATTCAACAATGATGGAAAGACGCCAAAGACCAAAGACCAAGTTGTTAAGGAAGGAGAACGACTACCTATCATATGCTTCAAATGCGGAGGGGAGGGACACATCAGTCCAAACTGCACAATGCCGTCCAAAGCATGTTATAATTGTGGAAGAGAAGGTCACCTAGCCCGATTTTGTCGTTCACTGAAGATAAGTTTAGCTAGGATGGAGGCACCAAAGGACGTTCCAGAAAAGTCAAAGCTAGTAGTGCAAGGGAGAGCGTTTATCGTGACCTCCCAGAAAGCAACGAACCCAAACGAGGTCATCACGGATAAGCTTATCATAAACTCTAGCGAAGTATATACCTTATTTGATGCTGGTTCTACCCATTCTTTTATTTCTCCTACTTGCTCTCAACGTTTAAATTTGACTCCGGAGAAATTGGACTTTGACTTATCTGTTGAAACTCCGTTGGGAGAAACCTTCATTACATCCACTATTTATAAGTCTTGTTTGGTTCAAATCGGTACCCTCACATTACTTGTCGATCTTATTTCATTGAAAACACTTGCATTTGACGTAATTCTAGGGATTGATTGGTTAACTGCTCATCATAAAAAAATTGATTGTTTTAGTAAGGTTGTTAGCTTTCATATTCCTAACCAACCTATTATGCGAATTCAAGAAACCAAACCATTAAAATCAATCACTGTCATCTCAAGCCATAAAGCTATTTGTTTATTGAAAAATGGATGTCAAGCTTTCTTAGCTCATGTCACGGATCTAAACAAAAATACGTCAGTTTTGAATGATATTTCTATTGCTAATGAATTTCCTGATGTATTCCCTGAAGAACTTCATGGCCTACCCCCAGAGCGTGAAATTGAATTTTGTATCCACCTTAAACCTGGTACAAAACCCATTTCCAAAGCCCCATATCTAATGGCTCCTATTGAACTTCAGGAGTTAAAGACCCAACTGCAAGAATTGTTAGACATCGGTTTCATTCATCCTAGTACTTCTCCTTGGGGTGCTCCTGTTCTATTCGTGAAAAAAAAAAGATGGGAGTATGCGACTTTGTATTGATTATCGGGAGTTGAATCATGTCACCATAAAAAATAGGTACCCATTGCCACGTATTGATGACCTTTTTGACCAGTTGCAAGGCGCCAAATTCTTTTCAAAGATTGATCTTCGTTCCGGATATCACCAATTGAAGATTAGAACCGATGACATTCCAAAGATGGCTTGCAGAACTCGGTACGGGCATTATGAATTCCTAGTCATGTCTTTTAGATTGACTAATGCTCCTGCTACTTTCATGGATATGATGAACCGAGTATTCAAGGAATATTTGGATCACTTTATGGTCGTCTTTATTGATGACATCCTTATTTATTCCAAAAGTCGTGAAGATCATGAGCAACACTTGAGGCTGATACTCCAAAAGCTTCGTGAA
The DNA here is from genome assembly GCA_020205615.1 of Panax quinquefolius. NCBI lineage: Eukaryota > Viridiplantae > Streptophyta > Magnoliopsida > Apiales > Araliaceae > Panax > Panax quinquefolius. The sequence continues at coordinate 39,023,921 of CM035159.1, read as the reverse complement.
TATAAGCTTTATGCCAAGTTGAAGAAATGTGAGTTCTGGCTTGTGGAAGTAGCATTCCTTGGGCACGTAGTGTCAAGTCATGGAATATTTGTTGACCCAGCAAAGATTGAAGCTATTCAAAGCTAGGAGCAACCTAAATCAGTGACCAAAGTACGTAGCTTTCTCGGCTTAGCTGGTTATTATCGGAGATTCGTAGAAGGATTTTCTCGAATCGCTACTCCATTAACTCAGCTGACTCAGAAAGATACAAAATTCGATTGGAACGAGGAATGTGAGAAGAGTTTTCAAGAACTCAAGAGGAGACTCATTTCCGCACCTGTTCTGACAATACCATCTAGCTCAGAGGGATTTGTCATCTACAGTGATGCTTCGGGAAAAGGGTTAGGATGTATTCTCATGCAACATGGGAAAGTCATAGCCTATGCCTCTCGACAACTCAAAGAATATGAGAGGAATTATCCCACTCATGATCTAGAGTTGGCAGCTATTGTTTTCTCACTTAAAATTTGGAGGCATTACTTGTATAGGGAGAAAGTGGAGATCTTTACGGATCATAAAAGCCTCAAATATTTCTTCACTCAAAAGGAACTAAACATGCGACAACGATGTTGGCTTGAACTGTTGAAAGATTATGATCATACCATCCAATACCATCCTGAAAAAGCAAACGTGGTAGTGACGACGATTGAGTAAGATCATATGCGAATGCAGTGTGATATTGTCAACTCAAAGGCCCATTTTGTGTGACTTGCAAAGGATGGAGATAGAGTTAAAGACTCCAGGGACCCATGTGATGATGGCGAATATACGAGTAGAACTGAATTTAATTGATAAAGTTAAAGTTGCTCAAGCTACAGACTTGGAGCTGATGCGTATGAGGAAGAAAGTGCAAGAAGGTGTTATTCCAGAAGAAAGAATCGATGAAGAAGGAATACTTTGAGTCAACTCCAGACTTTGTGTTCCTAACGACCCTGATTTAAAGTATAGAATTATGATGGAGGCGCACAACACACCGTTTACAATCCATCCTGGGAGTACCAAAATGTATCGTGATCTTCGTCATACATTTTGGTGGAGCAATATGAAGAGGGAGATAGTGTTGTTTATCTCAAGGTGTCTAACTTGTCAACGAGTCAAGGCGGAGCATTAAGTACCAAAAAGGTCCATTGCAACCACTTGAAATTCCAGAATGGAAGTGGGAGCACATTACCTTGGATTTCGTTACTAGTCTTCCCAAGGTTTCTCAAGGCATAGATGCAATTTGGGTCATTGTTGATAGATTGACCAAGTCTGCTCATTTCTTACCAATACAAGAAACTTATACACTTGAACGTCTTGCTCGTATATACATAAACGAGATTGTAAGACTGCATGGTATGCACTGTTGTGCATTTGGAGGCAATCGGAGGGCGTCGAAATGCGCGAATGCAAATGTAATCCTTTGTGTATTAGTATAACCTAATGATAACATGTTGGACATATAATAGGATGTTGTATCAAGTTGTTAGTGTGTATGTGGTGCAATGACATGATCACTTAAGTAGTTGTAATAAAGCTAAAAAGTGATGTTCATGAAAAGATGTGATGTTGTTTAAACTTAAACTTAGTTAGTAAGCTATACTAAAAGTGGGAAAGAAATCCTTGAAGCTAATATTATTGTAACTAATGTGTATTGTCAATACATATGGTATGTGTAGGACTTATGGTGCACGTAGTGATTTTTTAACCTACGCACGAAGCAAGTTCTCTAACTCTACTTTTACAATTGTGCAAGTGCTTAAACCTTATTGATGCATTGAACAAGTTTTCTAAACCTAAATTTCTTTGTGCAAGTTTCGTAATTCTATTTATATTGTTCAAGTTCCTAAATCTTACCTTTTGATATTGAGCCAGTCTTTCTAATATTTAACTTGTTGTTATGCATGCTCAATACTCAATTCTAAATAACCTTAGCTTAATATTGTTAAAGCAAGGTATGTTATGTTATTCAATGTTTATGCTCTTAGATTATTCCTAAAGCATGACCTTAGTATACAATGTTGATTCGCTTATGATTTATTCTATAGCATATTGTTATTACATTTTTATTCAATTAGTCCTTAGTTGATGTTCGTAAACTCTAAATTACCTTGAAACCTATCCAAACCAAACTTACTTTGGTGCGGACTCGTATTCTAAATGCTGAAATGAACAACCCTATTATACGGGATAATTTACGCATAGCGTTAAAATATTTGTGCACAATACATTGTACGAAGGGCTGATCCCCCTAAGTACGAGGAGTCCTTATTGTCTTATGACTGTTAAAGTTTAAGTTGAAAGAATATTTATATCTATGGGCATAGTTCTTGGTCTTTTGCCCCTCAGTTATATATTTCAGATTTTGTTCCTAAGTATTATAATTGATGAAATACCTTATTCATTTTCTATTGAGCCTATTCATTTGGCAATTGATATGATATTTATTCATTGTCATTTTAAGTGAGCTTTGTTTTCTCACTCTTGCTTATGTAAACATTACAACTAAAGTTGAGAAGGTTGATGAACCTACAACCAATAGAGGGAAAGGGAAGATAAACAAGTTTTGAAGACTTGTAAAATTGTTAACTATTATATTGTTGAACTTTATTTTAATCTGATGATGTATTTATTTAATTTTCCGCATATGATGTTTGTAATTAAAGGTTAGATAACCTGAGAGATTTTGTTAGATTTATTTATGTAACCCTTTAATGGGAAGGTTTATTGTTAAACTTTATTTTGTTTGGGTAGTTAGATATGCATGTTTTTATCAAGTGAACACCAAATCTGGTGGAAATGAAGTACCCGGATTTGAGGGTGTCACATCGGGTCCACATATTTACGTAACATAGATTTGTGAAAAACGTTATAAACACGAGACATACTTGGCAGTAAGGCAAGTCTATAAGCCACAGTTCCTACTCGATCGAGGATTTTCAAATGGACCAATAAATCAAGGGTTGAGCTTTACTCTCTTTCCAATTCTTGGTTTTGGAATAACACTTTCTTGCACCTTTATATTCATCAGCTCCGGGTCTGTAGCTTGAGCAATTTTAACTTTATCGATTAAAGTCGGTTCTACTCGTATATTTGACATCATCACGTGGGTCCCTAGAGTCTTTAACTCTATCTCCATCATTTGTAAGTTATACGAAATGGGTCTTTGTGTTTGACAATATTGTACTCGTAACCGCATACGATCTTCTACTCAATGCATCAGCTACCACGTTCGCTTTTCTAGGATGATATTGAATGGTATGATCGAAATCTTTCAACAACTCGAGCTAACTTCTTTGGCGCACGCTACGTTTGTTTTGCGTGAAGAAATATTTGAGGGTTTTGTACAGGGTTCAAGGTCAATACAAAATTCGATTTCACACTCTAGGGGTAGGCCAGGAAGTTCTTCGGGAAATACGTCAAGAAATTTATTAACAATAGAAATATCATTCAAATCTGATGTATTTTTGTTTAAATCCGTGACATGGTCTAAGAAAGCTTGACATCCGTTTTTCAATAAACAAATGACTTTATGTCTAGAGATGACAATGGTTGACTTTAGTGGTTTGGTTGCTTAAATTTGCATAACAGATTGGTTAGGAATATGAAAGCTAACAACCTTACAAAAATAATCAATTTTAGCATGATGAGTAGTTAACTAGTCGATTCCTAAAATCACATCAAATGCAAGTATTTTCAAAGAGATGAGATCGTCAGGTAATGTGAGGATATCGATTTAAATCAAACAAGATTTATAAATGGTGGATGTAACGAAGGTTTCTCCCAACGGAGTTTAATTCGATAAGTCAAAGTCTAATTTCTACGGAGTCAAGTTTAAACGTTGAGCACAATTAGGTGAAATAAAAGAGTGGGTAGAACTGTTATTGAATAAGGTATAGAATTCGCAATAGTTTATGATTAGCTTACTCGTGATAACTTCGTTCGGGTTCCTCACTTTTTGGAAAGTTACAAAAAATGCTCTCCCTTAAACTGCCGACTTTGACTTGTCTGGGACAGCCTTTGGTGCCACCGTTCCAGCTGGACTTAACTTCCCTGTATGACAAAATTGAGCTAAATGACCTTCCTTTCTGCAATTGAAACATACTTTGGGTTGCTGTGTACAGTTTGGACTGATGTGTCCCTCCTGTCCGCATTTGTAGCATACGACTGGTGGTCGTTCTCCTTCCTTGGAAACGGGTGATGGTGTTGTTGTCGATGTCTTTCTGTCATTGTTGAATCTTCTCTTCTTAAAGTTATTCCCACTTAGTTCACCTCTCCTATCATCTTGGCCTTGATTACCACCAAAGTGGTTACCATTTTTGGCATGATAATTTCCTCCACGATGGTTATCATTGTTCCAATGGCCGTTGCCACTGGTACAATTATTATAGTGTTATTGGTCGTTATCTTTTGGTTGAGCTGACTCATAATCGCGTTCTAATAACTGAGCCCTATTTACAACATCTGAATACAAACAAAGTTTGTGAGAAATGAGGTATTGACGAATTTTGGGTTTCAAACCTCTCAGAAACATTCGCGTCATACGCTCCTCATTATCTACCAAATGGGATGCAAACCAGGATAACTCTACAAACTTAGCCTCGTATTGTGATACGGTCATATTGTTTTGTTCCAGCTTGATGAATTCCACCTCCTTCATGTGAAAACAGAGAAAACTTTGATAAACAAGAAGAAACAATGGCTGCAGAGGATCAAAAAACGCTGAGGGATTATGTTATTCCCAGGGTGACTGAGCTTTGGTCGAGCATTTCCAGGCCTTTTATAGCTGCGAATAATTTTGAGATCAAGCCTGGGACCATACAAATGATACAGAACTCAGCGCAATTTGGGGGATTAGCCAACGACGATCAGAATGAGCACTTAGTCGGCTCTCTGGAAATTTGCAACACTTTTAGATACAATGGGGTGTTGGATGATGCAGTCAGACTTCGCTTGTTTCCGTTCACCCTACGGGACAAGGCAAAAAGTTTGTTACACTTAGCCAGGGTCGATTAAAACATGGGACGACCTTGCTCAGAAATTTTTGGCCAAGTTTTTCCCACCGGTAAAGACTGCGAAGATGAGATACGAGATTACTATGTTTGAGCAGTAGCATGGGGATTCTTTGTACGAAGCTTGGGAGAGGAGGTACAAAGAACTACTTAGGAAGTGCCCACATCATGGATTACCCAAATGGCTGCAGATGAACACTATTTACAATGGGTTGAGTGGTAATCTACTAGTATTGATGTAGCTTCTGGTGGAGCTTTCATGGCTAAGAGTAATGAGGAGGCATACGATCTGATGGAGACGGTGGCGGCTAACAACTACCAATGGCCTACAGCGAGAATGACACAGCCTAAGGTAGCTGGGGTACTAGAAGTAGATGGGGTAACAACGTTAGCGACACATATTTCAGTTTTATGAAAGAAGATGGATACTCTGACAGGTGCACAAACTCAACAGGTTGCTTTTGTTTGTGAATTGTGTGCGGGTGAACATCCTATGGAACAGTGTGCCATTAACCCAGCAGCAGTACAATTTACGGGCAGCTACAATAGAATTTTGCAAAATATGTATCAGAATGCCTATAATCCGTGGAATAGGAACCATCTGAATTTTTAGTGGAGTAATAACCAAAATTAGCAGGCTCTGCGACCATCTTTTCCCCATGGATTTCAAAATCAACATCAACAAGTAGCTCCACATCAAGAGAAAAAGTCAGATTTAGAAGAGCTGTTGTTGAAGTACATAACAAGCAATGAGGCGACAATGAAAACACAAGCAGTGGCAATCAAAAACTTAGAAAATCAGATGGGACAGCTTGCGTTAGCGTTGAATAACAGGCCTCACGGGACTTTTACCTAATGACACTGAGAAAAATCCATGAACAGTGTTAAGCAATCACTTTGAGAATTGGAAAGCATCTTGAGAGATAGAATGCAAAAAATTCAACGAAGAAAGATGTTAAACAAGGTGAAGACAAAGTGGTTGAAGAGAAACAGGGTGAGGACAAGTAAGTGGACAAGAGTCAGACAGATGTTGAGCCACTTGTTTATCCTCCACCACCATTCCAGCAGAGGGTGTAGAAATAGAAGTTGGATAAGCAGTTTTTAAAGTTTTTGGAAGTTTTCAAGAAACTTTAGATCAACATTCCTTTCGCAGAAGCTCTAGAGCAAATGCCTAGCTATGCCAAATTTATGAAGGGTATTATGTCTAGGAAAAAGAAGTTAGAGGACTACGAGACAATGGCTTTAACAGAGGAATGCAATGCAGTTTTACAGAGAAAGTTACCTCTGAAGTTGAAGGATTCGGGAAGTTTTACTATTCCTTGCACAATAGGGAATATGGCCTTCAACAAGTGTTTGTGTGATTTGGGGGCGAGTGTGAACCTCATGCCTTTGTCAGTATATACTCAATTGGGTTTACCAGCTCCGAAGCCTACAAAAATATCATTGTAGTTAGCGGATAGATCAGTAACTTATCCAAGAGGGATTGTGGAAGACATTTTAGTTAAGGTGGATAAGTTTATTTTTTTTTGGTAGATTTTATAATTTTGGATTACGATGAGGACAAAAATAACCCAATTATCTTAGGAAGACCATTTTTGGCTACGGGTAGGACTCTTATCGATGTTCAAAAAGGGGAATTAACCTTATATAAGACCAAGAAGTTAAATTTAACGTGGAGACTGTTAGTGTTTATGCCCTAGAGGCCAATTATTTGATATAATTGCTTAACATTTTGATATTATATTTGATTAAATAAATGAATTATTTTATTATGGTTTTATTTACTGCGTTATATAAATGTTAGCATAATAAAAGTCCTTAGAATAATGATACAAATTATATAGCTTCAAGTATTTGACTTGAACATGAGATTATATAATTATAATTAGTATCATTGCTCTTAAATGTCCCTAGTCAAGTATCATTGTTAATGAGACAACAATGATACATTGAGACTAGTATGTGGATTGACTGATGACCAAATCTCATTGGTCATAAATATATGAGATATTGAGTCAATGCATAGGTACATGTTAGAGAATGATGTACTAGACAGACCCCCCATGAGAATTCTACGTGGAGCATTATGCAAAGTGTCATTAGCGATTCTCATAGTGACAATGATGTAATGATTCTCTGACCTGAAATCACTATATTACTACACGGGAATTTATGTACTTTGATATCATTAAAAGTCACCTTTAATAGGGTGGACAATAAAGGTGATTATTGGGTACATCATGAATCGTGTGAGGAATATGAGTGATCTAGATGGAATTTAACCGCTTATATATTAGGGGTGATATCCATAGGCCTCTTGATTGAGCATGACTATAAAATGCATGGTCATGCTCAAATAGTGATTTATTTCATATAGTCTACTCATTGATCAAGAATACTCAGATTAAATTAGGAAGAGTATGACACATTCCATGACTCGAGTTTAATCTAGGATGTCAAGGTTAAAATGATTAAATTACATTGAAATATTGGTCACGAAAAGGTTGTATCGAATCATCAATCTTATTATTACTTGGGTAGCAGTGATGCATTACTAGATGCCGCTCACTGTTTATAATTTTATAATATAATTTTAAAATTATTGCTAACGTAATAATAACCTATAGGGTAACATACATAGAACGTTATTAAAAAGGGAATTAATTTAAATTGTAAGGATTTAAATAAATCAATATGATTGATATATTTAAATCACAAATTTAAATTAAAAGGATAATTTGTATATATGTATATTAATTAAGTAAGACTTAATTAAGATATAATATATATATAAATTCAGATTTTATTTTAATTAGATTTGGTTTTTGATTAATTCCTTTTTAACTACTATATATATGATATATCAGCGGTTTAGGGATAATAATCATAACCTAAGAAACCCTAGCCACTATTAGAGAGAGGCTAGAGAGAAAAGTTTCAAAAATCTTAATCCTTAGTGGCTAGTACCGCGGATCTCTCTTTACTGTAGATCGTGCGACGATTCATGGGCGTTCGTGTGGATACCATAGAGACTTAGTTCCATGAGGGATTACGTTGGAGATTCGAAGCATTACAGAATTCTCTATAATCGGTATAAAATTTAAACGCTGAATTAATATATTTTTGCATGGATCCTGTTTTAGGGTTTCAAAATTGTCTTTGAAAATTTTATATTTCGCTGCTTGTATGTGCTGAAATCCCTACAGTTCAAAGCCATGAGGTTCCCTACATATGAGGAGGAGTGTTTCCGGTTGGATGTGATCGACAAATTGATTAATGAAGACTTGGTTAAAGGTTTGGACAGGGATCCATTTGAAAATACTCTACTGGGGGATGAGGACTTGGATGATCCAGAGTTCGTAGACTACTTACATATGTTGTATTCTTTTCCTAGAATAAGCAGGTTTAAGGTACCATTCGAGCCTCTAGATACAGAAGAAAAAGCTTCGGCACGGATAAAACCTTCATTGGAGGAGCCACCTACACTTGAGCTTAAACCACTTCCTAAACACCTCAGGTATGCTTATTTTGGTAATTCTAATACTTTACCTGTTATTATTGCATCTGTGCTTAATGAATTGCAGGAAAGTAAGATGATGAAGGTGCTTAGAATACAAGTCTGTAATAGGATGGACGATCACTGATATCAAGGGGATAAGCCCTTCCTTTTGCATGCACAAGATTCTTTTAGAAGAGGACTCAAAGCCAACGGTGGAACAACAGAGATGGTTAAATCCAATCATAAAAGAAGTGGTGAAGAAAGAAATATTGAAGTGGTTGGATGTTGGAATAATCTACTCGATTTCAGACAGTACATGGGTAAGTCCAGTTCATTGTGTCCCGAAAAAGGGTGGAATAACAGTTGTGACGAATGACGACAATGACCTGATTCCGATGAGGACAATGACAAGATGGAGGGTTTGTATAGACTACAGGAAGTTAAATAAGGCAACCCAAAAGGACCACTTTCCTCAACCCTTTATTGATCAGATGTTGGACCGGTTGGCTGGGCATGCGTACTACTGTTTGTTAGACGGATATTCGGGGTATAACTAGATAGTCATAGCTCCTAAAGACCAAGAAAAGACCACCTTCACGTGCCCATACGACACCTTTTCTTTCAGGAGGATGTCCTTTGGATTATGTAATGCACCAACGACCTTCTAGAGGTGTATGATGGCCATCTTTTCAGACATGGTGGAAAGGAATGTGGAAGTTTTCATGGACGACTTCTCAGTCTATGGAAACACTTTTGATATATGTCTTAAAAATCTGGTCATGGTTCTAAAACGATGTGTGGAAACTAACTTGGTGCTAAACTGGGAGAAGTGCCACTTTATGGTTGAAGAAGGATAGGGCACAAGGTCTCTGCAAAGGGTTTAGAAGTTGATAGGGCAAAGTTGGACACAATCGAGAATCTTCCACTGCCGATTATAGTTAAGGGAATCCGCAGTTTTCTTGGACACGCCGGATTCTACAGAAGGTTTATTAAGGATTTCTCTAAGATTGCGAAACCACTATGCAGTCTCTTAGAGAAAGATGCAGTTTTTAGATTTGATGAAGAATGTAAGTCAGCGTTTGAGCAGTTGAAAAAGAAACTAACTACAACTCCCGTAATCGTAGCACCGGATTGGATGATATGTTTGAGTTAATGTGTGATGCAAGCAATTATGCGATAGGGGCTGTTTTGGGTCAACGCCGAGAGAAGATATTCCATGGCATATACTACGCAAGTAAAAACCTCATGGATGCTCAATTGAACTATACAACCACCGAGAAGAAGCTACTTGTAATAGTTTACGCCTTTGACAAATTCAGAGCTTATTTGATAGGAATGAAGGTGGTGGTATACACAGATCACTCGGCGATTTGTTATCTAATTTTAAAGAAATATGCTAAGCCTGGGCTTATCAGATGGATTCTACTTCTTCAGGAATTTGACTTAGAAATAAAGGATAAGAAGGGGACAGAAAATTAACTGTCGGATCATCTTTCAAGATTGGAAAATCTGGATAAGGATGAGGCAGATAAGTGTTTAATAAATGAGTCATTTCCGGATGAGCAACTATTTGGAGTAAACTCGGAGTTTCCATGGTATGTGGATTTTGCCAATTTCTTAGTGAGCAAAATCCTTCCCCCTGATATGACACATCAGCAGAAAAAGAAGTTCATGCATGATGTCAAGTGGTACATGTGGGATGAGCCCTATCTCTTCAGACAGTGTACAGATCAAATGATCCGTAGATGTGTGCCCTTCAGCGAAGTGAAGAATATCTTACACGAATGTCATTCATCTGCGTATGGGGGACATTATGGGAGTGAGCGGACAGAGGCCAAAATACTTCAGGCATGATTCTATTGGCTTACTGTGTTCAAGGATGGGCACCCACCAGTTCGTGAAAAACTGTGATAGATGCCAAAGGGTGGGCAATATCTCAAAAAAGAATGAGATGCCGCTCAACACGATTATGGAAGTCGAGGTTTTTGATGTATGGGGGATGGATTTCATGGGACCTTTTCCACCTTCATTCAACAACTTGTATATTCTACTAGTTGTGGATTACGTGTCAAAGTGGGTTGAAGCCGTAGCACTCCCTACCAATAATGCCAAGGTAGTTCTAAAATTTCTACAAAAGAATATTTTTACAAGGTTTGGCACGCTGAGAGCAATCATAAGTGACGAGGGAAGTCACTTATGCAATAGGTCATTTACAGCTCTCTTGGCAAAGTATGGAGTCAATCATAGGGTTACAACAGCTTATCATCCCCAAATGAGTGGTCAAGGTGAAGTCTCCAACAGAGAGGTGAAGAGAATTTTAGAGAAGGTGGTGAATCCAAATAGAAAATATCGATCTCTAAAGTTAGATGACGCGTTATGGGCTTAAAAGACAGCATACAAGACGCTAATTGGGATGTCTCCGTATCAGTTAGTCTACAGGAAAACGTGTCACCTCCTAGTAGAACTTCAACACAAGGCGTATTGGGCCATTCAAAAACTTAACTTGGATCAAACAGCTGCAGGAGAGAGGAGATTACTCCAATTGAATGAACTCGAAGAATTCTGACTACAAGCCTATGTGAACTCAAAACTATACAAAGAAAAGGTTAAGAAGTGGCATGATCAAAAGATTATGCGGAGAAAGTTCGAACTGGGACAATCTATGTTACTATTTAACTCAAGACTGAGATTAATTCCCAAAAAGCTTAAATCCCGATGGTCTGGGCCATTTACGATCAAGACTGTTTTCCCATATGGCGTCGTTGAACTATACAGCAGAAATCCACTCGAGACATTCAAAGTCAATGGACAGCGGTTAAAGCATTACTGGGGTGGCGACATCGACAACGAAGCCACTACAATCACACTTGCCGATGCACCATGAACCATGAGGCACCGTCAGGCTGATGACGTTAAATCAATCGCTACTTGGGAGGCAACCCAAGCTCTAAACCTTTTCTCTTTCATTTATTCATAAATTTTATTTCATATCATATACTAGTTAGTTAGTTTTCAATAAAATATAGTAGTAATGACTCAATTGTGGTTTATCTGTAGGGAATCAAGGAAAAAGTAGATCAACTCACACATTGCACCCATGGCGCGGGCCGAGACTGGAGTTTGATGCAAAGATAAATACGGGCGCTACCGCTTCATCTGTCGACCATCGCCATACAAGCGCGTGCCATACATCGAGTACAATTTCGATCGTGATAGCGCGGCGCCAAAGTTACATTGTCATCAGTAGCGGGCGCATCCTCGCCTTACTTATTCTGCTAAGTAGCGCGGGGCACACCACTTTTCATGAATACAGTGTGGGGCGCGCCGTTCATCAATTTTAGTTTTTAAAAACCAAGTTGTCGTTTCCCTTTCCCATTCTAATCCCACATGTACCACTCCTTCCCGAATTCATGCCCAATTCAAAGTATCCCACTCACCCACAACCACTATAACTCCCCCATTCAGGTTCCTCTCATATTCCTCAACTATTCATCTTCTATATCTACTTCTACTTCCATCTCTCCACCATAAGCCTTCTACTTGCAGATTCCCAAACCTTTTACACTTCCCATCCCTATCAACTTCTATTTTCCTCATCTATTCAAATCCCTTATTGCTATTACATTCTCTACATCCTCTCAATTAGACCTCCACAATTACATAGTGTTCTCTATTAGGCGAAAAAGTTATGAGCATTAACACAAATAAGGTAACTCCATTGAAATACTTTGAGAGCAAAGCCTATAGTTTATTATTCTATTGCGTTTATTGTGGATTCCTCAAGATACTGCTGCCCGAGGACTGTATCAAAGGGTAATTTCTGTGGGGATAATTGCTTTGTTTTGAATTAAGTTTGAGGGAAACACAGAGACGCCAACCAACTGTTTGATATATTACCTCAACCAAATTTTCACCCTCTATTACACTCCACACAAAATGTCTTCTCACAAAAGACCGCGTGCCTCCACCTCTACTGCTCAGGCTCAATTTGACAACACCAAATTCATAAGTGAGGGTGCCGAGGCGAGGTTCAAAATGATCATTGATAAGAAGACTTTGGTATTAGAATGGGGGTTGAAGCCGGATTCAAATTTAGACAAGGATATGGCACTAATGATTATGGAACGCAATTGGTTTCAACTAGTGGAGCAGCCACTACCCTCGGTGATCAACATCGTAAAGGAGTTTTATGCCAACATAATTGAGCATGTTGGTCACATAGTCATGGTAAGGGGTAAACCGGTGTCATTCCATGCCAATGCCATCAACGAGTACTTTGGGCTAGAGACACCGACGAATGCACGCTATGAGGATCGTTTGCCTGATCTGGATGAACTGATTGTGAGATTGTGCAAACCAGGAACACAATGGGTTACCCAAGCCGGAACTAATGAAAAAGTAAGCTTTCCTCACTTAGTCTTAAGTCGTTATGGTAAAGCATGGTACACCTTCATATGTGCCCGGTTGATGCCGACACGCCATCAGAACGATGTGACTAAGGAACGAACGCGGCTGCTGTATGGCATTATCCACCACCACTTTCGAGCGAACAATGCAGTTGTGTTTTATAATGTGGATGTGGGTGCATGCATTCAAGAGTCGATCGACAGATTGCTACGGGGTAGTACTACGGGGGGCCTTCTCCATGGATTTTTCATCACCGATTTGTGTCGTAAAGCTGGAGTGCAATGGCATTCCTCCGAACCTATTCAACAACCTATGGCCATAATTGACCATACTACCATTGAAAAGCACAAAGCATGGGATGGGGCTCAATCGCATCCAAGAAGAGAAGGTTATATCATGATTCGACCACCCTCACCACTGGTCGCGGCTGATCCGATGGAAGAACAACCTGAGCCTGCTACCTCTTCACGGGGTCCAAGGAATGATTTTTTATGGCTGGCTCAACTTCAGGATATGATGCATCAATACAATGTCAATGCATTCAATACTCTTGCAGATGTTTTTTCTCGATGTAATCCAAATGTCGGTCCGGTGTATATGTATGTTCCCCCTATTCTACCAGCATACCCTCCTTCGGATGAGGACGAGTAGTGACTCGTCTTTCAGGGAAGTCCTTGCGCTTTTATTTTCTTTATATTATCGTAATAGGGACATTACTTATGTTAAGTTTGGGGGGGTTTGCTTGATTGATTAATTCTGTTGGTGATTACATATTCATGTTAGTTTTTAGTTTTTGATAAATTGTTAATATAATTATTTTGTTGTTGTTTTGTTGGTGATAGCATTTAGTATCATTCATTCATGCATATATAAAAAATAAAAATAAAAATAAAAATATGCATTTAGTTCATACATTTGCATGTTTCAAGCTGTTAGATAGTAAGAGTCTATTTTGGCTGATGATGAGATTGAAATTGTGTAGTTGTTGTATTGATTATTAAGGCTTTGATGTGAATTCTTGTTATGATTTAGATCTTATTCTGTTAGAAACTGATATAATCAGGTTAGCACTTTTGAAACAATCTTGTTGACTGATTAAGTTTAAATGGATACATAATGGAATTCTTAAGGATAATGATAGTTTAAATGAAAGAAAGACATGAACAGGCAGAGATGGTTAAAATTAGACAAGAACCTAAGTTTGGGGGAAATTTTGGGATATATAATGTGACGCCCCCAAAATAGGTATACATCACCTATCTTGAGTCGCCAAATACACGGTACAAATTTTAAATACAACTTAATTATACAACAGTCGTGTAAAATACGACAAAACATATGCTGTGAGTTTTAATACAAATATTGTCATCTAGATAATAACCACACTCAATTGAGTTTTCATTACATTTATTATCACACTATTTAATAGAATAGTGAGGACTACTAATGCTATTATCCGACCGGCCACCCGCTCCCGACTAGTCCCTCGCTATGTTCTCATTTCTGAAGAGAACAATGAAAGTAAAAGGTGAGCTCAACTAGCCCAAGAAGAAATATTATGACTAAGATAATACGTAATAAATTATCGTTAGCCTTCAACAATGTTGTTAAACCGATACAATATAACAAACATCAAGTTTAACAAAGAATGAACAAGCAATCTATTAAAAGAGTCAAGTAGAGAATAAAATCTACTATCTTTTATGATTTAAAAGGTTTTTCATCACTTTTATCGTTGGGACTCAGCTTAATAAATAATCCACATCATCCCTGCACTATGGCCAAGGATATTCATTAGTATCACAACCACAAATTATCCATGCACTACGGCCAAGGATATTCGTGTATTCATCAATGGTCATGATCATGCCAACAACTGTCCATCAATGCACTACGGGTCAATGAGGACTTTTACCACATCATTTGTAACATTAAGGTCATGATTATACCGAATAATCCCTGGTCATAATCATACAAAGTTCATCTATGCACTATAGGCCACAGATGACTTTCAACATAATATAAACATGATAATGATGACAATGATATAAGAATTCAATAAAACAAGTTCAAGAATTAATTTGTCCAGGAACCAATAATGTCCAAATTATCAACATGATACTGCTTTGTGGAGTAAAATTCAAGAATGCTCAGAAGAATATTTCCATGAAAAGATACTGGATGAAGTGCAAATATCAAGGATATTCCACTAATTTCATGGAGTATAAAAGCCAAAACTTTAACCATCTGAATATAATAAAGAATGGAATAACAAAAGAAATCACCAGGTATGCGATAGACCGCACAGACAGGTTATTCCAACAGAATAATAAATAATGGAACCAGGTGATACGTAAACGCATTGCATGTGATATTCCAATGTAATAATAAATAATGGAACTGTGTCATGCGTAAACGCACAAAACAGATATTCCAATGTAATAATAAACAACGAAATCTGTGTCATGCGTAACGCGATTATAAGATGTTCCAACGAATAATAAATAAATAATCCGTGTCATGCGTAGCATGCATGCATGATGATGTTCCAATAGAATAAAAAGAATGGAATAATGTAAGAATTTCACCATGTATGCGGTACTTCACATGTATGTGGTTATTCCAACATAATAATAAAGAATGGAATAATGTAAGAATTTCACCAAGTATGTTGTATTGTGATGTATGGGTTATTCCAACATAATAACAAAGAATGGAATAACAGAAGTTCTCTTCATGAAGACAAAAGAAAGAAAAAATACCCCTTACCTTAGAACAAACTGGATATAGGAGTAGTGAAGTAGCAGAATACTTTTCTTCTTTCTCTCTATAGTTTCTCTCTCTAGAGTTTCAGTGAATTCCTAAGAAATAATGAAGGAATGAGCTTCTATTTATAGGAGAATGGACCAATAGTAACTAATTCTAATTCCTGACGGTCCGTATTAATTTACTTTTAAACTGACGGTCCATATTGGTTTACTATAAAATATTCTAATAAAACAAAATTTTTTAAATAAAATATAATATATTCTACTTATAATCTAATAAAACGAATAACTTTATAAAAGTATTCTGTTTATATAAAAAGCTTTTCTGTTTTATTACATTAATAATACTAATAAAACAAAACTTCGCCATCATTATTATAATTCACACTATTAATCGACTGTGTCGTTCCCGTGAAAGAGGGGGCTTTCCAATAAAGATTTCTCCCTATCATGCGCCGCAATTAGGTGACCAAACCTCTCCTTAGCAGAACTTCTAGACATCGTTAATATTGCAAATAATAATATTAATAACTTCGTCGTCTCAATTATTAATTTAATAATATATAAAATAGCGACAATAATTGAATCAATTAACGTGAGATACTATGCAACAATTACTGAAGCAATAATTGATCAAAACTGAGTGACTTCTCATGTAAGCATCAATAATCAATACCGTGTGCTACTATGCAACCACGCGTATTCTTGTACTTTTAACACCGGGTGTTTCAACAGTTAACAATAAAACTTCCGCTATTATTTTCATAAAATATTTTTGTCGTTTTCTCAATCCGACAATAATTTCGTTGTGGGGTCCACCAATGATTGTGTCGTCGTACGAATATTCCCTGTTAAAATGAATATTCCCCGACCAATCGAATATTATATATAACAACTTGTGTACTTTGCAAAATTTATAACTATTACCCACAACTATAACATTATATCAAATTCATTCCATAAAATTCAAAAAATGATAATTATATTTATTCATAAAAGTTGGGGTCTTACAATCTCCCCTTCTTATGAAATTTCGCCCTCGAAATTAGGGTACGTACCTGGTACGTAGAAGAGGTAAGGATACCTTGATTTCATTTTAGATTCTAACTCCCAGGTCATTTCCTCAACATCGTGGTTCCTCCATAAAACTTTGACTTGAGGTATAACCTTGGAGCGTAGAATATATTCCTTCTTATCCAAGATTTGAACAGGAACCTCTTCATACGTCAAATCTTCCGCTATTTCGTCCGGTTCTAACTCAATAATATGGTTCGAGTCTTCCACATATTTACGTAATATGGATATATGAAAAACGTTATGAACACGAGACATACTTAGCGGTAAAGCGAGTCTATAGGCTACAGTCCCTACTCGATCGAGGATTAAAAATGGGCCAATGAATCGAGGATTGAGCTTTCCTCTCTTTCCAAATCTTGTAACTCCTTTCCATGGAGCAACACGTAACAACACATGATCTCTAATATAGAATTCCACGTCCTTTCGATGAAGATCAACATAACTCTTTTGTCGATCTTGTGAGGTTTTTATACGTTGCCGGATCGTTTGAATCTTTTCCGTAGTCATACGTACCAACTCTGATCCCAACAACGTTGCTTCACCCACCTCATCCCAGTATACTAAAGAATGACACTTTCTTCCATACAACGCTTCGAATGGAGCCATGCCAATACTTGCTTAATAATTGTTGTTGTATGAAAACTCCACCAACGGTAAGAACTTGTCCCAACTTCCCTTGAAGTCAAGTACATAGAGTCTTAATAAATCTTCAAGAGTTTGAATAGTCCTCTCTGATTGTCCGTCCGCCTGAGGATGATATGTCGAACTAAATCGTAAGTCCGTTCCCATAGCTTTTTGCAAACTAACCCAAAATCGTGAAGTGAATCTTGGGTCTCGATTAGAAACTATGGATACTGGCATACCATGCAGTCTTACAATCTTGTTTATGTACATACAAGCAAGACGTTCAAGTGTATAAGTTTCTCGTATTGGTAAGAAATGAGCAGACTTGGTCAATCTATCAACAATGACCCAAATCAGATTTATGCCTTGAGAAACCTTGGGAAGACCAAAGAATGAAATCCATGGTAATGTGCTCCCACTTCCATTCTGGAATTTCAAGTGGTTGCAATGGACCTTTTGGTACTTGATGTCTCGCACCGACTCGTTGACAAGTTAGACACCTTGAGATAAACAGCACTATCTCTCTCTTCATATTTCTCCACCAAAATGTATGACGAAGATCATGATATATTTTGGTACTCCCAATATGGATTGCAAACTGTGTGTTGTGCGCCTCCATCATGATTCTATACTTTAAATCAGGGTCGTTAGGAACACAAAGTCTGGAGTTGACTTGAAGTATTCGTTCTTCGTCGATTCTTACTTCTGGAATAGCACCTTCTTGAACTTTCTTCCTCATACGCATCAACTCCAGGTCTGTAGCTTGAGCAGTTTTAACTTTATCAATTAAATTCGGTTCTACTCGTATATTCACCATCATCACATGGGTTCCTGGAGTCTTTAACTCTATCTCCATCCTTTGCAAGTCACACAAAATGGGATTTTGCGTTGACAATATCGCACTCGTACCCGCATATGATCTTCTACTCAATGCGTCAGGTACCACATTCGCTTTACCAATATGGTATTGGATGGTATGATCATAATCTTTCAACAGTTCAAGCCAACGTCGTTGTCACATGTTGAGTTCCTTTTGAGTGAAGAAATATTTGAGGCTTTTATGATCCGTAAAAATCTCCACTTTCTCCCCATACAAGTAATGCCTCCAAATTTTAAGTGCGAAAACAACAGCTGCCAACTTTAGATCATGAGTGGGATAATTCCTCTCATATTCTTTGAGTTATTGAGAGGCATAGGCTATGACTTTCCCATGTTGCATGAGAACACATCCTAACCCTTTGCCTGAAGCATCACTGTAGATGACAAATCCCTCCGAGCCAGATGGTATTATCAGAACAGGTGCTGAAATGAGTCTCCTCTTGAGTTCTTGAAAACTCTTCTCGCATTCCTCACTCCAATCAAATTTTGTATCTTTTTGTGTCAGCTGAGTTAATGGAGTAGCGATTCAAGAAAACCCTTCTACGAATCTCCGATAATAACCAGCTAAGCCGAGAAAGCTACGTACTTCGATCACTGATTTAGGTTGTTCCCAGCTTTGAATAGCGTCCAATCTTTCTTGGTCAATGATATTCCATGACTTGATACCACGTGCCCAAGGAATGCTACTTCCTCAATCCAGAACTCGCATTTCTTCAACTTGGCATAAAGCTTGTTTTCACGAAGCTTTTGAGTATCCACCTTAAGTGTTGCTCATGATCTTCACGGCTTTTGGAATATATGAGGATGTCATCAATAAAGACAACCACAAAGTGATCCAAATATTCCTTGAATACTCGATTCATCATATCCATGAAGGCAATAGGAGCATTAGTCAATCCAAAAGATATGATTAGGAATTCATAATGCCCGTACTGAGTTCTGAAAGCCGTCTTTGGAATGTCATCGGTTCTAATCTTCAATTGGTGATATCCGGAACGAAGATCAATCTTTGAAAAGAATTTGGCACCTTGCAACTGGTCAAAAAGGTCATCAATACATGGCAATGGGTACCTATTTTTTATGGTGACATGATTCAACTCCCGATAATCAATACAAAGTCGCATACTCCCATCTTTCTTTTTCACGAAAAGAATAGGAGCACCCCAAGGAGAAGTACTAGGACGAATGAAACCGATGTCTAACAATTCTTGCAGTTGGGTCTTTAACTCCTGAAGTTCAATAGGAGCCATTTGATATGGGGCTTTGGAAATGGGTTTTGTACCGGGTTCAAGGTCAATACAAAATTCAATTACACGCTCTGGGGGTAGGCCAGGAAGTTCTTCAGGGAATACGTCAAGAAATTCATTAACAATAGAAATATCATTCAAAACTGACGTATTTTTGCTTAGATCCGTGACATGAGCTAAGAAAGCTTGAATTGACGTATTTTTGTTTATTTGTTTTTAATAAACAAATAGCTTTATGGCTTGAGATGACAGTGATTGATTTTAATGGTTTGGTTGCTTGAATTCGCATAATAGGTTGGTTAGGAATATGAAAGCTAACAACCTTACGAAAACAATCAAGTTTTTTATGATGAGTAGTTAACCAATCAATCCCTAGAATTACGTCAAATACAAGTGTTTTCAATGAAATAAGATCGACAGGTAATGTGAGGGTACCGATTTGAACCAAACAAGACTTAAAAACAGTGGATGTAATGAAGGTTTCTACCAACGGAGTTTCAACAGATAAGTCAAAGTCCAATTTCTCCGAAGTCAAATTTAATCATTGAGAGAAAGTAGGAGAAATAAAAGAATGGGTAGAACTGGCATCAAATAAGGTATATACTTCGCTAGAGTTTATGATAAGCTTACCCGTGATGACCTCGTTCGGGTTCCTTGCTTTCTAGGAGGTCACGACAAACGCTCTACCTTACACTATTGGCTTTGACTTTTCTGGGACGTCCTTTGGTGCCTCCATCCTAGCTGAACTTGTCTTCGGTGAACGATAAAATCGGGCTAGGTGACCTTCTCTTCCACAATTATAACATGCTTTGGATGGCATCGCATGCTTTGACCCGATGTGTCCATCCCTCCGCATTTGAAGCATATGATAGGTGGTCGCTCTCCTTCCTTAACAACGGTCTTTGGTCTTTGACATCTTTCCATCATTGTTGAATCTCCTCTTCTTGAAATGTCCATTCTTATTATTTTGGCCATGATTACCACCGAAATGGTTACCATTTCTGGCATGTTGATTCCCTCCACGTTTATTGTCACCGCTTCGATGACTGTTATCACTGGTATTATCATTTTGTCGGTTGCTCTCTTTTGGTTGGGTTGGCTCATTATCGCGCTCCCAATAATCGAGCCCTATTAACAACAACATCTGAATACAAACACAGTTTATGAGAGATAAGATATTGACGTATCTCAGGTTTCAAACCTCTTAAAAACATTCGCGTCATTCTCTCCTCATTATCAACCAAATGAGACGCAAACCGGGACAACTCGGCAAACTTGGCTTCGTACAGCGACACGGTCATGTTGTTTTGCTCTAGCTTGATGAACTCTGCCTCTTTCATGTGATGAATACTTTCGGAAAGTACTTGTCGTTGAACAGCTCTTGAAACTTCTCCCAAGACATCTTCGTCACAGCGAGTTGAGTACGCTTTACGATTCCCACCAAGAATCATGCCTCTCGCACATGACATGAAGGTGGCAAAGGGAACCTTTGCTCCTTGGAGCATCCCAAGACATCAAATATCTTGTTGATCTGATTTATCCACGTCTTCGCCTTAAGTGGTTTTGGCTCTCCAAAAAAATTTAGTGGTCCCAGTTCCTTGAATCGCTAAAGGATGACCGTCAAAGAGAGCCAAAGTGTTTCTACCTGCATTTTATACAGGAGCCGCTCTTGCCTAATGTTGCATGAATTGCTTAAAGCCTCTGAACATTCCATCGTTCATCATCTGGTCAGTGTTATTGTTTGCCTGAGGATTGTAGCCTTCCTGATGCACATTATCCTGATTATTGATCTGTGGAGACCCAATGGTCTCCTGTGCTCCATTGATGTTCTCAACATTCTCGGATGTCATTTTCAAATACTGCCACAAAACAAGGGTTAATAAACATATCACATATTATCCCTATACTCTAACCGACCAATTAAATACCATATAAACTTAGGTAGGTCATACTAGTGAAAGAATTCCCCATCTCTCCCCTCCTAGTTCTTGTCTCACATCTTAGCCAGGGATCATATCCCTAAGCTTTGATACCAACTGTGACGCCCCCAAAATAGGTATACATCACCTATCTTGAGTCGCCAAATATATGGTACAAAATTCAAATACAACTTAATTATACAACAGTCGTGTAAAATACGATAAAACATATGCTATGAGTTTTAATACAAATATTGTCATCTAGACAATATCCACACTCAATTGAGTCCTCATTACATTTATTATCACACTATTTAACAGAATAGTGAGGATTACTAATGTTATTATCTGGACTATCACTCCGTTCCCCGACTAGTCCCTGCTACGTTCTCATTTCCTGAAGAGAATAATGAAAGTAAAAGGGTGAGCTCAACTAGCCCAGTAAGAAATATTATGACTAAGATAATACAAAATAAATTATCGTTAGCCTTCAACAGTGTTAAACTGATACAATATAACAAACATCAAGTTTAACTGCACCGGAACAAGCAATCCATTAAAAGAATCAAGTAGAGAATAAAATCTACTATCTTTTATGATTTAAAAGGTGTTCATCACTTTTATCGCTGGGACTCAGCTTAATAAATAATCCACATCATCCCTACACTACGGCCAAGGATATTCATTAGTATCACAACCACAAATTATCCATGCACTACGGCCAAGGATATTCGTGTATTCATCAATGGTCATGATCATGCCAACAACTGTCCATCAATGCACTACGGGTCAATGAGGACTTTTACCACATCATTTGTAACATTACGGTCATGATTATACCGAATAATCCCTGGTCATAATCATAACAAGTCCATCTATGCACTACAGGCCACAGATGACTTTCATCATAATATAAACATGAGAATGCTGACAATGACATAAGAATTCAATAAAACAAGTTCAAGAATTAATTTATCCAGGAACCAATAACGTCCAAATTGTCAACATGGTACTTCTTTGTGGAGTAAAATTCAAGAATGCTCAGAAGAATATTTCCATGAAAAGATACTGGATGAAGCGCAAATATCAAGGATATTCCACTAATTTCATGGAGTAGAAAAGCCAAAACTTTAACCAACTGAGTATAATAAAGAATGGAATAACAAAAGAAATCACCGGGCATGCGGTAGACCGCACAGAAAGGTTATTCCAACACAATAATAAATAATGGAACCAAAGTCAAATGCGTAAATGCACGTATACGATATTCCAATGAATAATAAATAATGGAACCAAATATGCGTAAACATACGTATGTGGGATATTCCAATGTAATAATAAACAACGAAACGGTCAGTCATGCGTGAAACGCATGCATGTGATGTTCAAATGTAATAATAAATAATGAAACCGTGTCATGCGTATGCATGCGATAGGATGTTCCAAAGAGAATAATAAAGAATGGAATAATGTAAGAATTTCACCATGTATGCGATTACTTGCATAGTATAAAGTTATTCCAACATAATAACAAAGAATGGAATAACAGAAGTTCTCTTCATGAAGACGAAAAAAAAAAAGAAATAATACCCCTTACCTTAGAACAAACTGGATATAGGAGTAGTGAAGTAGCAGAATACTTTTCTTCTTTCTCTCTATAGCTTCTCTCTCTAGAGTTTCAATGAATTCGTAAGAAATAATGAAGGAATGAGCTTCTATTTATAGGAGAATGGACTGAATAGTAACTAATTCCATACGGTCCAGATTAATTTACTTTTAAACTGACGATCCAGATTGGTTTACTATAAACTATTCTAATAAAACAAAATATTTTAAATAAAATATAATATATTCTATTTATAATCTAATAAAATGAATAACTTTATAAAAGTATTCTATTTTATATAAAAAGCTTTTCTGTTTTATTACATTAATAATACTAATAAAACAAAACTTCATCATCATTATTATAATTCACACTATTAATCGACTGTGTCGCTCCTCAGGAAAGAGGGGGCTTTCCAATAAGGATTTCTCCCTATTGGCACGCAATTAGGTGACCAAACCTCTCCTCGGCGTAACTTCTGTACATCGTTAATATTGCAAATAATAATATTAATAACTTCGTCGTCTCAATTATTGATTTAATAATATATAAAATATCGACAATAATTGAATCAATTAATGTGAGATACTATACAACAATTACTGAAGCAATAATTGAATAAAATTGAGTGACTTCTCACGTATGCATCAATAATCAATCAATGTGCTTTAAGCTATGTAACCACGCCAGCGTATTTACGTACTTTTAACACCGGTGTTTCAAATAGCTTAACGATAAAACTTCCGCCGTTATTTTCATAAAATATTTTTGTTATTTTCTCAATCCAACAATAATTTCATTGTGGGGTCCACCAATGATTGTGTCGTCGTACGAATATTCCCTGTTAAAATGAATATTCCCCGACCAATCGAATATTATATAACAACTTGCGTACTTTGCAAAATTTATAACTATTACCCACAACTATAACATTATATCAAATTCATTCCATAATATTCAAAAAATGATAATTATAAAAAATTAATCTTTATTCATAAAAGTTGGGGTCTTACATATAAGCTTTATTAAAATTAAAAAAAAATAACAAAAAGTAAGAATAAACATTGTGGTTAGTTTATTTCCGTGACCTTTTTTACTTGAGTAAGTACGCCCGAGGGGATTGTCTCTACACCTAGCGCCATAAAGCCTTAACGGTTTGGGAGTCGTTGGTTAAAAGCTCGTTAAGGGGTAGCACTGAAAAGCCTAAGAGGACTAGACATTGCACAACCATGAGTATATAAAAAAAGTGAAAATGGAAAATAAGAGCAAAGAGCCCCCGTGAATGAAAAAAAATAAAAAAATATAAAGCATAAGTATCCCGTTTGGACTCTTGAACGTGGTAAATGTTTGACTTTAGTTGGATCTAGCTTGTTCTTGGATTTCGTGAGTTTACACTGTATGATGCCTTTAAAGAAGCCTATTATGTGTTGTATTTGACTTTATATCAGTTAACATGGTTGTTGAGCACACACGTTGTAACGCCCCAAAATCCGGTCTCTCTTCACACCCGGATTCCGTACATCACGGTCCCACTTCCTTCCAAACATACATCATTATATAGTGAAATATAACAACATACATTCCCAAATCCCAGGTTCTAATACCTTATAACCTTGTTCATTATAAATAATGATCATTACATTATTCTTTACATCTTACAAGAGTGACTTTCATCCGCCACCAAGGATACATAACATTTCATTAAACTAATCTATAGTTCAATTAAACTATTCTACATTACAAGTCTTGGCTTGATCTTCACGTTCATTTATGTACTGAATAACACTTCTTCTAGATACCAGTCAACTTGATCTTTACGGGATCCTTAAGTTTCTTCTAACATTGTTCGCTGAAAATATTTTTTATTTAAAGCAAGTGTGAGCATTCAATTGCCCAGCAAGTCATAGCAGTTGAACAAACAACTTCAAGAATTTAAACATTTCTTTAGAACTTCGATAACCGAACAAAGGTTATGAAGCAGCTTGAATAATAGGAATAAACTCTGATTCCTACCATTTTAAAACATTAGCCACAATCACTTTGAAATGCTTTCATTCTTCTACCTTTTTCATACACATCCTGTCCGGCTAGAATCATTAGCACGGACTTAACAATAACGGTTCATGTATAAACCGAACATTCTCATATTGAACAGTTCAATCACAGAACAGTTCATTTCATAAAAACACCGAAGTGTTAAAATTATGGCACAAGGCCTCATACGTTCTACCACCTTGTACAAATATCACACATTCGCACGTAGATAAAACTTCTCATGTTCAACATCTGAGAAAGTTTAAGAAACTAGCATTCATTTAAAATATGAATGAAGTTAGGAAACTTGCCTTACGCATAGCTACAGCTTAGAGTTTATGTTGAACTGCTCATTCCAATTTCTATATAGCACATAAGGAAATAACACATACACCAATTAGTCATATACTTGACTTACGCATTGGTTTAAGCTTAACTTTACTTCTTAGGGTTCGCGTTCTTGCAATCTAAGTTTACGCGACCAACTTTCTTTACCAGTTTACAGCTTCATGACATACGGAGATGTCTTACTCATACGATCATCATCTTTGATGAGTTACATCCTTATCTTCTACTTATAACTTTTCTAGGACTCGGCACACATTGTGTCTCTGCTAGTAGTCCATACGGTACTCTGAGTGGTTTCCCACAAACAACCAACAAACAAGTTCCAGTCTCATCTACACTATCTTTCACAGTGAGTTAGATCGGTTTCCAGTTTCGTATATACCTCCGCTCTGAAGGAATTGTTTAGCCCAGCTCCCATATGTCTACCATCAAAGATTACAATTGTACCACAACCTAAACTTATCTTAACTTATCCGAACTATTAAAACTATAATTTTTGTTAAGTCAATTTTTTATTACTTATGGCTTACTGGCAACTAAATGTCGTACCTCAGGATTCATTCTTTATCGTCTAAGTCATACAGCCTTTTGTATACTCAGAACGATCACCCAAAATTAATTATACGCATTCATAGTGTTAAGCATTTTAAGTTACCTTATTCTTATCTTACAACGTCCGGTTCATTCGACTCGGAATGTAATTCAAGTTATAATTATTAACTTTGCTTCTTTACGATATACGTCATTGTCCTTAATTCAGTTTTTCACCGTTCACAGGTTTAATCATTGGTCTTTATTACCCTATGGTCAAATCATACACGATGTGTAGGTTATGTCCATTTAATATTCGCGTACACCCAACCCTTACGTCGGCTAACGTGTTTAACGCTTACATTTCATTTTAACATTATTTATCCGACTCACATTCGGCTTCCATTAATCTTATTACCGTTTATTATGGCTTTCTTAATAATTCATATCTTACTTACTACTTTCGTTATCCATTACATGAACCCTATGTTCATTACTCTTTCTTAATGTCGAAGCCATACAATTCGTTGTATGCTAAGACTGATCGTTTATCGGAACAGCATTGCGTTTACATTCTCTATCTTTTAACCTCGTTTAATCTTTCCGTTCAACCTTTACTAAAGGTTTAATTCACTTCCTTAAGTGTTACATTATGTGAACTATATGTTCATTATCTTTCCTTGCACTTTCCCCAAGAGTTGAGTAATTAAAAGCTCATTATTGTGCCTTGCCTTGCCGTATTTATGGGCTACCGATTCCTTCTCTCTTCATTCTTGTTGCAAATACGACTATGCAATATGGGTTGCCCGGTTGGTATTGTATTTAGCCTCCCCAAGGCTTATGTAATACCCGGGAAAAAAAATTATACTTTTAAAACATATTGTTTGGATTTTGTCTTTTATTTGAGTCAAACTTGTTATTTAATTAATTTGGGCTAATAAGTATTAATAAGTGATGAATAATTGACTTAGTAGAATTGAACTTCTCTTATGTTTGACAGTTTTAGTTAAATTGTATTTAATTTATGTTGACTATTATAAGTATGTGGTTCCATTAAGTTGGGCATTTAAACTAATTAGGTTAAACTAATTTCTAAGTATTTAAGTTTAGGTTGTAAAACTTGTTAAGCCCAATTTTAATTGTTGGATTTAAGAACAAATTATAATAAGCCTAAATTTAATATATTAAATTAGGGTTTCCTAAGATTGGTCTTGCAAAGAACGAAGAAAGAAAAAAAGTGAGTGGAGAGAGATAGAAGGAGAAATTTGAAATTAAAAGGGTTTGAGAACAAGATTATTAAGACTTTATTCATCATATTCTTCTTCTAAAAGGTAATTATTGGATTTATTTTATACAAAATAATTATTGTGTTATTGTAATTACAATCTATTTTTATTGTTGTGCTTACAATTTGTCTTAAAAATTTGTTCTGCCATTGGATTAATCATATTTGTTATACAATTTTAGTTTATAATTCGGATATATGGTATATGAGATAAGAAAATTAATGGTTATTGGAGGCTTGATGCCTAAATAATATATATATATATATATATATATACTTACTACAGTTAGTAAATGCGAATTTAATGGGAGGCTTCCTGTTTTTGTATTGCTTTACAAATTGATAGCATGAATCTTTGTAATCAATGGGTTTCTTAATCTTAGTAGTTAGTTGGTAATTCAAATGAAATAATACAAATAATCAATGTCATGGTTATTTAAAAAAAATGCTCGTATAATTACAGTTTTGAGATAATATTACAATAATTAGACTTGCTTAGTATTATGAGAAGAATGAATATGCTTCTCATGAATCTTCTATTTCATCACAGTTTTTGAAAATATGTTTTAATTTTGTGGCATATATTAGTAACTTTTAGATTGTCTCATATAAAATCTCATACATATTGCTATCATTTAAAAGAGACTCCTCTTTGTGCAATACAAGTCTTATATTTCAAGAATTGATTTAATGGCTAAACGGAATGGAGAGAAAGGAAACTTTGAATACTAAATGTGATATTAATGTAAAGGGGTTTTATGAATTAGTAAACTACATTTATATTATTATAGCAGCAAACCACCAACTATATTAAATTAAAATGATATTTTGTATTACAAAATGTATTGAACATATTCCTAACTCTAGAGGGCATGTATGAGCTAATATTAAAACTATTAAAGTTATAAAAAGAAAAATATAAAAATTTATAATTTAGTAATTTAATTAATGGTCTCGTATTACTTTGATAATTATATAGGTCGGATTAGGAAGGTCTAGCGGATGATTTTTGGCTTCGGTAAATTATTCTGGTACTATATTAAGGTACGGATTCCGTACTCTTTCAACGATACTCTTGTTAAATTTGATTTGTTTGTTTGTTTTCTTATTTTGAATTCTGTTATGATTTCACATAATTATTTCCTGTGAAATAAATATATTAGTTTCATTTTAGAGTTGAAACATATGACTAGTATTTGTACTCTTTAAAATAGGTTATCATGTTTAGTACTATTTATTTTGATAATTGTAGAGCGGTACATGTTGCTACCTTCTTTTTGAAACATTGTGACTATAATTTGATTTGGTTCAACATGTACATATAGAACCCTTTGTTGGTATTTTGTCGCATGTGTTGTGACATGATATTTTTTGTTAGAATACCGTAGGTAAGTCTTGAAGCTATAACCACCGTAGGGTACCACGAGCATGTCGTCTTAGCAAGAGAGGCACGACACTCTCCATGGCGGTGTGATTAGTCCACGGCGTCTCCGTTTGGGCTCCGGAGGAAGTGGGTCATTTGCTGTTTTGTTGTGGGAGGCGTATGGGTTAACCCTAGTTTTCTGTTCTGTGGATTTGTGATGTTGTGCCAAACACACATATCTGATTTGCATACATTTGGATTCGCGGTCTAATGTATGATTTACCTGTGTGGCATTATTTTGGTTGCCTGAGTGGCATTGTTTTGATGTGCCTGTGTGGCATTGTTTTGACTTGTCTGTGTGGCAATGTATATTTCTGAGCTCATTCGGTATGAAATAACACCCAACCATTTGATTCCGCCTATTATTTCATTGTATTAGTTTTGTTTGTTTCTGTTCAGTTCAATTCATTGAGTTAGTTATTTTAGTTCATTATTTCTTTACTCTTCCATATGTTTCGTTAAATCTAATGATTTGGATATATTCTATTCAGACTTTGGATATCATATTTTTGTCGGTCTTTAAGCTTGAGGCTTTGTTAAGTATGTTGCTTTAGTTTTTTTTCGTATTTCAGTTATACATCTTTGTATTATTTGTATCCATACTAAGCAATTGGCTCATGCTATGTTTTTCTTCCGGCATGTTTGCAGAGGTGATTCAGGGCTAGTGTGATGAGAGAGTTGCCTTTGACCATCTAAGTTGATTCGATTTTAAATTTGGATTATTTTGACTCTGTTTGGAGAATTGTTTTTAGTACTTTATTAATGGATATCATTATTATATATTTGAAGTCATTAGTGCTCTGTTTATTTATTTTAAGGTTTGTTGTGCTTTGCACGTGACCTCCCTTTCTTTTTCTTGAATGGGGAGTTACAGAGATGGTATCAGAGCCAGGTTCTTTCTTGTAGAAAACCTATTTAAGTTTGACCTGTGAGTTATGGGTAGACCATTGGGTAGACGTAGGAGTTTGATTCGATTTTGTTAATTGTTTGGTTGGTCTCTATTTTGACTAACTATCGATTTCTTTTCGATTTGTAGTTGATTTGAGGAAAGTGGAATAATTTATTAAGGTGATTGAGTAATGATATTAGTTAAGAATTGTGATTTAATCATTAAGGTGAATAAAGTTATACTTTGTACATATAGGAAATGATCTTATATGAGATGTGATTATGATGTAAGTATTTGTATATTTTGACGAGTATTTGATTTTGGAAAATTAATCTTTTAGAGTTGTTTTTTTTTGTGACAATTATTATGATCGTTGAATTGAGGATTTGATTTGAGTTAAGTTTTGATTTATGTTAAGCTTGTGGATAATTTGAGGTTTGTGTATTGATGGCATACTATGATAAAATGAAAATTACTAAGTATAGAGGATCTTTTATAAATTTGAGTCGTTGATATTTGAGGTAATTAGATTAATCATTTGGAGTTACTGATCAAATTTGTGGCTATTTTCTAGTAGGATGTTAGAGTTATATTCTATGAACTTTCTTTGTGATAGTATGGGGAGACATTGAAATTTATTGGATTAAGGTTTACAATAAGGGAGGATTGATTTATTATATAATTAGATAGTAAGTGATAAAATTCAATTAATTTTGAGAGATCTTGAATATTTATAATTTGCTTATGCAGATAGTAGAATATTTGACTTAGAGTTTGATATGACGATAAAGAGATCTTAGTAGTATATTCTTTGGTGTAATAATATTTAAGAATTAGCTAGTTCAAATTGAGGTTTGAATCTTTTGAAGCTCTTAAAGATTTAGGAAAAAGTTGATATAATTTGTAAAGTTGTTTGGTTTATCTGATGTCCTTGGAGTTTTGTATGAATTTATGTAAAATAAATAAATATAAATATAAATACTTTGTTAAATCTTAGTCATGATATTTTAAAAATTAAATATAATTTTAAATGCTTCGGGTATTCAAATCGTATTTCGTTCAAGAGAAAATTTTGTGTTTTCGAATTATGTTACGAAGAGTGCGTTTGTTTACAAGAACTAAAATTAAGAAAATTGGCGAGGACCCGCACCAGTTGTGGAGCATGTGGTTTAATACAATGCAAAACGAAGAATCTTAACAGGGCTTGACACGATAGCTGACAAATCTTTTATAAGTACATGGATAATTGTGTGGACCGATGGACTTACCAGGCTTAATCGTTACAAATGGCGGCGCTACATCTTAATTAAAGTTTATTAATAATTATGTATTTAAATAAAAAACTAAAATAAAACTTTATGTAACCTATTTGAATTCCGAGGATGAAATTATTTTTAAGGAGGGAAAAATGTAATAATCAGAATTTTTGTTAATAATAAAATATTAATTTTATTTTTCCTAAAATTATTCGGAGCGAGAAGCTACTTGGGATGCGTAAGAGACTATTCAGCAAGAGTATCCTCACCTCTTTAATGTCAAGTACAAAATCTTTGCTACTCTTTTGATTCTAGGGATGGAATTTTTAAGGGGAAGATAATGTAATACCCGGGAAAAAATATTATATTTTTAAAACATGTTGTTAGATTTTGTCTTTTATTTGAGTCAAACTTGTTATTTAATTAATTTGGGCTAATAAGTATTAATAAGTGATGAATAATTGACTTAGTAAAATTGAACTTTTCTTATGTTTGACAGTTTTAGTCAAATTGTATTTAATTTATGTTGACTATATAAGTATGTGGTTGCATTAAGTTGGGCATTTAAAACTAATTGGGTTAAACTAATTTCTAAGTATTTAAGTTTGGGTTGTCAAGCTTGTTAAGCCCAATTTTAATTGTTAGATTTAAGAACAAATTATAATAAGCCTAAATTTAATATATTAAGTTAGGGTTTCCTAAGATTGGTAATCAAGCGATGCGAAGAAAAGAAAAAAGTGGACGGAGAGAGATAGAAGGAGGCTGAAATTAAAAGGGTTTGAGAACAAGATTATTAAGACTTTATTAATCATATTGTTCTTCTAAAAGGTAATTATTGGATTTTTTTTATACAAAATAATGATTGTGTTATTGTAATTACAATCTATTTTTATTGTTGTGCTTACAATTTGTCATAAAAATCTGCTTACGCCATTGGATTAATCATATTTGTTATACAATTTTAGTTTATAATTCGGATATATGGTATATGAGATAAGGAAATTAATGGTTATTGGAGGCTTGATGCCTAAATAATATATATATATATATATATATATATATATATATATATGCTTACGGTTCGTGGGCAGAATTTAATGGGAGGCTTTCTATTTTTGTATTGCTTTACAAATTGATAACATGAATCTTTGTAGTCAATGGGTTTCTTGATCTTAGTAGTTAGTTGGTAATTCAAATGCAATAATACAAATAATCAATGTCATGGCTATTTAAAAAAAATGTTCAGATAATTACGGTTTGAGATAATATTACAATAATTAGACTTGCTTAGTATTATGAGGAGAATGAATATGCTTCTCATGAATCTTCTATTTCATCACAGTTTTTGAAAATATGTTTTAATTTTGTGGCATATATTAGTAACTTTTAGATTGTCCCATATAAAATCTCATACATATTGCTATCATTTAAAAGAGACTCCTACTGGTGCAATACAAGTCTTATATTTCAAAGAATTGATTTAATGGCTAAACAGAATGGAGAGAAAGAAAACTTTGAATACTAAATGTGATATTAATGTAAAGGGGTTTTATGAATTAGTAAATTACATTTATATTATTATAGCAGCAAACCACCAACTATATTAAATTAAAATGATATTTTGTTTTACAAAATGTATTGAACATATTCCTAACTCTAGAGGGCGTGTATGAGCTAATATTAAAACTATTAAAGTTATAAAGAGAAAAATATAAAAATTTATAATTTAGTAATTTAATTAATGGTCTCGTATTATTTTGATAATTATATAGATCGGATTGGGAAGGTCTGGCGGATGATTTTTGGCTTCGGTAAATTATTTTGGTACTATATTAAGGTACGAATTCCGTACTCTTTCAGCGATACTCTTGTTAAATTTGATTTGTTCGTTTGTTTTCTAATTTTGAATTCTTTTATGATTTCACATAATTGTTTCATGTGAAATAAATATATTAGTTGCATTTTAGAGTTGATACATATGACTAGTATTTGTACTCTTTGAATTAGGTTATCATGTTTAGTACTATTTATTTTGATAATTGTAGAGCGATACATGTTGCTACCTTCTTTTTGAAACATTGCGACTATAATTTGATTTGGTTCAACATGTACATATAGAACCCTTTTGTTGGTATTTTGTTGCATGTGTTGTGACATGATATTTTTATTAGAATATACCGTAGGGTATAACTGGGCTATAAGGGGGTACCACAGGCATGTCATCTTGGCACGAGAGGCATGACACTCTCCGTGGCAGTGTGATTAATCCACGGCGTCTCCGTTTGGGCTCCGGAGAAAGTGGGTCATTTGGTGTTTTGTTGTGGGAGGCGTATGGGTTAACCCTAGTTGTCTGTTACACAGATTTGTGATGTTGTGCCAAACACACATATCTGATTTGCATACATTTGGATTCATGGTCTAATGTATGATTTGCCTGTGTGGCATTATTTTGGTTGCTTATGTGACATTATTTTGACTTGCCTGTGTGGCATTATTTTGATGTGCCTGTGTGGCATTCGGTATGAAATAACACCCAACCATTTGATTCAGCCTATTATTCATTGTATTAGTTTTGTTTGTTTCTGTTCAGTTCAATTCATTGAGTTAGTTATTTCAGTTCATTATTTCTTTACTCTTCCATTGGTTTCATTAAATCTGTTGATTTTTATATATTCTATTCAGACTTTGGATATCATATTTTTGTCGGTCTTTAAGCTTGAGGCTTTGTTAAGTATATTGCTTCAGTTGTTTTCGTATTTCAGTTATACATCTTTGTATTATTTGTATTCGTACTGGGCAATTGGCTCATGCTGTTTTTCTTCCGGCAGGTTTGTAGGGGTGATTCAGGGCTAGTGTGATGAGAGAGTTGCCTTTGACCATCTAAGTTGATTCGATTTTAAATTTTGATTATTTTGACTCTGTTTGGAGAATTTTATTTAGTACTTTATTGATGGATATCATTATTATATATTTTAAGTCATTAGTGCTCCGTTTATTTATTTTAAGGTTTGTTGTTCTTTGCACGTGACCTTCCTTTCCTTTTCGGGAAGGGGGTGTTACAGATATGGTATCAAAGCTTAGGTTTTTTCTTGTAGAAAACCTATTTAGGTTTGACCTGTGAGTTGTGGGTAAACCATTGGGTAAACATATGAGTTCAATTTGATTTTGGTTCTTTGTTTGGTTGGTCTCTATTTTGACTAACTGTCGATTTCTTTTCGATTTGTAGTTGATTTGAGGAAAGTGGAATAATTTATTAAGGTGATTGAGTTATTATATTAGTTAAGAATTGTGATTCAATCATTGAGGTGAATAAAGTTTTACTTTGTACAAATAAGAAGTGAAATTATATATGAGATGTGATTATGATGTGAGTATTTGTATATATCGACGAGTATTTGATTTTGGAAAATTAATCTTTTAGAGTTATTTTTTTTTGTGACAATTATTATGATCATTGAATTGAGGATTTGATTTGAGTTAAGTTTTGATTTATGTTAAGCTTATGGATAATTCGTTCGACAGTTCGAAAACTGCGATTCTCGGAATCCAAATATTTTTTGATATTTCGTCTTTCTTTTACAGATTAACTTTTACGCATTCTTCGAAACTCCAGAAAACTAAAAAAAACATTATTTGATGATAAGCGTTTTCTTTCACGTTTTCCCCTAACGTAGTTAAACGAATGAAAAGTACATAACAGTACTTTTCGTCATTTTATTTCGTTCGATTTTTGCACATTTTTCGAGAAAAACTTTTAT
This sequence comes from Panax quinquefolius, assembly GCA_020205615.1. Lineage (NCBI taxonomy): Eukaryota > Viridiplantae > Streptophyta > Magnoliopsida > Apiales > Araliaceae > Panax > Panax quinquefolius. The sequence goes on along the minus strand of CM035159.1, from coordinate 38,989,341 downwards.
CGGGTTACTTAACTTTTCACGATATATTATCATCAAATCTTTCGACGGAATGTCATTTCGAAATCACGAACTCTCAGAAAGGTTTAGGTTATTCAAACCTTAACCCTTAGGGTTTAGTCGGGTGAATAGTGCATATTTCGTCTTTTTCCTCAGAAATATTTTGTTACCGAATTTTTTTTATTTTCGACTTAAAAATTCTTACTTGTTCAGTCTAGCTCATAGCCAGAATCCTCCCGTTTTATAATCATCCTAGGTTCTAGAACGATTAATAAACACATAACACAAAATATTATTAATAAAATTCATTTTATTAATAACTAATTCTGAACAATCTGGATTCTCCGGGTTGTTACACACGCACTATATCCGTAATAACAGTTTAAGATTTGATGATTGATTGGGAAATTATTGATTGGTCTTGATATGATATACTATCGTGTTTGCTTGATTTCTCTGAGGTCATGTGATTAGACTGACAGGACTGTGTTCTGTCTTATTGTTGGATTCGTAGGTATTTAGAAGTTGCATTTGGATTGCATATCATTTTGCTTGAGGACACGCAATGTTTCAAGTTTGGGGAATTTAATGACTAGGTTTTTAACCTACGATTTGATCTCTTTTAGCTTGGTATATTGTTAGTTTTTAGGTATATCATGTTACTTTTGATGGGTTTTGCTCATTTTACAGGTTAATAGGGTAAAGATGTCTAAGAACCAATATTTGCAAAAATTATGAGGATTTTTGGCATTCTGCACTACCGGTGTGGGGCGCGCCATGGTTGTATGGGAAATGGCGCGGGGTGCACTGCATGAGAGTGAGATCATGTCTACTTGGCGCGGGCCGCGCTGCATAAAGGAAGGAGCCGGGGCGGGGAGCGCCAATCAGACGGGTCAGTTGCAGATTTGGTTCTTTATGCATGAAGTTGAGTTTTAATTGGACTGATGATTTTTTAATTTAATAGGTTCAAGTTAGGAGTGTAACAAGGAAGTTATTTTTTTTAGTTATGGGGATTCTTGGGACTGATAACCAGTTGGGTACAAAAAGGAGTTTGATTTTGATTAAAATTCTCAAGAGGATTGGATTGGATGACCTTGGTATGGATTGGGATTGGATTTGGTTCAGCTATTGAAATAACTTATGACAATTAGAAGACAGAGAATCAATTTGACAATCAATAACACTTTTGGGAGCCCTAATTAAGAGAAAAACATTGGAGGAGCAAAGCAAGGAAGGTGATTTCACGAAGATTATAGAATTGAAGGAAAAGAAGGGTATTACTATTCTATCTCTTTAATTCAGTTTTTATAATTTGGATTATTAATTTTTTATTTAGTTTTTAATTCATTGATTATGAACTAATTACTTTTTAGGCTTGCAATGGATATTTAGTGTTGAACGATGATTGCCATGCCTTAATTTCAGTTTAATAATGCTATCAATTCAGTTTATCTATTATGATTTATACTTTAATTTATGAATTGCTTGATCACCAATTCTGTATGGATTTATATGGATTCGAGAGATGATGTATGAATATAGATCTAGTTATAATAGCATGTGTTCTTGAATTCTGTGTTTTAATGGAATCTGGATGAATGTTTAGGATAGAGATATACCTAGCATCGCATTTAATCAATAAAGAACTTGGAATTTAAACCTTATTTAATTTTAATTCACATAGAGATATAGTGGATTAGTTAATTAGGGTGTTTGGCTTAATTCTATCAAATTGTGAATTTGAGTTAATACGGTGTTAGTGCATCGAGAGATGGCTAATTCTACTTGAGTGTTCTTGATTAATAAACTGAGATAGTAAATTTAAACTGGAAAAAGGTGTGATAATCAAAGTGAAACTTAAAGTGAAATTGTAAGCCTAAATCTCCATTATCTGATTGAAATTACGGTTAATAATTTGTGTTGATTAATTTGGATTTTTAATTTATTAGCTTTTATTAATTATAATCATTAATTTGAATAGTTTAAAAAAATTGGAATAATATAAAACTGGTAATTGTTATATTAAAATTCATACTAGTCTCTGTGGGAACGATACTCTATTCATCATTATATTACTTGTTGACCACGTATACTTGCGTGTTGTGCGTAATTAGATTTTACCCAACCATTAACGCACAAAGTCAGGATTGAAGAATAGTCCTGATTTTGAGGGCGTTACAGCTAAGATGGCCCAAGAAGATACTATTGGGTCAGTGGTTTGAGACCTTATTTTGATGGATTTGATTTGATTTGATTCAAACTTGGGATTTAACCCGAGATTTGTTTCGGACCCGAGATTTGACCCGGGTTATTTCTTATGGTATCAGAGCGACTCTCGAAAGCTCGGGTCAGGTCATCTGATCGGGTTTTCGGATGTGGGGACACGAAGGTTGGTGGTATTATCCCACAATGGAGAAAATGAGGTCCGGAGGTGGGGACACAAAGTCAGCCGATATTATCCCACAATGGCTAGAGAGGCGAAGATCTGTAGACCGTGTGTGTGATCGGTTCTGATAAGGACGTTAAAAATTTAAGTGGGGGAGTTTGTAACACCCCAGTCCCACATCGAAAAATATGGAAAAAATTTGTTTGTGTATAAAAAATTAAGTTGGTACCAATAGTACCTTCAAGTCATGACCTTTTAGGTGAACCTGTGGTTGGCTAAGATGACTCAAGAAGATAATATTGGGCCAAAAAGCCTTATTTTGATGGATTTGATTCGATTCGAACTTGGAATTTGACCTGAGATATGTTCTGGACTTGTGATTTGACCCAAGTTGTTTCAGATAATGCACTCTCTTTGATATTCATATAATCTGTCATTAGCAGAGCCGGCCCTGGGCAAGGGCCACCAGGGCTACCGCCCAAGGCCCACAGTTGAGGGGGGCCCAAATTTTTTTATAAGCTTATGTATTTATGTGTATAAAAAGATAAAATAATAAAAAGATTAGGAATATTATGCATTGAAAATGATATGTTAGAAAATATTAAATATAATAGTATAATTGATGATTTTGCATCTAAAAGTGCAACAAAAAGACATTATAAATAATGTTTTATGGTTTAGATTTCATTGGTCAAAACTAAAGAAATACCTACTGTAGTTGGTAGGTTTTACTAATTACACCATTAAACTTTTAATTTTTTAAATTACACCACTAAACTAATTATTATTTTGAAATTGTGTTATTCCGTTAAAAAATAAACAGACGTTAATTTTTATTTACAAAACAAATTAATTACTATAGTTGACACATTTAATGATTACACCATTAAACTTTTAATTTTTAAATTACACCATCAAACTAATTAAAATAATTATTTTTAATATTTTTAAAAATAATTATTATTTTAAGTAAAAAATATTAGAAACTTTTTTTTCTTCATAAAATGAGTAGAGTTTCATAAAATATAGATTCAAAAAAATTAAAGTGATTTTAAATTAAATTAATGTCTACTTAATTTTTTAACGAATGACACATTCTTAATATTAGAATTTTTTAAAAAACCTAAAAATATAAATTAAAATAAAAATAGTAAAAGATAAATAAAAAGTTGATTCAATTTTTTTCAAAAAGAAATTATTAATTTTATAAATAAATATTATTTTCATGAAAAATTGGAAAATTCTTCATATTTTTAAAAATTGAGTAAAATTTTATAAAATATAGATTCAAAAATAAACTTTATTTTTCAAAAGAAAAAAAGATTTTTTTTAAAATCAATATGGTTTCATAAAATTTTAATTTTTTTAAATCTATATTTTATGAAACTTTACTCATTTTATGGAAAAAAATTAAAGTTTCTAATATTTTTTTACTGAAAATAATAATTATTTTTAAAAATATTTAAAATTGTCATTTTTTTAATTAGTTTAATGGGGTAATCTGAAAAATTAAAAGTTTCATGGTGTGTCGTGGCGTGCCAACTACAATGGGTAATTCATTAGTTTTGTAGATAAAAAATTAACGTCCGTTTTATTTTTTTTAACGGAATAACCCAATTTTAAAATAATAATTAATTTAGTGGGGTAATTTGAAAAATTAAAAGTTTAATTGTGTAATCAGTAAAACTTGCCAACTACAGTGGGTATTTCATTAGTTTTACCGATTTCATTGATATTTTTATTTTGTACGTACATGTGATGATTCTTTGCTTCGATGACATTTTAAAATGTTCTACCTTATCTTTTGTAAATTCTTATAATTTTAATAAAATTAATTAGTTGATAATTTATTTATTTTTTTATTTAATTTATATAAAGGGGCACACTTGAAAAAAATTGCCCTAGGCCTTAAAAAACTCAGGACCGGCTCTGGTCATTAGACGATGTATTTGAAGGTTCATTGATTCATCTATGGTCTTCAATGAAGATGTTGCTTTACAGCATTGCGTGGTCCTCTTGAGTCTTGGGTACTTCCTTTTCTTGCTTACCTAGTTTTCCTAATTTATTACTTGTTTATACTTAACTACTTCATGTTATGTCTAAGTTTCACTAACAATTTCAAACACAATAGGTTCCTTATATGATTGTTGTTAACGCCAAGTTTCGTCGGCGCGTCCAACCACAAAATCCACGCGCTTGAACCAGCACAATAACAGATCACACACGAAGCTTGACGGCTTGTGCCACCAGGGGATAGCTCCGGTGTTAGAATAAGTACATGTCGTTCATAAGGTATAACAATGGAGGCTTAAGTGTTTAGTGCTCAAAGATGTATTCCCTGTTAATTGTAACACTGGCCTTGTATTTATAGTACTCTCATCACCTTAGATGCCTTCTTCGAGTCGGATTAGGACTCCTAAACATGGTAGTTACCATAATTTGGGTCCGACACAATCTCCTTAAAAGGTGGAAGTGGAATCCAATCCAAACACTACCTTTGGAGTTACCTTATTCAAATACGATCAGGACTCCAGACTCTGTACGCATGACAGCCCACTGCACAGGCCCAACCGGACTCACCAACTAGTCAAAGCTTCGGTCAAAGGACTCGAAGTCCCGACCCCAAACACCATACACCACCGTAAGGTTCCGGCCCAAAGGACTCGAATACCGAACCCGAACACCTCCAACATCCCCGAGGGCTTTGGCCCATCAGGCTTATGAACCCCTTTTAGTATCAAGCCTTCGGCCCAGTAGGAGATCGGTTAAAATGCTCCCGAACATTACCCCACAGTCTCTTGTTATAATTTATTTATAATTAGAGACTTGAAAAGACATGGACTCGAAAAGTCAGGACAAGGAATGATGAGTCGCATGGGTAACTTAAGCGGTTTGTCCTCGTTACTTGAAGCGCTACACGTCTTCCCAGAGCTAGGTCCCAACAACATTTATTAGCCGCCCTTGGGCTTCGTGCAGCCATGCTTATAAAACCCCCTTTCCATCCCACTCTGTCATTTTCCCAGTTTTTCTAATTTCAAATTCCTCTCTTGAATTTTCCGGCAAAGGCGATTTTCGGCAAGCTCATTTCTTCCCCAGACTTCCCTGATTTCAGTTATTCTACTTGTTTTTGGTCTGAATCTTTGAATTTCCAGCTTCTTTCTTAACCGTTCTTCCCTCAAAAACTTCATATTACCATTCCCTTCACCTCCAATGGCAGATTCTAGCATTCCCCCTACTACTGAGCCAGTTCAGCCCCCAGTCACCACTAGAGATCTGATTCCGGTTGATTTATCGGTGGCTCATACCGATACCCCTACCTCCTCTGTTCTTTCTACTCCAATCAATGCCGAAGCCAAAATCTAAAATGCCTACCACTCTGAAACGAAGTTTTCCCATATCAACACCACATCCACCGTTGCTCCTTCCCAGATCTCCGATATCCGAACTCTTTTCAATATTCCCAAGGAGTATAAGCTTCGGGTGCCCAAACCCAGAGAGAAAATGTTCTGGAGACCCGAGGGTGAGTGGGTTGCCGTTCCTCTGTACCTTCTGAAGTATGGGTTTCGGTTTCCCCTCCACGAATTCATCTCATCCTTCCTCTGCTTTGTTAGGATTGGGTTCGCACAGCTTGTGCCGAACTCGTACATTCACCTAATTTCGTTCATCTCACCCTGTGCCAGGAAATGGGGGTCACTCCTGGCATGGATTTTTTTTTGCCTTATTCACCGTTGGTCAGTCGAAGGAACTCGGCCTTCGGCAATTAAACAAACAAGCCAACCGAACCATTCCCATCAATCCCCCTTCGAGCAAAAAAGGGTGGCACCCACAATGGATCTTTGTGAAAGGGACCGACCTCACACTTCTCCCGAACTGGGCCCATCCCGAGGATCCTATCGCCAAGGTGTCAAAATTTCCGAAAGATCGAGTTGGCGCCTTCAAAGAGTTCTACAAGAAGTGGAGCAAGACGTCATGGAATTTGGGGGTCTTGTCCAACGAGACCTGGCTGTACAAACACGGGTGTAAGTATCCTACTCCAAACCTCCTACTTCCTCTATAATCTTTCAGTTTGTTGCCATAGCAATTTCTATAACTCGCTCTTTTTTGTGCAGTAACAATCTTCAAACCCGAAGGGGCCGCTGAGTCCTTAGCCCCTTTTTCTATCACCATTGAGCCAATTCGCCTTCCTATCACTGACAAGACGCCCGAAGAAGACACTATCCCGATTGCGGATCTCTCAACCGGTTCTGCTTCAAGCCCAGCTCCTCCAACTTCTACCACCGAGCCTGCCACCACAAATGTACTGCAAATGAATCGGGCTGAGAAGATGGCCTTGCTGAAGAAGTCAAGGAGGCCTTCCACCAAGCCTCTTACCAAGGTCCCCCCAAAGACCACTTCGTCAGCCCGGCCGCAACCAACGCCTCCGCCTCCTACATTGTTTGCTATGATTGAGGATTCGGAGGAAACCGAAGACGTTCCTCTTGCGCCCCGATCGAATAAACCCCGCTTGGATGAAGGGCTCGATCTCCAAGTTGTGGAAGCCGATCCACCGCCAGCCTCGACTCTTACTTTGAGGCCGAACCCTGAAGCGAGTTCTTCTCATGGGACGCCGACTACATTCTGGCCGAGGAGTCCTTCTGAGGTATTCCCCTACCATCAGCTCGAGCATTTCAAGCTTTCAGGTGATGACGAGCGATTTAGAGGAATGACCTCGGAAGAATTTTTGGTGGCCTATGTCAAGGCCCAGTGTTAGGTAATCATGTTAATTTGAAATGTCCGCTTCATTAATGTTGAGTTTTTCATAACTGATGCGAGTTTTTGCTGTGTGTTAGGCTAATGCCATTCTCGCCCGAGCAGTGTTGCCTTTGGCCTTCGCCACCAAGAAGGAAGCTCAGATGAGTACGGATGCAGAACTGCTCAGGGCTGAGGTCCGGGGTCTTCGGTCCGAATTGAAGAAAGAGAAAGACCTTCACGCCGAGACCCAGACAAGGCAACCGAGGATGAACGTCAGGCCGATTAACTCAGGACACAATATTCTCTACTTCAAGAAGAGTTCGTCGACCTGGACAATCACACCAAGAAGCTTCTCGAGGAGAAGGAGCATCTGGCAGGAGAGGTCAAAGATTGGGAAAGACCATCGATGTTATTACTGAAAAGTTCTACGAAGCGACCGACAGGATGTGGCACGCGATTCGGGAAAATAATTCTTTGAAGGAGAAATGTGCCAAGGTCAGACAATGCGCAATCGAAGAATACGAAAAATCCCCGGCCTTGACCGAAAAGATCATGGCTCAGTTCGCTAAAGACTATGAAACCTATCGGGAGAAGACTCGGGCCAAGTTGATTTCCGCTGGTCTCGATGCTTCCGTCATAGACACTTCGGACGACGAATTTGAAGCTGGAGATCAGGCTCCTCAAGATTATCTTCGATTTAGGAATGTAATTTCTTTCATAGTCTTCATTTTTCTTTTGTATTTGTACTTTGCCCGAATCTTTTATGATCGAGGCTTTTAAATATTTGAAGATATGAATGAAGTACAAAATTTTTGTTTGTAAATTTTTTTGATCAGTTATACTCGTGACTTTTCTCGATCAGTTATGTTGTTTCGAACTTTCTGATCGTGTTGTGCCCGAAGTTCGTCTGATGAACAATTTCAATTTTCTCGATCAGTTATACCTGTTGTGACGCCCCCAAAATAGGTCCACACGACCCATTTTGAGTCGCCAGATATCACACTATAAATATCAAATACAAACTTCATTTATACAACTATTGAACTGTCGTGCAGAATACGACAACACATAAGCTGTGAGTTTTAATACAAGTATATGTAACTCTCATGGTGCCTCGACCACAACACCTTACAATGGTACTTTACATAAAAGTACAGTCAATAACTATTTTAGAAATTAAAATCTTTGGAAAATACTCAAGGAAACCTTCGTACATGGGAGGCCATGCATCTAAGTTATGATAGATATCATATGACTCGAGAATTATCCTTGGTTGACCCAATAGACCCCAAAGAAAAATGAGAAGATTACTGTCATGTTCTTTCCAATGGTGAGTCTTCTCTTGATATATAATTATCTCCATTGTCTCTAATTGAGAATTATAATTCAACCAAACTCCAAGATTATATAGGTAGTGCTCATAGATATAATCAGCAAGTGTACGGGCACAACACTGTCTTATGATAACACGAAGTCGTCTGTCATTAGACATTTTGTATGATAGTGGCAAAACACCCTTCCAAAGTTGGGTTCACATCTCCCTATTCGGTTCACCAAAATCAACGGTTAAAATGACGTATAAAATATGACACACTTATCTGAAATTCTCAATAAAATTATTTCCATACTATTTTAGGGGAAACCTCAAAAGCTATAGACCACCGTTCTAATCCCCTGTTACCCCCGCTCAACCCAGCTACACTCTTATTACCTGAAAGGAATTGTGAAGCAAAAAGGGTGGGCACAACTAGCCCAGTAAAGAATATCATGACTAAAGATAATTAAATTATCAATAGCCTTCATCAGTAATAAATTAGATATTTAAAACATATGGTAGATGATAAAAATTTTCAACCATAGTTGCAGCGGAATGAGCAATTCATTAGAAGAGTCAAATAGACCATAAGGTCTATTATCTTCTCCATGTTAAAAGTCCACCAACAATTTTTTATCCCTATAACATCAATCAACAATTCCTGTCCACAATCATGTGAATAACTCATAATCATAATTGTGATTCTAAATTCCTCTTCGCACCCAGGACGAAGATAATTTTCATCACCTGTCTTTACCTGAAACATCAAAAATTATGGTTATACCAAATCACAATTCTTGTTAATAATCATACTAATAAATTCATCTTTGCACTACGGCCAAAGATATTCATTAACGTCTTTGCACTACAGGCCAAAGACATACAACTGTAATTTAGAAGAGTAAAGTAAAGCATGATATCTACTATCTTCTACGAATTAAGTGTATTATCAATATTTTATCGCTGAGACTCAGCTTAATAAATAATTCACATCATCGACTCATCCCTGCACTACGGCCAAGGATATTCATTAGTATTATGACCACGAATTATCCATGCACTACGGGCCAATGATATTCGTGTTTTCAACAATGGTCATGATTATATCGAATAATCCTTGGTTATAATCATACCAACAACTGTCCATCAATGCACTACGGGCCAATGAGGACTTTTACCACATCATTTGTAACATTATGGGTCATGATTATACCGAATGATCCCTGATCATAATCATACCAAACAACAGTTCATCTATGTACATAAGCCAAAGATACTCATCAATCAATAGTTCATCTTTGCACGTAAGCCAAAGATATACAACTGCAAAACCAATAATCAATAGTCAATCTTTGCACGTAAGCCAAAGATACTCATCAATCAATAGTTCATCTTTGCACGTAAGCCAAAGATATACAACTATAAAACCAATAATCAATAGTCCATATTTGCACGTAAGCCAAAGATACTCATCAATCAATAGTTCATCTTTACACGTAAGCGAAAGATATACAACTGTAAAACCAATAATCAACAGTCCATCTTTGCACGTAAGCCAAAGATGACTTTCATCACAATATAAGCACGAGGATGATGACAATGATATAAGCATTAATCAAACGAAGTTAAATTATACGAAATCAAGGATAAATATTAAAGACTTTAAATTTATCCAAAGTTTAAAAATATCCAAATTGTCAACATGATACTGCTTGGTGGAGTAAAATTCAAGAATAATATTCATGTACCAAAAATAATTTGGACAGAAAAGAATATATATTTTTCGGGTAAATGGTACCCCGTGAAAAAGTACCCTGTGAATAGTACCTCGTGAATAGTACCCCGACATTAAAAGTACCCCAAATACCCGAATGAATAATATTTGGGTGAATAGTAATTAGGTGAATAGTAACCCGTGAATAATAACTCGTGAATAGTACTCTGACATAAAAAGTTCCTCGAATACCCGAGTGAATAATATTTAAGTGAATAGTAACCAGGTGAATAGTAACCCATCAATAGTAACTCATGAATAGTATTCCGTCATGAAAAGATCAATAATTATCAAGAAAGCTCAGAATAATATTTCCATGAAAATATCAAGGATATTCTACTAATTTCATGGAGTATGGAAGCCAAAAGTTCAACAAAATGAGTATAAAATTCAAAATCTGAAACGAAATAATATTACTTACATACTACAGAGTATGGAAGAAAATATTATTTCAAGCGAATATTAAACAAAAATAACATCCTCGAATCTTAAAATAATATTCCAACGAATATTTAACGAAGATAATATTCCTACGAATATTGAGCGAATATAATATTCTTTATGAATATTGAATCGAAAATAATATTCATACGAATACGAAAAATAATATCTCTTCAGAATATGAAATAAATAATACCTCTTACAACTGTTGAACAAAACTAATATTCCTACGAATATTGAACGAAGATGATATTCCTTACGAATATTGAACTAAAATAATATTCATACGAATCGAAAAAATAATATCTCTTCGAATATGAAATAAATAATACCCTTACATCGTTGAACGAAAATAATATTCCTACGAATATTGAATCGAAGATGATATTCCTTACGAATATTGAATCGAAAATAATATTCATACTGAATACGAAAAATAATATCTCTTCAGAATATGAAATAAATAATACCCCTTACGATTGTTGAACAAAAATAATATTCCTACGAATATTGAACAAAGATGATATTCCTTATGAATATTGAACGAATATAATATTCATACGAATAAGAAAAATAACATCTCTTCAGAATATGAAATTAATAATACCCCTTACGACTGTTGAATGAAAATAATATTCCAACGAATATTGAACGAAGATGATATTCCTTACGTATATTGAATGAATATAATATTCATACGAATACAAAAAATAACATCTCTTCAGAATATGAAATAAATAATACCCCTTACCTCACAAGAAGATTTGGATCTTTGGAGTAGTGAAGTAGCATCGCTTTCTTCTTCTTTCTCTCTATAGCTTCTCTCTCTATAGCTTCTCTCTCTATAATTGCTCTTGTGAGTCTTAGTGAATTGGTGAGAATGAAGGAAGAATGAGCTTCTATTTATAGGAAAATATAGTTTCGATAATTGCACGTTTTGGGGCTCGAAATATTACAGTATAATACCTTCATCTTTTTCTTTATTTTTAATTTAGTCCTGCAAGTATTATCAAACTTGCACCACCTCCCCTAATAGTACATCATGTGAATCAATAGTTCAATCATGTGAATTAATAGTTCTATACATGTGAAAATACAAATTACAGTATAATACCTCCATCTATACCTCCATTTTTAACTTAGTCATGCAAGTATTATCAATCTTTCACCACCTCCTCAAATAGTACAAGAATGTGAATCAATAATACACACATGTGAACAAATAGTTATAAGCATGTGAATTAATAGCAATTAAATGCTCATAATTACCCGATTAGTCAATATAACTTCCAGACATCAATTATTATCGAAATAAATGTCAATTTTCACTAACACTAATAATCCCAACACAATGGAACAATCAATTTCATCTTTAATCAACACGAACTTATTCATCATTAATATTATAACACACAATATTTAACAACCAGGTCGTTCCCAGGAAAGAGGGGGCTTTTCGATAAGGATTTCTCCTTATTGGTAGCCGCAATTAGGTGACCAAACCTCTCCTCGATGAACTTCTAGACATTGTCAATATTGTAAATAATAATATGAATAACTTTGTCATCTCAATTATTGATTTAATAATATAACATATTATCAGGATGATCTTTGTGACAACAATTGAATCAATAATATGAGAGATATGATCAAAGAATTCTTCGTAGCAATAATTGAGTATAAGCGAGTGACTTCTTATGTAAGCATCAATAATCAATACCGTGTGCTACTATACAACCATGCGCCATTCATCGTACTTTTTACTAAGGGTAGTTCAACAATTTAATGGTAAAACTTTCCTTTTATTATTTTTATAAAAGATAATACTGTCATTTTCTAAATACGACAATTCTTCCGTTATGGGGTTCACCAATGATTGTGTCGTCGTACGAATATTCCCCGACACAACGAATATTTTATATCAACTTGCTTACTTTGTAAAATTTTCAAATATCACCCTTAACTTTAACCTTTATCAATTTAACCATTTACTAAATAACATAATAATTATACAAAAATTGAATACTTTAATTTCATAAAATTCGGGATCTCACAATCTCCACTCCTTACGAAATTTTGCCCTCAAAATTTACGTACCTGGTAGTTCGAAGAGATGAGAATACCTTACTTTCTTTTCGGGTTGTACCTTCCCGGTTATTTCCTTTGCATCATGATTTTCCCATTGCTCATCTCCTGTATTTCAGATATCATTCTAGAATACATCTTCAAAACAAAGGTTAATTGATATATCATAATTTTTCAACTTATCAAGTAATCAATTTTAGCTTAGGTAAGTCACACATTAGCGAAGTATATTACTCGTCTCTCCCCTCCTAGTTCTAGACTCATATCTCTGCCAACGACCATATCCCTAAGCTCTAATACCATTTGTGACGCCCCCAAAATAGGTCCACACGACCCATTTTGAGTCGCTAGATATCACACTATAAAAATCAAATACAAACTTCATTTATACAACTATTGAACTGTCGTGCAGAATACGACAACACATAAGCTGTGAGTTTTAATACAAATATATGTAACTCTCATGGTGCCTCGACCACAACACCTTACCATGGTACTTTACATAAAAGTACAGTTAATAATTATTTTAGAAATTAAAATCTTTGGAAAATACTCAAGGAAACCTTCGTACATGGGAGGCCATGCATCTAAGTTATGATAGATATCATATGACTCGAGAATTATCCTTGGTTGACCCAATAGACCCCAAAGAAAAACGAGAAGATTACTGTCATGTTCTTTCCAATGGTGAGTCTTCTCTTGATATATATTTATCTCCATTATCTCTAATTGAGAATTATAATTCAACCAAACTCCAAGGTTATATAGGTAGTGCTCATAGATCAGCAAGTGTACGGGCACAACACTGTCTTATGATAACACGAAGTCGTCTATCATTAGACATCTTGTATAATAGTGGCAAAACACCCTTCCAAAGTTGGGTTCACCTCTCCCTATTCGGTTCACCAAAATCAACGGTTAAAATGACGTATAAAATACGACACACTTATCTGAAATTCTCAATAAAACTATTTCCATACTATTTTAGAGGAAACCTCAAAAGCTATAGACCACCGTTCTAATCCCCTGTTACCCCCGCTCAACCCAGTTACACTCTTATTACCTGAAAGGAATTGTGAAGCAAAAAGGGTGAGCACAACTAGCCCAGTAAAGAATATCATGACTAAAGATAATTAAATTACCAATAGCCTTCATCAGTAATAAATTAGAGATTTAGAACATATGGTAGATGATAAAAATTTTCAACCATAGTTGCAGCGGAATGAGCAATTCATTAGAAGAGTCAAATAGACCATAAGGTCTATTATCTTCTCCATGTTAAAAAGTCCACCAATAATTTTTTATCCCTATAACATCAATCAACAATTCCTGTCCACAATCATGTGAATAACTCATAATCATAATTGTGATTCTAAATTCCTCTTCGTACCCAGGACGAAGATAATTTTCATCACCTGTCTTTACCTGAAACATCAAAAATTATGGTTATACCAAATCACAATTCTTGTTAATAATCATACTAATAAATTCATCTTTGCACTACGGCCAAAGATATTCATTAACATCTTTGCACTACAGGCCAAAGACATACAACTGTAATTTAGAAGAGTCAAGTAAAGCATGATATCTACTATCTTCTACGAATTAAGTGTATTATCAATATTTTATCGCTGAGACTCAGCTTAATAAATAATTCACATCATCGAATCATCCCTGCACTACGGCCAAGGATATTCATTAGTATTATGACCACGAATTATCCATGCACTACAGTCCAAGGATATTCGTGTTTTCAACAATGGTCATGATTATACCGAATAATCCTTGGTTATAATCATACTAACAACTGTCCATCAATGCACTACGGGCCAATGAGGACTTTTACCACATCATTTGTAACATTATGGGTCATGATTATACCGAATGATCCCTGGTCATAATCATACCAATCAACAGTTCATCTATATACATAAGCCAAAGATACTCATCAATCAATAGTTCATCTTTGCACGTAAGCCAAAGATATACAACTGTAAAACCAATAATCAATAGTCAATCTTTGCACGTAAGCCAAAGATACTCATCAATCAATAGTTCATCTTTGCACGTAAGCCAAAGATATACAATTGTAAAACCAATAATCAACAGTCCATCTTTGCACGTAAGCCAAAGATACTAAAAAATCAATAGTTTATCTTTGCACGTAAGCCAAAGATATACAACTGTAAAACCAATAATCAACAGTCCATCTTTGCACATAAGCCAAAGATGACTTTCATCACAATATAAGCATGAGGATGATGACAATGATATAAGCATTAATCAAACGAAGTTAAATTAAACGAAATCAAGGATAAATTTTAAAGACTTTAAATTTGTCCAGAGTTTAAAAATATCCAAATTGTCAACATGATACTGCTTTGTGGAGTAAAATTCAAGAATAATATTCATGTACCAAAAATAATTTGGACAAAAAAGAAAATATATTTTTCGGATAAATGGTACCCCGTGAAAAAGTACCATGTGAATAGTACTTCAGGAATAGTACCTTGTGAATAGTACCCCCGACATAAAAAGTACCCCAAATACCCGAGTGAATAATATTTGGGTGAATAGTAATTAGGTGAATAGTAACCCATGAATAGTAACTCGTGAATAGTACACCGGCATGAAAAGTGCCCCGAATACCTGAGTGAATAATATTTAAGTGAATAGTAATCAGGTGAATAGTAACCCATAAATAGTAACTCATGAATAGTATTCCATCATGAAAAGATCAATAATTATCAAGAAAGCTCAGAATAATATTTCCATGAAAAGACATTGGATGAAGCGCAAATATCAAGGATATTCTACTAATTTCATGGAGTATGGAAGCCAAAAGTTCAACAAAATGAGTATAAAATTCAAAATCTGAAACGAAATAATATTACTTACATACTACAGAGTATGGAAGAAAATATTATTTTAAGCGAATATTAAACAAAAATAACATCCCTTAAACGAAAATAATATTTCAACAAATATTTAACGAAGATAATATTCCAACGAATATTGAACGAAGATAATATTCTTCATGAATATTGAACGAAAATAATATCCATACGAATACGAAAAATACTATCTCTTCAGAATATGAAATAAATAATACCTCTTACAACTATTGAACGAAAATAATATTCCTACGAATATTGAACGAAGATGATATTCCTTACGAATATTGAACGAAAATAATATTCATACGAATACGAAAAAATAATATCTCTTCAGAATATAAAATAAATAATACCCCTTACGACTGTTGAACGAAAATAATATTCCTACGAATATTGAACGAAGATGATATTCCTTACGAATATTGAACGAATATAATATTCATATGAATACGAAAAATAATATCTCTTCAGAATATGAAATAAATAATACCCCTTACGATTGTTGAACGAAAATAATATTCCTACGAATATTGAACGAAGATGATATTCATTACGAATATTGAACGAATATAATATTCATACGAATACAAAAAATAACATTTATTCAGAATATGAAATAAATAATACCCCTTACAAATGTTGAACAAAAATAATATTCCTACGAATATTGAACGAAGATGATATTCCTTACGAATATTAAACGAATATAATATTCATACGAATACGAAAAATTACATCTCTTCAGAATATGAAATAAATAATACCCCTTACCTCAGAAGAAGACTGGATACTGGAGTAGTGAAGTAGCAGAATGCTCTTCTTCTTTCTCTCTATAGCTTCTCTCTCTATAATTGCTCTTGTGAGTCTTAGTGAATTGGTGAGAATGAAGGAAGAATGAGCTTCTATTTATAGGAAAACAAAGTTTCGATAATTGCACGTTTTGGGGCTCAAAATATTACAGTATAATAACTTTATCTTTTCCTTCATTTTTAATTTAGTCCTACAAGTATTATCAAACTTGCACCACCTCCCCTAATAGTATATATCATGTGAATCAATAGTTCAATCATGTGAATCAATAGTTCTATACATGTAAAAATACGAATTACAGTATAATACCTCCATCTATACCTCCATTTTTAACTTAGTCGTGCAAGTATTATCAATCTTGCACCACCTCCCCTAATAGTACAAGAATGTGAATCAATAGTACACACATGTGAACAAATAGTTATAAGCATGTGAATTAATAGCAATTAATTGCTCATTTATCTGATTAATTACCCGATTAGTCAATATAACTTCCAGATATCAATTATTATTGAAATAAATGTCAATTTCCACTAACACTAATAATCCCAACATAATGGAACTATCAATTTAATCTTTAATCAACACATACTTATTCATCATTAATATTATAACTCACAATATTTAACAACCAGGTCGTTCCCAGGAAAGAGGGGGCTTTCCGATAAGGATTTCTCCTTATTGGCGCGCAATTAGGTGACCAAACCTCTCCTTGACAGAACTTCTAGACATTGTCACTATTGTAAATAATAATATAAATAACTTTGTCGTCTCAATTATTGATTTAATAATATAACATATTATGCAGATGATACTGTGACAATAATTGAATCAATAATATGAGAGATATGATGCAAAGAATTCATCGTAGTAATAATTGAGTATAACTGAGTGACTTCTTACGTAAGCATCAATAATCAATACCGTGTGCTACTATACAACCACGCGTATTACTATACTTTTACTACCGGGTAGTTCAACAGTTTAACGGTAAAACTTTCGTCGTTATTTTTATAAAAAGATAATACTGTCATTTTCTAAATATGACAATACTTACATTAGGGGGTTCACTGAATGATTGTGCTTGCCGTATTTAATATTCCCCGATACAACGAATATTTTATATCAACTTGCTTACTTTGCAAAATTTTCAAATATCACCCTTAACTTTAACCTTTATAAATTTAACCATTTACTAAATAACATAATAATTATAAGAAAATTGAATACTTTCATTTCATAAAATTCGGGATCTCACACCTGTGACTTTTACCGATCAGTTATGTCGTCTCCGACTTTTTGACCGGTTTAAGTCCGAAGTTTGTCTGATCAAGTACAGAAAATCGTATGAATATAAATGAAGTAAAACATTTTCGAAGAAAAATCTTATTTATTTCATTAATGATTAAAATGGTTACATGAACAAAGAAAAGAATGACATAACTTTTACTGGTAAAATTTTCTAAGTCTTCCAGCATGTCATGTATTCTTTACTTCTGAACCATCCATTCTTGGAGGTTTTACGAGTGAAAATATTTCATTTACATTTTTACGGCTTTCTCTTCCCATCGACATGCGGGGGGTTGTAAGGCCACCGTCTCACTTACTCCAGGCATGTCACTAGGTTCCCATGCAAAGATATCTGTATATACCCGAAACAAATCTATCAGCCCTGTCGGGAATGGTTCTGTTAATCCTGACCCAATCTTGATAATCTTCTCTGTATTCCCTCGGATCAACTCCACATCCTCCGTCTCTTCGGCTGGCAGAGCCAGCGGTTCAGTACTACTCTCAATGAATGGTTCTATTTCATTGGTCATTTTCTGTTTCTGCTTGCTGACCCCGACACTCGAAGAAATCAAAGTATTCTGATAACACCTTCGGGCTATGTCCAGATTGCCTTTTACCTCCCCAATCCCGTTCGGTGTCAGAAACTTGATCTTAAAGTGTGGTATGGATGTTACTGCTTGCAAGGCCGCCAGTGTCGGCCTTCCCAGAATGGCGTTGTATGCAGAATCTACCTGTACCACAAAAAATCTAACTAGAATTTCTGCCTGCTGCGGGGCTGTGCCAAACCTGACTAGCAACTCAATGGTGCCCGACACATGCACCGGGTCCCCACTAAAACCGTACAATGGTCCTTCTCCACCCAGCTCCATCTTTTTTCCTTCCAGGTCTAACCTTTGATACGCATGAGTATACAGTATGTCAACTGAGGATCCATTATCGATCATAATTCTTTTCATTTTTACTGGCCCGACCTGGGCTGTTATTGCCAGCGCTCCATCGTGTGGCTCAATGCGATCGGTTGGATAATCTTCGTCTGAGAAAGATATGGATACTCCCGAGTAGGCCCGATCTTTTCTGGGCCAGGAACCTGCTACTGACAACACGACCTTGAGGTGTCCGCTTCTCTTCTTCCCGGTTACACGTCCTACCGAACCGCCCGAAATTACATCATTCACACCTCGGGGTGGCGGGTTCAGTTTCGACTGTGCTTCGCAAGTTGGCCCTCTACTTTCGTCTCGAGATGCCTCTGAACCTTCCCGACCAACCACATATTATACTAACTGCTCATTCTGGACATTCTTCTCAATTAAATCCTTCAGGTCGTTACACATCTTCGTCGTATGTGTGGACTTTGATGGTACTCACAGTATTTGTCCCGACCTCTTTTGTCGGGCTTCGGATGCGTTGAACATGGCTCGAAGAATCGCTTGTTCTGCATCTCTTCCAATATCTTCGCCCGGTTAGTGTTGAGGGCGGTGTAAACTTTGTTGACGTTCCTGTTCGGGTAAGGTGGTCTGCCGCTTCCCGAACCCCCACCGTTATAGTTTTTCTTACAATAATTATCCGATCTCCCCTGATTGTCGGACCGCTGATAGCTTTTCTTATCTCAATCTTTGGACTTCTCATAAGACTGGGAGTGCGGTTTGAAGTTTCCCATAGCCTCTTCAATCGCTATAAATCCCTCTGCTCGATGGAAAGCTTCTGTCAAATCTGTCGGAGGGTTGATCACCAGATCTTTCATCAATTTTTTCGACTTCCTGATATCCAGACCAGTTGTGAAAAATCCCAAGGACTGTTGGAGAGTTCAACTCTGCTACCGAACCAACAGCCTCCCGAAATCTCTTAACATACTGGCCTAGGCTTTCATCTGACTTATGTCAAGCTGCATGAGGGAAGTAGTAATCTTTCCCCGTCTCCTGTTGCTCCTGAACCGGGCGTGAAACTTCTCCCGAAGATCACTCCAAGAATTAATTGAATCAGCTGCTAAGGTCCCCATCCATTCTCGTGCACTCTTCTTCAGGGTTGTTGCAAACATGTGACACTTAGCAGCGTCTGAATGCCCATAGTAGGTAATCAACCTGTTGTACCCGTCTGAATGATCATAAAGGTCTCCCAGCCCATCATACGTCTCCATCAGGGGCATCTTCTTCTTGGGGTCGGCTGCAATACCCGAAAAAAATTTATTTAATTTTAAAACATATTAATTGGACTTTGTTTTTAATTGGATCAAAGTAGTCATTTAAATTATGTGGGCTAATAAATATTAATAAGTAATAGATAATATTATGTGATTAAAATTTGGGCCTTAATATTAAATTAACCCAATTAGAAGTTTATTAGGGCAACTTAATTAATAAATAGCTAAACCTAATATTACTTCATTATACAAACTGAAAAAGAAGAGGAACGGGGCTGCTACGGAGGAGGAAAATGAGAGATCAGATTATATTTTGTAAAAGATAAAGGAACAAGAAATTGAGATTAAATTTCAAGTAAGTTATATATTTAAATGTTAGCATGTGTTTTTTTTTCTTCTTCTACAATCTAAGAAATTTGTTGTTGTGATTGGGTTATTCTTTTCAGTTTAGGTGTTTTGTTTCTTTTTTGACACTAATGTTAATAGCTCACATGTTAAAGCTCAAAGTTACATATTATATAATTATAAGTAGTATCACATGTGTATATATATGTTAGTAATCAGAGTGTGCAGTGATTGAAACTTAATAGCATGAAACGTGGGACTATACTGGGCATGTAATGGTCTTTATTTTAAACTATTTGTTAATGGGATCTGACATACTAGTATCATTGTCCAACAATAAATGACCACATGCGAATTGTAAAATAATAAAGTATTAAGGCAATTGAATTGGATTCCGTACTCTTTCAGCGATACTCTTGTTAAATTTGATTTGTTCGTTTTGTCGCTTGTTCGAATTTCGTTATTATTTCACATAATTATTTCCTGTGAAATAAATATATTAGTTTCAATTTGTTGTTGATACATATGACTCGTATTTGTACTCTTTGAATTAGGTTATCATGTTTACTACTATTTATTTTTTATAATTGTAGAGTGGTACATGTTGCTACCTTCTTTTTGAGACCTTGTGACTATAATTTGATTTGGTTCAACATGTACGTATAGAATCCTTTTGTTGGTATTATGTCGCATGTGTTGTGACATGATATCTTTGTTAGAATATACTGTAGGGTATACCTGAGCTATAACCACCTGTGGGGGTACCACAGGCATGTCGTCTTGGCACGAGAGACATGACACTTTCCATGGCGGTGTGATTAGTCCACGGCATCTCCATTTGGGCTCCGGAAGAAGTGGGCCATTTGGTGTTTTGTTGTGGGAGGTGTGTATGGGTTAACCCTAGTTTTTTGTTTTGCGGATTTATGATGTTGTGCCAAACACACCTATCCAATTTGCATACATTTAGATTCGCGGTTCAATGTGTGAGTGCCTGTGTGGCATTATTTTGACTTTCCTGTGTGGCATTGTTTTGACTTGCCTGTGTGGCAAGGTATATTTCTGAGCTCACTCG
This sequence comes from Panax quinquefolius, assembly GCA_020205615.1. Classification (NCBI taxonomy): domain Eukaryota; kingdom Viridiplantae; phylum Streptophyta; class Magnoliopsida; order Apiales; family Araliaceae; genus Panax; species Panax quinquefolius. The sequence continues at coordinate 38,968,061 of CM035159.1, read as the reverse complement.
GTATGAAATAACCCCAGCCATTTGTTTCAGCCTATTATTTTATTGTATTAGTTTTGTTTGTTTCTGTTCGGTTCAATTAATTGGGTTATTTATTTCAGTTCATTATTTTCTTTACTCTTCTGTTTGTTTCGTTAATTCTGTTGGTTCAGATATATTCTATTCAGATCTTTAGAGATTTTATTTTTTGTGTCAAAGGCAATATTTTATCTTTGTTGATTTCGTATTTCAGTTGTATATCTTTTGTATCGTTATATCCGTACTGGGCATTTGGCTCATGCTGTGTTTTTCTTCCGACAGGTTTGCAGGGGTGATTTAGGGCTAGTGTGATGAGAGTGTTCCCTTTAACCATCTAGGTTGTTTCGATTTTAAGTTTTGATTATTTTGAGTTTGTTTGGAGAATTATACTTAGTACTTTATTAATGGATCATCACTATTAATATTTTGAGGTTGTTAGTGCTCTGTTTATTTATTTTAAGGTTTGTTGTGCTTTGCACGTGACCGCCCTTTCCTTTTCGGGAAGGGGGTGTTACAGAGATGGTATCAGAGTCAGGTTCTTTCTTGTAGAAAACCTATTTAGGTTTGACCTGTGAGTTGTGGGTAGACCATTGGGTAGACGTAGGAGTTTGATTCGATTTTGTTAATTATTTGGTTGGTCTCTATTTTGACTAACTGTCGATTTCTTTTTGATTTGTAGTTGATTTGAGGAAAGTGGAATAATTTATTAAGGTGATTGAGTAATGATATTAGTTAAGAATTGTGATTTAATCATTAAGGTGAATATAGTTATACTTTGTACATATAGGAAATGATCTTATATGAGATGTGATTATGATGTGAGTATTTGTATATTTCGACGAGTATTTGATTTTGGAAAATTAATCTTTTAGAGTTGTTATTTTTTGTGACAATTATTATGATCGTTAAATTAAGGATTTGATTTGATTTGAGTTAAGTTTTGATTTATGTTAAGCTTGTGGATAATTTGAGGTTTGTGTATTGATGGCATACTATGATAAAATGAAAATTACTAAGTATAGAGGATCTTTTATAAATTTGAGTCGTTGATATTTGAGGTAATTAGATTAATAATTTGGAGTTACTGATCAAATTTGTGGCTATTTTCTAGTAGGATGTTGGAGTTATATTCTATGAACTTTCTTTGTGATAGTATGGGGAGACATTGAAATTTATTGGATTAAGGTTTACAATAAGGGAGGATTGATTTATTATATAATTAGATAGTAAGTGATAAAATTCAATAGATTTTGAGAGATCTTGAATATTTATAATTTGCTTATGCAGATAGTAGAATATTTGACTTAGAGTTTGATATGACGATAAAGAGATCTTAGTAGTATATTCTTTGGTGTAATAATATTTAAGAATTAGCTAGTTCAAATTGAGGTTTGAATATTTTGAAGCTCTTAAAGATTTAGGAAAATTTTGATATAATTTGTTGAGTTATTTGGTTTATCCGATATCCTTGGAGTTTTGTATGATCGATTTTATGTAAATTAAATAAAAATAATTTGTTAGATCTTTGTCATGTGTGTAACATAAATGTTTTACGAATTAAAGATAATTTTAAATATTTTGGGTATTCGAATCGTATTTAGATGAAGAAATTTTTTTTTGTGATTTCAAATTATGTTCTGAAGAGTATGTTTACAAGAATTAAACTATTAAACTCAAAGATATTAGCGACAGCCCGCACCAACGGTGGATCATGTGATCTAATTTGATGTAACACGAAGAACCTTACCAAGGCTTGATACGGTAGCTGACGAATCTTTTACAAGTACATTGATAATTACGTGGACCAATGACTTGTCCGCGTTGATCGTTACACATAGTGGCGCTACGTCATAACTAAATTTATTTATTTATTTTGTAGCTTATTTGAATTCCGAGGACAAAATTATTTTTAAGGGGTGAAAAATGTAGTGACCTGTATTTTTTTAAAAAAATTAAATATTAATTAATTTTATTTTATACAATTGTATTTAAATTGGAAAAGGTAAGTGACTTTTTTTTCCTTTTTCTTTTTCTTCCTTGTTTTGTTTGGAAAGTTAAATTGTTTTAGTAGATAATTGAATAATGGATTAAATTAAAAATGAGGAGTCCATTAGAATTTTGGTAGCTCCTATATTGAGTTATATTTATATTTAAAGAGTGAAGTTGTAACTTTAATCCTATTCTAATTTGATTAGTTGAATTTCTGAGTAGAATACTTATACGTGCTGCAGTCCATTAGAAAATTATAATTAATTCATTTGATGTCGGAATTGAGTGAATCCAAATCAGGTTCCTTCAGTTTTTCGTCCTCTACAATTTTAAATAAGGGAGAAACTTGAGGTAATGTTAGATTGTCAAGAGCGGGGTATGAGGAGGAAGTTAATCCCATTTGTTAAAATTTTGAGAAAAAAGAAAATAAAATATCCGGAGCAGGAAGCCACTTGGGAGATAGAGGAGTCTATTTAAGCGGAGTATCCGCATCTTTTTGATAATTAGGTACTTTTCATTCTTTTGATTCCGGGGACGGAATCCTTTTTAAGGGGTAGGTGATGTAATACCCAAAAAAAATATATTCAATTTTAAAACATATTAATTGGACTTTGTTTTTAATTGGGTCAAAGTAGTCATTTAAATTATGCGGGCTAATAAATATTAATAAGTAATAGATAATATTATGTGATTATAATTTGGGCCTAAATATTAAATTAGCCCAATTAGAAGTTTATTAGGGCAACTTAATTAATAAATAGCTAAACCTAATATTACTTCATTATACAAACTGAAAAAGAAGAGGAATGGGGCTGCTATGGAGGAGGAAAAGGAGAGATCAGATTATATTTTGTAAAAGATAAAGGAACAAGAAATTGAGATTTAATTTCAAGTAAGTTATATATTTAAATGTTAGCATGTGTTTTTTTTTCTTCTTCTACAATCTAAGATAATTGTTGTTGTGATTGGGTTATTCTTTTCAGTTTAGGTGTTTTGTTTCTTTTTTGACACTAATGTTAATAGCTCACATGTTAAAGCTCAAAGTTACATATTATATAATTATAAGTAGTATCACATGTATATATATATATATATATATATATATATATATATATATATATATATATATATATGTTAGTAATCGAGTGTGCAATGATTGAAACTTAATAGCATGAAGCATTGGGACTATACCGGGCATGTAATGGTCTTTATTTTAAACTATTTTTTATTGGGATCCGATATACTAGTATCATTGTCCAACAATAAATGACCACAAGTTAAATTGTAAAATAATAAAGTATTAAGGCAATTGAATTGGGTAATTGAACTAAAGTCGTTGATAACAATATAATGTAAATATTAGTGGTCATATATACAACAAAAATTATAAAATTAATTTGAAATTATTATTAAACTTATAAGTTATTATTTATTTTAATTTGTTTGGAATGAGGGAGTCTAATAAGTTATATTTGGAATATATTTTGGGTACTAATAATAATAATAATAATTCACTAATTGTACTTATTTATTATTTTGTTTAATTAGTTCTGACCAAGGAATTTAACGAGTTATATTCAATTATAATTTTGGGTATGATGTTGCTTAACTCGTGTACTGATTCCAGTACTTTCAAATGATACTCTTGTTAAATTTGATTTGTTCGTTTTGTCATTGTTCAATTTCGTTATTATTTCACATAATTATTTCTGTGAAATAAATATATATTTTTATTTTGAGTTGATACATATGACTCAGATTTGTACTCTTTGAATTAGGTTATCATGTTTAGTACTATTTATTTTTGATAATTGTTGTAGACTGGTACATGTTGCTACCTTCTTTTGAGACCTTGGTGACTTAATTTGATTTGGTTCAATATGTAAATATAGAACCCTTTTGTTGGTATTATGTCGCATGTGTTGTGACATGATATCTTTGTTAGAATATACCGTAGGGTATACCTGAGCTATAACCACCTGTGGGGGTAACACAAGCATGCCATCTTGGCACGAGAGGCATTACACTTTCCGTGGCGGTGTGATTAGTCCACGGCGTCTCCGTTTGGGCTCCGAAGGAAGTGGGCCATTTGGTGTTTTGTTGTGGGAGGCGTATAGGTTAACCCTAGTTTTTTGTTCTGCGGATTTGTGATGTTGTGCCAAACACACCTATCCGATTTGCATACATTTGGATTCGCGGTCCAATGTATGAGTGCCTGTGTGGCATTATTTTGACTTGCCTATGTGGCATTGTTTTGACTTGCCTGTGTGGCAAGGTATATTTCTGAGCTCACTCGGTATGAAATAACTTGACCATTTGTTTGACCTTTATTATTTTATTGTATTAGTTTTATTTGTTTCTGTTCGGTTTAATTAATTGGGTTAGTTATTTCAGTTCATTATTTTCTTTACTCTTCAGTTTGTTTCGTTAATTTTTTTGGTTCAGATATATTCTATTCAAATCTTTGGAGATTTTATTTTTTTTTGTCAGAGGCAATATTTTGTCTCTATTGATTTCGTATTTCAGTTGTATATATTTTGTATCTTTATATCCGTACTGGGCATTTGGCTCATGCTGTGTTTTTCTTCTGGCAGGTTTGCAGGGGTGATTCAGGGCTAGTGTGATGAGAGTGTTTGCCTTAAACCATCTAGGTTGTTTCAATTTTAAGTTTTGATTATTTTGACTCTGTTTGGAGAATTGTACTTAGTACTTTATTAATGGATCACCACTATTAATATTTTGAGGTTGTTAGTGCTCTATTTATTTATTTTAAGGTTTGTTGTACTTTGCACGTGACCTCCCTTTCCTTTTCAGGAAGGGGGTGTTACATCGGCGGTGACATGATTTATCTCGGGTGAGAAGGGCGAGCCTATGCAAGCCGAAGGTGTTCCCGTTGAACTCTTTGCCACCAGCAATTTCTCCAACTCTGTCACCCGTCGAGCGAGGGGGTTGGACTCCTCTTTACGAGGGGACGATCTGAGTCTGTCTTTCTCGTATTCAGGAGATGCATCCCTCCTCCTCTGTCCCGATCTGCCTGGATGCTCCGATCTCCGTTTTGCAGAACGGCTCCTTCTTCTGCTTCGGCCGTCTCGAGAGCGGCTTCTGTGCCGACTCCTTTCTCTTTCTGCCTCTCCCCTACGTGGTGACTGGGATTGGCTCCGATGCCGACGCCTTTTCGAGGACGCCTCATGTTCCCCCGCCATCTTCACCATCTGCTACTCGAGTTCTTCCTGCTGAAGACGCAAGGCTAGCATGGCGTCTTTGTTTTGCTGCATCTTCTTTTTCAGGATAAACTCCCTCTAGTCGCGGCTGCCTTCACCTCGGTCCTTTCCTTGTACCTTAAGTGCCCGAGAGTGGTTTTCATCTGCATGACTAGCCTGATTGGGTGTGTGTTGACTGTCTTGGAAGAGTCTGCGTCTGAGGGAAGGGGCCGGTTCCTCCTGATCACCCTGAACCCTGGAAAGTCTTTCACCGACCCTCTCACCTGAGTGGTCTGGTGGGATTTCACCTTCTCCTAGGCAGTGGCACTATTCTCCCTGCTCGCCATGACCAGCTACCGAAAAAGTTGGTTGTGATTGTAAAAGCACTAAAGCCCTCCTTTTAGCGCCAATGTTAATGTCGAAGTTTCATTTGCAAAGGCCCAACCACAAAAATCCACGCGCTTGAACTCAAGATAATAACAAAGACAAAGCTTGACGGCTTGTCTTTCAGGGATAACTCCGAGATGTGAGAATAAGTACAGGTCGTTCACAAGGTTTAACAATGGAGGCTTAAGTGTTTAGTGCTCAAAGATGTATTCCCTGTTAATTGTAACTCTGGCCTTGTATCTATAGTACTCTCATCACCTTAGAATCCTTCTCCGAGACGGATTAGGACTCCTAAACATGGTAGTTACCATAATTTGGGTCCAACACAATCTCCTTAAAAGGTGGAAGTGGAATCCAATCCAAACACTACCTTTAGAGTTACCTTATTCAAATACGATCAGACTCAGGACTCAGACGCAGGATGACCCACCGCACAGCCCAACCGGGACTCAACTAGTTAGTTTGAGCTTCGGTCCAAAGGACTCGAAGGCCCGACCCCGAACACCATACACCACCGTAAGGTTCCGGCCCAAAAGACTCGGATATCGAACCTGAACACCTCCAACATCCCCGAGGGTTTCAGGCTTATAAACCCCTTTTAGTATCAAGCCTTCGGCCCAATTGGAGGTCGATTAAAATGCTCCCGAACAGCTGTCATGCTCTCGGCTTTGGTTGTTTTTGCAGGGGGTGCTTCTACACAGACCGGTCAATTGGACAGGTGGAATTTTTTTTTCTTGCTTGTGACTCCAAAAAATGTATAGTATTTATTCCAACAGGAATTTTTACCAAATATAGTGTTTTAGGTGTAATTTAGATACATATACAAAAACTGGGTTATACAGACTATATCTAAATTACACCTAAAATACTATATTTTGTAAAAATTCTCGTTGGAATAAATACTATACATTTTTTGGAGTCACAAGCAAAAAAAAAAACAAAAAACAAAAAAATTCCACCTGTCCAGTTTTCCTGTCCCATAAATCTGTCCGGCAAAACTTATTGTTTCGGAGGACTAAGTTATACCTAAAACACTATATTTTATAAAAATTCTTGTTTAAATAAATACTATATATTTTTTGGGAGTTACAAATAAAAATGTCCAATATTTATGTCCAATAAACATGTATCGAAATACATGACCTAACTGCAAAATAACACCAGGGATTATGTCAATTCATAAGCAGCTTACTGAAAAGATAGGATAAAAGGAAAAATGGATTTGAAATAATAGTCTCATTAGGCTTCATTATATCCTTTGTATCTGCCCACTTTTTTCACGTGTGCCCCATTTACTGTGTTGCTCTTTTGTTTTCCTGACCTGTTTGTTATTCCCTCTTTTCAGGGAAAGGCAAGGGTGTATTACGGGCATACAATTTTGAAAATTTTAATTTACATATCGACTATTAACGAAAATAGTCAGTATAATCAAGAGTTGGTGGCTAAAATTTTGGAGCTGAAATTGAACAATGAAATACTGAAAAAAATAGTGGTGTAGTGGGTATTTATTTTTCCTTTTATTTTGTGATTTTTGTTGTTTGTAATAAAATTGTAGTTGTTTTGTAATAAAATTGTTGAATGCAATGGGTGTAACGAATGTAATGAAAGATACTGATGTTTAATTTTGTAGTACTGATGGTTTATCTATGAGATGATGATATTAAATTTTGTTGTAGTGATGGTTTGTTGTTTTGAAGTACTTATACTTTTATACTTGTTTTGGAGTATTGATCGTTTAAGTTGTTATGAAATGAATGGTTTAATTTATTGTGAATGGTGGTTGCTTTGATTTGATTAATTTTTTTTATAAGTTTTGTTTAGTTGAGATGATGATGTTATGAAATCAATGGAACAGGAAAAAAAAGACGCCCTGCATCAAAAGGTTTTTTACGAATATTTATTATTATTTGGTCTATAAGGCCTCAACTGGCATAGCAAATCAACAAGTAACATTAGAAAACCAATAACATAAACCATTCATTTCATAACCAGTACAAAGATGGATTAAAATCAAACTCAAAAAATTTCCATGGAGCTTGCTGTACAAGATTATCATTGTTCAACTTGTTCTAAACTGATTTTGCACCTGAAAGATTCACATGGGAGAGCACTGGATAAAACCAAAGCAGGTGCTAATACAGAAAATCAAGTTACTATTGCTCTAGATGCCCAAGTCACTATCAGCTGCTTAATTTAATATCTAAGAGGAAGCATCATTAACCTTGAGCAAGGTACAAAATAAACAATGTCAGCGTTAACCAGAAGAAGTTTTAAAACTTTCAAGTAAAGAGGGGAGAAGCAATTAATTGAATGATTGTCTCAGTACTATAAAACCTTACTATCCAACAATTCTGCATCTACCAGCTCCAATGTATATATATCTTAGAAAAATTCATTCAAGTCAAGTAGTATATAATTCTGAATATACATAATGATGAGCTAACAAAGTCACACCGGCACAACAATGTCAACCCTAAACATTATACTTACTGATGGCCACAAACACTAGATAAACCATAAAATCCAACTACCTAAGCTTGCACCAACTCCAGTAGGTATGTAGCCATATTATTCATAGAGTTGTGACAGGTGGGAGATGAAACAATAAGAACAAACATATTGACAGATTCTAACAAAGCAGGTGCTAATAAGTAGTAAAATTCTGCATTAACACTAAATTAAAATAATAAATAGTGAAATGCCTGCCTTGCATTCAACTTCTTACAACCCCTCTGCAATCAAGTCATCCCCCTCCATTTCTATTTCCAAATTGCATATGTTGTCTAAATCCATTTATGCATTATCCCCACAACTCCCTATTTCACGGTCCATGTCATCCATTTTTAATAAACCTGAAAATAATGTATGTGCACAACCAATTTAATACTGAGCAATGTATGTCAGGAGTTATGCTTTACATTCTTCACCAATACATTGTACATATATCAGTATCTAATTGAGTACACCATAGTAAAACTGTAAACTTATAATACAAGAGCAACAAATCAAATGAAGCAAAGTGCGAAAACCAAACATGGATTTTGATGATTATAAGAACAATTAGAAAGAACATGCAACTATTAGTGGGGGGAAAGTAAGAATATAAATTACTTTATACTTTTCAAACTGAAATCAAAATTTCTGCAAATGGAAAAAGATAGTATCAATACTCTGTGAAAAGATGTAGAAAAAATCAGACTTTATGATAATACATGAACTAGAAAAATATGCATGAAATTTTGAATAATAATAACAATGCCCTTTACCACTTTCCCTTGTAATCATACTAATGACAAGAAAATTCACTAAAACAACAAAGATTGGAGCTTTTCTATTACACAAGAATAAGAAATCAATTGGGAAAAAGTAGAACCAGACACAATTTTATAGCAGTAAATAAATTAATGAAACATGAGTTCGAAATAATAAAAAAAAAAGGTAAACTGAAATTTTGAGAAAGATTATTAATAAAATAAAAATAAAAACTTTCTGCAAATAACTAATGAAACTAGAGAGTCGGAGGGAGAAAAGTATAATGATTAATTAAAAAAATTGTACCTCTTATACACTGGCAATGGCTATCGAGCAGAGATTTCAATGTTCCTACGGGAAAGAAAAATGAAATAACACAAGGAACAAACCCTCTCAAAAAAAACCAAAATTGCAAAGAGACAGTCACATAAAACCTAGAAATTCAAAACCCAGAACGAGTAGATGGATAATAATTGAGGGTTTACCGAAACGAAGTCGAGATTTGGGTGTTGCTTGATTCGATTTTTTCGAGCTTGGTTGCTTGATTCTTGGTTTTGTTTTGGTCTGAAATAGGGGATGTTCAGAGATGGGGTTTTGTTTAAATAGGTATGCGACTTGGGGGATGCTCTTGAACGGCTCAGTATATATATATATATATATATATATATATATATATATATATAGAGAGAGAGAGAGAGAGAGAGGCCGGATCAGGTCCGGACTTTCGGACCTGACTAAAATTCGGACCTTTTTTTTTGTTTTTTTTAAAACAACTAAAAAAAATTATAGAATTTAAATTTTTACATAATACAGTGTTTTGGGTGTGATTTGGATATATATAACAAAACATGTATGTACAGAAAAAAATTAATTATTTTTAAAAAAAAACAAAAAAAAAAGTCTGAATTTCCTCCCGTCCGGGAGTCCGAACCTGATCAATTCTCTCTCTATATATATATATATACATATATTCCGCATTCATCACAACTAAGCCTGACAAAATATGGTTATGAGTTAATTTTGGTTTTCAAAATATGGTTATGATTCTATTTAAGAACTAAAACCATATTAACCATTTTTAATATGAGTTGTGTGGATTGGAACTATATGGTTATGGTTCAAAATCATATTAACCATATTAACCATTTTAAAATGTTTTGACTTTTAAACAAAACTTTTGAAAAATTTTATTGTAATAATCATAATTAAATTAATTAAGTAATATTATGATATAAAAATTATTAATATAAATAATAAAATGCTAAAAACTATACTAATAAAATTTTAAATTGAAATTATTAATACCCTTCCATATTTAAATAAATTTTCAAAATTATTATTAACTCATATTAATATCTTTAATCAAACAATTATGAAATATTCACAAAATTGTCCCCATTATACTTAATGTTCTCTTATTTCAAAATTAAAGATATCATAAAATAATTTTTTAAAGTTTATTTTTAAAATATACCCCTAACATTAATTAAAATATTATAATAGTGCCATGATAATATTTATTTTAGTTAAGATATAAGTAAATGACATATTAAAAACTTTGTGACTTTATGATTTAATAAATATATTTATAATTTTGGAACAAGAGGGAGTGTAAAAATAATTGTCATATATGACTTGAAATTTCTTATAGTAAGGTTGTGTAGGACATAGTTAGGCTTTCTCTTTTATTGATTTATAATTTTCTCTCTTATTTATTTATTTATTAATATTTTTTAGGATTAATTTGTAGTATGATCACACATAGTATGAGCCATGAGGTTTACTTTATATTGTTTCTGATAGTAGTACGCATTAAGTGATAATTGTAATTCCAATAAATACAAATGTAATAGAATGTATGTTTAATCGTGCACATATATGCAATTGAGTTTTCGATTTGGATCGGAATGGAATATGGGTTGAAAAATGGTTAATCGGTTCAGAACTATATTTGTTTTAAAAAATATGGGTCCAAACTTTAACCAACCTGAATAAATAAAAATGGTTAACCAACACATTTGGTTCTAGTTAATATGGTTTGACCCAACAGTTAACTAACTATATTGTCAAGTCTAATCACAACCGGTTAGTGAGAACAACCAAAAAAATCATGGCACAACAACTTGTAGCGGCTGAGATAATTAAAAAGTGACATATCCCATTTTAATTGTCTCAATCGCTACAAGCTGTATCGGCTGTTACTATTCATATTAGTAGTTTGTAATATTATTATATTAATATTTTGTAATATTAGTATTTAAAATATTTATATTTATAATATTATTAATATTTATATTAATATTTTGTAATATTAGTATTAATAATATTTATATTAATTATATTAATATTATTAATATTAATATTATTAATTAATTTATATTATTCTTAGAAATTCTTAGATTCAATTCTGCTCTGTTTACTTTTTTTCATAGTCGATCTATTCATATGAATCTTGGTTGAGCTTCAAATTGAGCTGGACAAAAATTAAAAGCTTAAATTACAATATAATATTAGTTAGTAATATTAATAATATTAATATTTATATTAATAAAAATAATAGTAATATTAGTATTAATATTCATATTAGTTATTACTATTATTAATATTTTATTAATACTAATATTACAAAATATCAATATAAGTATTAATAATATTATAAAATATTATTATTAATATTAATATTATAAATAATAATATTACAAAATATTAATATAATAGTATTAATAATATTACAAAATATTAATATGAATAATGTAATTTCTATAGTTTTTTAGCGGTTGGGCCCATTTTAATTGTCCCAACTGCTACAAGTTGTTATACCATAGTTTTTTTATTACTCCCAACAACCGGTTGTCATGGATGCAAATATACACACACACACACACACACACACACACACACACACACACATATATATATATATATATATATATATATATATATATACGGTCCGGATCTTAAGCTCACCCCTTATCTAACATACCTTGCTCACCCCCCTTTAGCAACTGAATAGAGGCGGCGATTCGATCCGTCGTTATAGGTTCTGATGCAGCCATTATATGTTGTTGTTATAGCTAAAAGCCAAGCGAAGACGGTTACATATATAATGACGAATCGATCGTCGCCCGATAAAATCGCTAAAGGGGGGTGAACAAGGTATGTTAGATAAGGTGTGAGCTTAATATCCGGATCGTATATATATAATTTTTTGGGCTATAGCGACAATTCAACCGTCGTCATAGACCAGAATATCAATCACGACAGTTGAACCGTGACCATAATCTAAAAAAACCGTCGTCATAGGCGACTGTGTATTACACAACTGAGTATATATATATATTTTCCCTATATATATATGGGTTCAATGTGACGCCCCCAAAATAGGTATACATAACCCAGTCTGAGTCGCCAAATACATGGTACATAATTTAAATACAAACTTCATTTATACAATACGACAAAAGCGTAGCTAAGAGTTTTTACATGAATATTGTCTCATAGACAATATCTAAACTCAAATGGAGTCCTCATTATATTTATTATCACACTATTTCATAGAACAGTGAGAACTACTATAGCCACCATCTTGGGCCATCACTTTATTCCCCGACTCGTCCCAACTATATTCTCATTTCCTAAAGAGAACAATGAAAGCAAAGGGTGAGCTCAACTAGCCCAGTAAAGAATATTATGACTAATATAATGCAGAATAAATTATCGTTAGCCTTCAACAGTGTTAAACCAATAGAATACAATAAACAACAAGTTTAATTGCAGTGGAACAATCAATACATTGGAAGAGTCAAGTAGAGCATGATATCTACTATTTTCTATGATTTAAAAAGTTTATCATCAATTTTATCGCTGAGACTCAGCTCAATAAATAATCCACATTACTGAAATATCCATGCGCTACGGGCTAAAGATATTTATTAGTATCACATCCACGAATTATCTATGCACTACGGGCCAAGGATATTCGTGTTATCACCAATGGTCATGATCATGCCAACAACTGTCCATCAATGCATTACGGGCCAATGAGGACTTTTACCACATCATTTGTAACATTACAGATCATGATTATACCGAATAATTCCTGATCATAATTATACCAATCAACAATCCATCTATGCACTACGGGCCAAAGACGAATTTCATCACAATATAAGCACGAGGATGATGACAATGATATAAGAATTCAATTAAATAAGAGCAAGGATAAATTTTAAAGATTTATAATTCAATTTATCCATAATTCAATAATGTCCAAATTGTCAACATGATACTGCTTTGTGGAGTAAAATTCAAGAATAATATCGTATCAAAAATGATTTGGACCAAAAAGAAATTAATTTTTGTCATGAATAGTACCCTGGGTAAATAGTGTTCGAGTGAATAGTATCTCATGAATAGTACTTCGGGAATAGTACCCCGTGAATAGTATCCCAGCATGAAAAGATTAAAAATTATAAAAAATGCTCAGGATAATATTTCAATGAAAATATACTAGATGAAGCGCAAATTTCAAGGATATTCCACTAATTTCAAGGAGTATAGAAGCAATACTTTAATAAAATGACGGTAGAATTCGGAATCTGAAACGAAATAATATTACTTACATACTACAGAGTATGAAAGATAATATTATTTCTTACGAATATTGAACAAAAATAATATTCCTTACCTTAAAAGAAGAGTATTTCTGACTGGTAGGGCGGGGATATTCTTGAAGAAAATTTTAACTGTTTTTTACACTAAAAGCTTCCTTAAACTCTAAAAAAATACGCTCAATATTATAAAAGAAGAATTCTCTGATTCTGGTGTGATTTTCAATTCTAAACTAAACATCTTATTTATAGGAAAATGAAAGGATACTATTTTGATGCACAGTAAGGAAAAAAATTCACACGCGCACAGTAATAATCGGCTGAAAATTTTGATAATCACATGATTTATTATGCAAATACTATGCAAGCACTATGGAAACACTATGTATAATAAAATATAATATATTCTATTTTACATAAAAAAACTTATTAATATATATATATATATATATATATATAATAAAATTGAGATAACTTCTACCGACAGTTTTGAAAAATGGGTAAGTGGGAGTCCAAATAATAAGCCAAATTTATAACAAATACTTCATAAAAGTCCTATCTATTTATCTCAATTCACTTGGCTTCACAAAAAACATTTTTGAACAACAATTATTCATCATTTATAACTTACAATATTAACAACCAGATTATTCCCAGGAAAGAGGGGCTTTCCGATAAGGATTTTTTCTTATTGACACGCAATTAGGTGACCAAACCCCTTTCCTCGACAAAATTTTCTAGACATTGTCAATAATACAAATAATAATATAAATAACTTTGTCGTCTCAATTATTGATTTAATAATATAAAATATTATGACAATAATTGAATCAATAACGTGAGATACTATGCAACAATTATTGTGGCAATAATTGAATAAAACTGAGTGACTTCTCACGTAAGCATCAATAATCAAAAATACTGTACAATACAGTGTGCTACTATGCCACCACGCGTATTACTGTACTTTTACCATCGGGTATTTCAATAGTTAACGGTAAAATTTTTGCCGTTATTTTTATAAAAAAATATTTCTATCGTTTTTTAACTCCGACAGTAATTCCGTTGTGGGGTCCACCAATAATTGTGCTGTCGTACGAATATTTCCTGATAAAACGAATATTCCCTGACCAATCGAATATTTTATACCAACTTGCTTACTTTGCAAAACTTTATAAATATTACCCACAACTATAATATTATATCAAATCCATACCTTAATACTCAAAAAGATATTTCGAGAAAATTAATCTTTATTCATAAAAGTTGGGGTCTTACAACCTCCCCTTCTTATGAAATTTTGTCCTCAGAATTGGTGTATGTACCTGATATGTCGAAGAGGTGAGGACACCTTGATTTCATTTCAGATTCTAACTCCCAGGTCATTTCCTCAACATCGTGGTTACTCCACAAAACTTTAACTTGAGGTATAACCTTGGAGCGTAGAATATGTTCCTTCTTATCCAAGATTTTAATAGGTACCTCTTCATACGTTAGATCTTCCGCTATCTCGTCTAGTTCTAATTCAATAATATGGTTCGGGTCTTCCACATATTTATGTAACATAGATATGTGAAAAAAGTTATAAATACGAGACATACTGAGATGCCCCCAAATCCGTGTAACATCGATTACAGGACATAGTGCTCACGATACACATACATAATCATCTAACTACATAAACTCCAGAAATAATAATAATAATAATATCTATTACATATCTATTCAAATAAAATCCCAAGTCTTTACAACCTTAAATAAACTGAAACTTTAACTTAGCGTTTATCGCTACAATACACAATATGCGGAAATATAACTTATTACATAATTAACTCTCATGATTTCATCTTAGACTTTCCCTTGTCCTTGACCGAGCCCTCAGCGTTATCAGCCTTAACTGAAAGGTTTAAGCAAGAATGAGCTTAAATTGCCCAACAAGTATATAAAGTAGTTTAAGAACATTAGAAGTAAAAGCATTAGTATGAATATTTCTCAACAGTTGAAATAATTATCAAGAGATAAACTGGAATATCAAGATAAGAGTTCTAGAATTCTTAATAGCATACTAAGGGGTGTTAGATACCCTGAACATTACTTTGTTTCATCGAAAACCATCAGACGGTTTAACAATCAAATAGATTGTAAACAGTCTCTGCAAGTACTCTAGGTGATCAGCCTATCGTACCCTGTACTGTACACAAGTATAAAGTTTAATTGCATAAGCATAAATGGGCCTATATGCCCGACATCTGTTTGCCCGATTATTCGGGTTGTTCATCTTAGTATTCATGCGGGACCTCACTAAAGAAATTTGGATTGGTAAACATTAAATAGCTTCAAAGGATTTGAATTGTTCAAATGTTATATCCTTTATCATCAATAATATCTAGCCGAAACAAAAAGCCAGAAAACATCCTTGGAAACAGTTCGTTAAAGCAGTAAAACTTTAAAGTATAGCAGTTGTAATAATAACTGAGTAATCATCAATAATGCTTGCAAAGAAATTGCTGTTATATAACTTTACGACAAAGGAACTTGTACGAAAAAGTAAATAGCACAAGTCTGTTACTAACCCTCACTGCAATAACAATGGGTAAGGATTGAATAATCAATCTCAATAGAACTTAGGGTTAGGAAACTTGTCTGATACGTCTTCTACAATTTACCGCTATCTACTAGCCCTTCACGTAATCTATTCACATGTGTCACGTTAAGCAATTTGGTTCTCGAACACCACTTCGAAGTGTAATGGTTCCCTTTTATTTTAATAAGATGATTAAACTCGTACGTATTCAAATACAATTCAATTACATAACATGTTGCTACGTATAGGCCACGTGGTTAAATAAAAGAATCTGGGAAACATAAATTTCTGATATTTTATGGACCAAAACCTCCATCAAAAATATGCATACAACATGCTTAGAGGTCTCAAGTCGGAAAACCTTATTTTCCTTATTTTTGACATCACATATTTAATTAAACTCATTTATCTATATAACATCATTTATATGAAAAATACCAAATCAGTCTCAAAAATATTTCTTTTCTGGGATTTTACAGAATCTAGTCCCACATTGATCATATATTTTTTTTCGGAATTTTTAAAATCCATCTACTATTTTTAAATAGTCCATAATAGCCAAATATTCTCAGATTTTTCATAAATCGAGATTAGCTCCAAAACTTCTGCAATTTTCAGGGTTAGCTCCTGTTATATACATGTACTTCCAGTAAACATTTTGTAATATTTGGATTTATACACAGAGAGTTATTCAGGTATCTTTTCAAATAGTGTCCTTAGCTGTAAAATCCATAACTCTCAAACTGTATGACAAAAAATTCTCAACTTTTTACAGGACCTTCATATCTTCTTATATTAGTACTCCAAATTTTTCTAGTATTTATAAAATACAAAATAGTGGACAAAAATGCCCCTGAGATAGACTGATCCAAAACAGTCCCAAGAAAGACATCAAATTTTTGTTTCTTGCAGCCACTTTTGCGATTTTATTCCCACTAATCTACAAATGATATGACCATGATACTTGGACAAACTAAACTTCATACAACAAGGTATTTTACAAAAATATAACATTCATGAAACTAGCATGCTAAGACCACAAACCAACTGCATAGAAAAGTGTGCCAGCACTGGTTCTGTACTTGGAAAAAATCTGGAAAATCCAGATTTTTTGCAGATTTTGATATGAACATGCTTGCTTACGTTTTTCATAACTTGCTCATTATAACTCCGATTCTAACGAAATTTGGGACAGATTAGACTTCATACTACATACTATTTTATAAAATTATTACATACGCTAATCGAGTCATATAAACCACGAATCCAAGGCTCCGAAAAACCCAAAAAGTCACAGATTTTAATTTAGTTCAATTCGACAAAACTCCACATTTTCAATTCTAGCATGCAATGGAAAGGCTCCTACTGTCTAGAACTCATATACTAACATATATGCACGTAACCCAATAATCAACTTCACAAAATTAACATGATTTGAACAATTTGACATCTAAGAGGCATAATATCAAACACCTAACATGCATACATGAATTCCTTGAATTTCTTTGATTTTGAAACATGTAATATACCAGAATTTTTCATTCTTAACAATCACATAACAGAAACCAATATTAGCATGGCATTACAACCTCAAAACAAAGCATTTCCCATGATTATTCATGCATTTTTCCACTAGTTTCTCAAAAACATAAAAAAAACTAGAAGGCTTACCTCCTTGATGAATTCTTCTTGTTTGAATACTTCTAATGATTCTCCTTGCTTGATTAATCCCCTATGAAAACTCCAGAATTCTCACAAACTCTCACACCCTCATTCTCACTATCTATTTGCTCTCTTGGGTGGAACTTTTAGGAAAAGGAAGAATGAGTTTAGATGGATTGTATATATAGAGGTTATTGTCTTTTGATTTACCATGGTCATCAACTCTCCGTGATCAGTTATACATCATAAGTATATAATATCAAAATAATTTAGTATGGAGTGGGGGTTAGAGAAATGGAAAAGTCTAGGTTTATTAAAGAGTGTAACTCCCTCTCCCTCAACATATTGAAATACATGTGGATGCTCCCTCCTTGTCCCCATTTGATGGTCTCGTGGACCCTCCCAGCTACTGCAACTATTTAATTAAATTATTATTTTAATCATATAATCAATTAATAATCCATTTTGACCCTTTTGCCCTTCGTAACCGAACGTGTTCGATACTTATATTGATTCCTACTAAAGTCAACGTTCCGGACGTCGTGGAACTGTCCGTTTCGTCAAAATCATCTCCGAAATTCATAGTTGACTTTGACTAAAAAGTCAACCGTGACACATTTTCGTGGTTACAGTCTATCCTAACTAATTTCAACGTTCCGGATTCGAATACGCAGTCCGCGTATCTAAATTCCACTCCGAACTCAAACTCATGCTTTAAAGCCATCCTACGAAATTAATAGAATTAATTCCATAATTAAATCAAATAGTTAAATAAAACTAAGCCAACCATTTAAATACATCTCATCACATATCTTAAAATATCACATATACATATACCACATATACATCTAATAAATGAAGTCACACCAGAGTTTCACATAAGTTCGTCTATTGATAACTATTAAATTACATAAAAACTCGAATATTACATTCACCCTCCCTTATAAGGATTCCGTCCTCGGAATCATTACACATCAAACAAAAAGATTAGGGTAATTTTTCATCATTCTCTCCTCGAGTTCCCACGTATCCTCTTCGGCGTTGTGGTTCCTCCATACTACCTTAATAGAAAGTATTATCTTATTTCTTAACACTTGTTCTTTTCTATCGATTATCTGCACTGGAACCTCTTCATAGGTTAAGTTCTTTTCAAACTGAATAGGTTCATACTCTATGACATGCTTGTAATCCTTCTTATAGGGTCGTAGAACTGAAACGTGGAACACGTTGTGTATATGTTCTAACTCTGAAGGTAAAGCTATTTCATAAGCTACCTCACCAACTTGCCTCAACACTTCGAAGGGTCCTATGAATCTGGAACTAAGTTTTCCCTTCTTCCCAAATCTCATTTTCCCTTTCCAAGGTGACACTTTCAAGAACACATAAGTGTCGACGTCGAAGTCTCATTATTGTCGATGTTGATCAGCATATTTCTTCTGTCGATCCTGAGCCTTGACTAGTCTCGCTCGTATCGTTTTGATCACATCTGCAGTTTGCTGCCCCAATTCTAGCCCTAGCAATTGTCGTTCTCCCACTTCATCCCAGCACAATGGCGTTCTGCATTTCCTTCCATATAAAGCTTCATAAGGTGGCATACCAATGCTCTCGTGATAGTTGTTGTTGTATGCAAATTCCACCAACGGTAGGTGGTCATCCCAGCTTCCTTTGAAATCTATAACACATGCTCTCAGCATGTCCTCTAACGTTTGAATAGTTCTCTCGCTCTGCCCATCTGTTTGAGGATGATACGTCGTGCTTAACCTTAGTTGCGTTCCCATGCGTTCTTGAAAACTTCTCCAGAAATTTGTTGTGAACTGCGGATCGCGATTTGACATAATTGATATAGGTACCCCGTGCTTGGAAACAATCTCATTGATGTAAAGCTTTGCCAACTAATCCAAGGTATATCTAATCTTGATTGGTAAGAAATGCGCTGACTTGGTCAATCGATCAACGATCACCCATACTGCATCGTAACCCTTCTACACAGTTGGAAGTCCTACCACAAAGTCCATCGTGATATGCTCCCACTTCCATTCCGGAATTTCTAAAGGTTGAATTAACCCGCTCGGTTTCTGATGTTCTGCCTTAACTCGCTGGCATGTTAAACACTTGCTGACGCACTTTGCGACTTCTCTCTTCATATTGGGCCACCAATAATGTTGGCGTAGATCCTGATACATCTTTGTACTTCCCGGGTGGATTGAGTAACTTGAGCTATGAGCTTCTGCAAGATTTCTTCCTTTAATTGATAACCACTGCCTTTTAATTCTCTTCTCAAATCTTAATAGTCCATCACCCCCTTACTGAATTTAAGCTCTTCTCCATCTGAAACTCTTTTCCTCACCTTCACACATTCCTCATCGCTGCCTTGTGCTTCCTTGATTTTGTCCAATAGAGTCGGATGAGCCTCCATTACGAACAATTTCCCTTCTGGCTCCGTCGAACTTTTTATCTCGAGTTTCAATTTATCCATCTCCTTAATTAACTCCTCTTGAGCTGTTAGCATGGCCAATCTACCACTGCCCTTTCTACTTAGTGCATCTGCTACCACGTTAGCTTTCCCCGGATGATACAAGATGTCGCAATCGTAATCTTTTATAAGTTCCAACCATCTTCTCTGTCTCATATTCAACTTCTTCTGCGTGAAGATATACTTCAGACTTTTATGGTCCGTGTATATTTCACACCTTACCCCATATACATAGTGACTCCATATCTTTAGGACAAATACTACCGCTGCCAATTCCAGGTCATGGGTAGGATATCCCTTCTCGTAATCCTTTAATTGACGCGATGCGTATGCAATAACTTTACCATGTTGCATAAGCACACAGCCCATTCCTTTGTGTGATGCATCACTGAAAATCACGAAGTCACCTGTATCGTCGGGTAAAGACAACATTGGTGCTTCACTTAGTCTTTTCTTGAGTTCCTTAAAACTTTCTTCACACTTCTCCGTCCAGACAAATTTTACCAACTTCTTTGTTAAATTCATCAACGTTCCCGCTATCTTTGAAAAATCTTGGATAGCCTGTCAGTCTTAAGAAACTTCTTACTTCAGTTGGTGACTTTGGTTGTTCCCAATTCTGAAACACTTCCACCTTTGTTGGATCCACAGAAATTCTGTACTTGTCGATCACGTGACCCAAAAATTGAACTTTCTCCAACCAGAACTCACACTTCGAGAATTTTGCGTATAACTTATCCTTCCTCAATGCCCCCAGCGCTAACCTTAAATGTTCAGCATAATCTTCCTGAGTCTTGGAATAGATCAAGATATCATCTATGAACACAACTACGAATTAATCTAAGTATTGCTTGAATACCCGATTCATCATGTCGCATTTGTTAACCCGAACGACATCACCAGGAACTCGAAGTGGCACTCATAATTGAGTCTGAATCTTTGTCTTAGGTACATCCTCCTTCCTCACCTTTAACTGGTGATATCCCGTCCTCAAGTCGATCTTGGAAAAATATTTCTCTCCCTTCAACTGATCAAACAGATCATCTATCCTAGGTAATGGGTACTTGTTCTTAATCGTCACCTTGTTCAATTCTCGATAGTCGATACATAGTCTCATCGATCCGTCCTTCTTTTTCACAAATAAAATCGGTGCTCCCCAAGGAGACACACTCGATTGAATATACTTCCTATCTAATAACTCCTGTAACTGTACCATCAGCTCCTTCATTTCTGCCGATGCCATTCTGTAAGGGGCTTTCGAAATTGGTGCTGTTCCCGGTACTAAATCTATAACGAATTCAACCTCCTGATCCGGCGGAAGTGTTGGGTAAAATCTAATTACGCACGGAACGCAAGTATACGTGGTCAACAAGTAATATAATAGTAAGTAGAGTATCGTTCCCACAGAGACAATTAAATAAGAATTTAACCTCACAATTATCAATTTCCTATTAATCCTAATTGTATTAAACTATCCAAATCAATGATTAAAATTATAAAAACTAAAATTATTAATAAATATAAGATCACAAACCAATCACAAATATTAAAAACTGAAATTTCAAACAATTAATGGAGAATTAGGCTTACGATTTCACCCTAAGCTTCACTCTGATTTTTACACCTTTATTCCCGTTCAAATTACTATCCCAGTTTATTAATCAAGAACTCGAATATAGCACTAGCCACCTCTCGATGTACTAATACCGTATTAACTTAAATCTACAATTAAGATGGAAACAAGTTAAACACCTTAATCAACCAACGCACTATATCTCTATGTGAATTATAATTAAAGAAGGTTTAAGATTAAGTCCTCTATCCGATTACATGCGATGTCAAGCATATCTCTACCTTAACATTCATCAAGATTCTATACATTCACAAAATTCAAGAACACATGCTATATTAAATAAGTCTAGACTCGTATATCCTCTCTCGATTCCTTACAAATCTACAAAGAATTGTTGATCAAGTGATTCATAAATTCAAGTTCAAATTAATATAGATAAACTGGAAAATAGTTTATTAAACTGGAAATCAAAGTTATAAAACCATCGTTTCACTTAAGGATCTATCATAAGCCTAAAAAGTGAATTAGTTCATCATGAATGAAATAATAACTGAATAATTTAAAGACAACATCCTTTCAATTACAAATATAAGACTAAGAAGAAGAATAATTCAGAACATCCTTCACGTAGACTTAATTAACAATTGATATGAAATTCTCTTCAAAGTCTTCCTCCAATGCTTGATAAGAAAAATTTGTAATTAATCTCTGTAATTTTCCTTGTGTGTTGTTGATTTCGATGTTTGTTGCTCAGTATATAGCCAATCTTTTTCTTCTGATCAAAATCCTATGTCATATAGAGTCCAAACACATTCCACGAACTAAAATCCATGTTCCAGCAGAGTTTCAAGCAAGACAGGACACTCAGATCAACTTTCTTTTTGCCGTATATATATATAAAACGCCTCTCCCAAGGTGGCATAGCTCTGAAAACCAAATGTGAAGACCCCCACCCCGGTAGTGTTAAACTTTATAGGCCCACCCACCGCCAGGCATGCCTTCTACTATCTAACTTTAGTGAATCTTCATACTTGCAACAATAATGCTCTAATTGCCTCCTTTTTCACTCATGCACCATACCACCCATCCTATACATAAAATAACAAGAAACGAGTAAAAGAAGATCATAGAAACAAGGATTTAACAACAATTAAGCTTAAATTGGACATCAATTCGTGGATATAAAATCCACTTATCAAAATCCCCCAAACTTAAACCGTGCTAGTCCTCGAGCACAAAACAAACTACATGTTATGCAATGCAGTAAAATGAAATGTAATGTATCTAACTGTATGATTATGAATCCAATAGTATCACAGAATCAAAAGTATTCCACCAGCCTCAGGGAAAGCAAGCAAACATTATAACTCTTAATCACCAAACCCAATCAGTAATTCCTTATTACTTCTCAAATCTTAAACCATTATCACTGGTATAATGTGTGTGTGTGTGTTCGACATCCATGATAACTGATACGGACTCAAATTCAATACATAACCAATTTCTTAGAAGGAATCATACGAGGCAAACTCAAAAAGTTCAAAAATAGACGAGTTCCAACTAAAACTAAGCAATTACCATTTTCAAGGGTTCACACAGGGTACTTATACTTTACATATATATATATATATATATATATATATATATATATTCAACACGGGGGCTTTTTGCTCTTTTCCCGTTTTATTATTTTTTTTCTTTACATGATTATGCAATGCCTCATTCCATTAGGCTAATAGTGCTACCCCTTAACAAGCTTTCAACCAACGACTCCCAGACCATAAAAGATCTTAGGGCACTAGGTGTTAAGACACCCCTTCGGGCGTACTTGCTCAAGTAACAAAGACCACGAAACAAGACTAGTCACGATATATATTTTCTCTTTTTTTTTGAAGCTTATGTACCCTACATATAATCCCCCAAACTTAGGTTCTTGCCCAATTCTTCGTCTTCACTGCCTATCCTTGTCATTTTCTCATTCACCCTAGCATTATCCTTTAGAAACTCTTTATGTATCAGTTTGAACTAACCAGTCAACACAGATGTTATTAGCCTGCTAACCTTTTTATACCAGTTTCAAATAAGAACAAGATCCAATTCATAACAGAAACTATATCTAGGTTCTAATAATCAGTGCCATATTTATTGACTTGATCTTAATCTCATCATTGGCCACAATAACATGAACTACAACAACCTCTGGACATATGCAAACTTAACACAATGTTTAATAAAAAAAAATTTCTTCTTTTTTATTTTTATTTTTTATATATAAACTGATGGTAAACATAGCATGAATGCAAACATACATAAATAACTAAAAAAAACTAAATATGCACCTAAGCTACTATGCAAATGCATGATTACATAAATGCAACAGTTTATCAACCTAAACAAAATAATAAACTACTATGCAATCCTAGTTTAATGAACTTAAATATGCAAACATGAATGTAAATCCCCCAAACTTAATAGTTACATTGCCCTTATTGTAAGGATATAACAATAAAAACATGAGGACTTACCTGAAATTACTTCAAGCCTGGGGTGGTGTTGTGTGGTGTTCTTCTTCATCGGAGTCACTCGGTGGAAATCTTGGCATTGGCATGGGTTGCTGATATGGAAATTGAGCAGTGGGATTGAAGCTTCGGAGCGTCATTTTCAATGATGCAAAGGATAGGTTCATTACATCAAACATGTGCTCTTGCCTAGCTGCGAGCCTCTTAATCTCCCTTCGTGCTTGCTTATTATGCTCATCCACTTATCGTTGAAAATTAAGGAACTAAGGGCTTGATATTGCCTCGGACTGTGGTACCTCCTCTGTTCCTTTCTCTCCCGTCGGGGCATCCTCCTGAAATCATCATCCTCCGAAGTATCTTCATCGTCAGTCTCATCCTTCGACGCCGAGGGAAATACAAAGCCTAACCCTCTTGGGTGTGATTAACCGCTTGCCCATACCGAGTACCGCACTATCATTCTCGAGTTTAGTGTCTGAAGCGGCATTTGGGTAGGTTCATCGTCGGTCCAACGAACTCCATCTTGCCTACATAACCCACAAATGAGTGATGGTGTGGCAAGCCGCCCGAGAAATGGCCTCATAAGCAATGTCGGATTGAAAAGTTGATTATAGCCCCTATGTCAATGCTGAAGTCTTGTACAATGGAATACAAAAGCAGTGCTTTCTCCTTGGTCTTGTCGGATGTGTGTGTGGATGGAAGCAATTTAGCACACAAGAAAGCGTACCAAATCTTGCCATATCTGCTGAGATCCTTGCTGTGAAAAATTATGCCCCCTTTTCAACCCTTAATCCATTTTGTGCCCGGCTTAGTCATTTCCTTCAGAATAGTCTCATAATCGGGATCATAATCACGTAAGCCCCTCACAAAAGCACGGAAAGGGGCCTTGTCCTCGGCATTCACATAGAATTCTTTGACCACGTTGACAATGGTGGCTTCGGGCTCCTCCGTGAATTTGTTCCATCCTTTTTGATAAATTTATTGCATCATCTCACTGTCAATAGGATCCGGTGCCAACCCCCGCTCCGGTGTGAGTGCTTTGGTAGCCATGTAATCGTAGCAGTCAGCGTTGGCGGCACTTATGAATTTGCGTCAGTCAAAAATTCATGATGGAGGTGTTGTAGAACTCTCCCCCCGATGCCTCTTTGCAGTTGGTTTAGAAGCCATTGATTCTCGGATGCCTTAATAATAAAATCTCCCCCCCAAACTTGGTTCACACAAACTGTCAAACACTTGGTGTGCACAGTGATTTAACCCCCCAAACTTGATGATTTTCCTCTATTATAGTACTAAGAAGTGAGGAATTAGAACACAAAGCACTGAAATTTGTTGCACTGAAAGCCCTAATTCGTAGCCTTGTGAGATGTAGTTGTAAGGTTGTGAGGAAATTATTGGTTGTAAGGGTGTGAATATATAGAGATGGTTGTGTGAAGTAAGTTGGTGGTGAGAAGTAATGGAGTAGTGGATTGGAGTGGTGGGGAGAAGTAGTGGAGTAGGGTGGTTTATGTGAGGAAAAATTGGGGTTGCAATTTGGAAGAAGAAGTAGTGGCCGTGTGTAATGAGGAAGTGGGGAAAGTGGGTTAAGAAAGGGTAACTGCCGAGCCTTTGCACTTCCAGGACCCCCGCCCCGGCAGGGGGTAACACGCTTAGGAAGCCCGCCCCGGTGGGCATGTAATCTGCTATTTGACTTGGAGGACCCACTTCGTGGGGCTTTTAGTCTTTTAGGGGCACTTACTTTGGTAATGTACTTTGTTAGTTGATGTTCTCAGCTCTTCTTTCCTTCCTGTTATTCCACTTAATGATTAGTTTCACATCCTGCAAGTCATGAAACATATATGTGAGTAGATTGTTGATCATTTTGAGCATGATTGAGAGATTAACAAGACTCATACAATATAATAACTACTTAATGCACTTATTATAAATGACTAATTATGCTAAACTATCATCTAACAGTTATGGTTAAAAATATGAAAAATAAAAGTACAATTGGGTTGCCTCCCAATTAACGCTTGATTTTAAGTCATTCAGCCTGACTACTCCCTGTTTATGGTACGTCGGATAATGTGATCATGATGACATCCGTGTTGGATTCGCCACCCCAATAATACTTCAACCGCTGACCGTTGACCTTGAACGTTTCCAATGGATTCCTAATGTAGAGTTCAATGGTGCCATGAGAGAAAACTCTTTTGATGGTGAATGGTCCAGACCATCTTGACTTAAGCTTGCCTGGGAACAACCTCAACCATGAGTTGAACAATAGGACTGATTGCCCCGGCTCGAATGTTCTGTGCATGATTTTCTGGTCGTGCTATTTCTTGATCTTTTCTTTGTATAATTTCGAGTTCTCGTAAGCTTGCAATCTAAATTCGTCGAGCTCGTTTAGCTGAAGTAATCTCTTTTCACCCATAGCTGCTTGATCGAAGTTAAGTTTCTGAATCGCCCAATAAGCCTTGTGTTGTAACTCGACAGGTAAGTGACAAGCCTTTCTGTATAGTAGTTGATATAGTGACATACTAATCGGTGTTTTATACGCAGTTTGGTAGGCCCATAGTGCATCATCCAACCTAAGCGACCAATCCTTTCGATTCGGGTTTACCACCTTTTCCAAGATTCTCTTTACTTCCCCGTTCGAAACCTCATCTTTCTCATTTGTTTGGGGATGATAAGCCATCGCCACTTCGTGGTTGACCCCATACTTTGCCAATAGAGCTGTAAAAAATTTGTTGCAGAAGTGACTACCTTCATCACTTATAATAGCTCTCGGCGTGCCAAATCTAGTAAAAATATTCTTCTACAAGAATTTAAGAACCGCTTTGGCATCGTTAGTTGGGAATGCTGCGACTTCAACACACTTTGAGACGTAATCCACTGCAAGCAAAATGTACTGATTGTTAAGTGATGAAGGGAATGACCCCATGAAATCTATGCCCTATACATCGAAAATCTCAACTTCTAGAGTTGTTTGTAGTGGCATCTCATTCCTTTTCGATATGTTGCCCACCCTTTGACATCTATCACATGTTTTAACAAATTGGTGGGCGTCTTTGAACAATGTAGGCCAATAAAACCCGGCTTGAAGCACCTTTGCCGCTGTTCGCTGACTACCATAATGACCCCCATATGCAGATGGGTGACATTCATGCAGTATGTTCTTTACTTCACTATGGGGCACACACCTTCTAATCATCTTGTCGGTGCACTGTTTGAATAGGTAAGGCTCATCCCACATATACCATTTGACGTCATGAAGAAACTTCTTTTTCTGCTGTCGTGTAAGATCAGGAGGAAGAATGTTGCTCACTAGATAATTCGCGTAGTCCGCGTACCTTGGAAATTCTGTATTTATCCCAAACAATTGCTCATCCGAGAATTACTCGTTGATTACACACTTGTCCTCTTTCTGTTTATCTTGATTTTCTAGGCTAGACAAATGATCGGCGACTTGGTTCTCCGCCCCCTTTCTATCCTTTATTTCTAAATCAAACTCTTGTAAAAGGAGAATCCATCTGATAAGGCGTGACTTAGCATCTTTTTCGAAATTAAGTACCGAATGGCCGAGTGATCCGTATAAACTACCACCTTAGTCCTGATCAAGTATGCTCGGAATTTATCGAACGCATACACTACTGCAAGTAATTCTTTTTCCATAGTTGTGTAGTTCAATTGAGTCTCTATGAGTGTCTTACTTGCATAATATATGGCATGAAAAACCTTCTCTCGTTGTTGACCCAAAACAGCCCCAACTGCATTATGACGCCCCCAAATTCGAGTATCTTCCAACCCGACAGATGGTGCTACACGGTACTCATAATTGTACATTCATTCTATTGAAACGACATCAAAATGTGTGTATCAACGACATTCTTATTACATTAATAATATTACATCACGTTCCCAGGTTCTAAAACCATTACATTCTTTGTTCATCATACTATAATATATACAACTTAGTAGTTTATTACAATATAAACTAATCGTTCATCTTCGTCTTGCCTTTATCCTTGTCAGATTCCTCGGTTCGTTCGGTTTTAGCTGCATTCATATGGTTCAAGCAAGAGTGAGCATAACAAGCTCAACAAGTACAACAATTTCTCTTAAACAACATGCTTAAAACATAGAAATCTTATATCTTCAGTAACTGAACAATAGTTATGAAGTACTATTGATAATTCAAAATAACACTTCTTTTCCTTCAAAACATTTTACAATAACAATATTCAGTAACACATCAATTCTGGCTCAAGACCATGAGCAGTTCATAATTTCTTTAAAAAGGACAACCCGACACTAAGTCCATAAGTCCGGCTTACGAGCACTTCTGGGTGATCAGCCCATAGTACTCTATGTTGATCAATACTACATTCTTTAAACGTATTTATGTTTAAGTTTTGGCAACCTCACGTGCCAATCGAATAATCAATGAAAATATATTTGTTTATTCATATTCAGGCTTACCTTGAATTCGTACCAAATAATTGGCTTAGGATAACGTTAGCAATTCTATATTGAAAGATTTATAAATAAATCAATCAACACTTCAAGATTAGTCTAGCCAAGGTAAAACTGGCATCGACCCTTTAGTAAAACATTTCATGCATCTCATAACATGAAACACAGAAAACTTGGCTAACACGAAGATTAGACAAGCGATAAGAAAAACTTGCCTTCAGCGTCTGCTAAAGTAAAATTACTTTTCCTTTGAGTCTTTACAATCTCTACAACACAACCACATAACATACCACATTAGGTCATGAATGAAGATACATGGTTCCTAATGAATCTTACCCCTCTTCTCAATCTAATCATGTATTAGATTTGTTATTATTGGTTCCGACTTGCTGTCGTTCTTTACATCGTTCTTACCAACTTCTTTCTCTTCTATAACTTAACTGAAATTATTTCATTAATACAACTCGTTTTGAGTTAATCATCCTTCCTCACGGCTTACTACCGTCCTTACATTATTAAATCATTACTCAATCGTCATTTGGTTAAGTACGCTTATTGCATATCGTTCACGTTCACATTCAATAGACTTACTTCAACCTTAAATGATCATAATTAAGGTTTAAACATGTCTTCACAATGTTATAATTAAACTTTAGTTCATTACTAATGATTTATTGTTCATGCTCTCCTTACAGACATTCTTCAATGTCAAGACCTTAAGGTCGGGCATCATGCAAGCATTTTGCCTCCCTTTACTTTCAAATATTGTATTACTGCAGTTAACAATAACACTACTGAAACTAAAGATCCGGACTCAAATACTGCAGACGAGTCCCCTTCATTATGGTCGTACTTGCATTTGAAATTCTAGTAGCTCATAACCATTCTTGGCACTGCGGCGCCACATATTTTGCCTTAACTAGCCCATACAATGACTTCCCCCTCCTCGACACTGAAAATTTTGACGAACAATATCTTGAGTGAGATTCTTGGGCTCATAACTTCTTCGTTATAAGTTCGAATTGGCTCGTTCAAAGGCCTACGGTTCATAAATTACATATTCTATGCGTTCATGCAAGAATTTTATCTATTTGACTTCGTTAGCTAAAGATTCACTTATTAGTCCATTTTAACGAAAACGATAAACGTTCGTGAACGTTCAATACTCGTTTCTTCGTTCTAAGTCGGAATTCGGTCATTCTTGAGTCCGCAACTCTATAATGCCAAATAAGACTTGAATCCATTGAAAACCAATGTTTCCAAGCTCAATATCAAAATTTGACTTCCATTCGGAGAATTTTACGAATTCGACGATTATCGTCCAAACTCGTGAATTCCGCCTTAACTTTATTTCTTATGATTTGTTCATCGTTTCAAATGGATTCAATCCATCATACTAACATCTTGTCATGCATACTTCATTAACTTATTTACATGATAAGTTATTACTTGTTCTTCATGAATTTATAACTTATAAAAGTATAACTACTTATAATTTTACTTCACATGACTTAACATGGTCTAAATCTTTTAACCATCATTCTCTCATCTTCTAGTCATAAAAATTTCATTATTGTAACATATTACGAGTTCCTACAAGTTTTTCCTTGATTCATAACTTATTTATGAACAAAGTGCTTATTCATGGCTTATTAATACTTAAGTCATTTGATTAATCATTCTTACTTCTTCTTAGCATACATGTTCTACCACTCTTCTCTATCAAATAAAGAGAAAGAGATTCATGGTTTAAGTTCTTACCCTTGATAATTCCTTGGTTAAGCTTTAATCTCCTTCTTGCTTCTTAAAAATCTCACAATAGAAGTTTGACTTATAAGTGCTTATTCTCTCTAACCAATAAGTTGCTCTATAAGAGAAGTTGTTGGATGAAATTTTAAGAAGCAACAAATGAAATCTTAAGCTTGGTATTTATAGGAGTTGCTAGGTTAGGGTATAATGGTCAATAAACCACTTCCACCTCCTTAACTCCACCTCCTTAAGCCACCTCCTTACTATTCCATTCTTAACCACCAAGTTAACTTGTTCCCCACAACACTTGGCCATTAAGTCTTCTTGTTCACCACACTTACTTAGCCATTAAGTTTACTTGCTCACTACTTTGGATCATCCATGGTTTGCCCCATGGGTTTAAACCATCCAATAACCCATAAGTTCTTACTTTGGGCTTTTAGCTTAACTTATACTTGGGCTTGCATTAACAATTCTTTGGGCTTTACCAATAGCTTGCATTGGGCTTACACCTTTCTACACTTGGGCCTTATCAATATATTATTGAACTTTACAATTTCTTACATAATCCTATAAGTCCATTACATATGGCTTAAATCCTTAAAACGTATAATTTACGTATTATTCTCGTATTCCACTTCATATACCTATTAATGCACGTCATACCATCATTCATAACTACTTGTATAATACTTCGTATCATACTTGTATCCATTACTTCGTACAATACCTACTTATTATACGATTATTGCTTTAATTCATTATACGCATTTAAATTTCTTCTCGGAACTCACTTTTCCTAACCGTTAGGTTTTAAATATGCCGGCGAAAAAATGCGTTTGCCATAACTAAAATATTATTAGATATTCCATCTCGCCTTGATATTCTATCATTACGTATTTCTCGGAGGTTCAAAAATAATTCCCAAGCAGAAATGCGTGAATAGTGTTTTTCAGAAAATTTCTCGGAAAGTTTTTATTTTCATCTTGAAAATTCAAACACTTTAATTCTACCACGTAGCCAAAATACTACGACGTTCCGATATGTCTAGGTCATAGAATGACCCTCGAATAGCTTACTCCCATAAATAATTAATTAAATTCATTTAATCCACATAATAAAAACAAAAATTTAATTCTCAAAAATCCAAATTTTCTGGGGAGTTACACTCTTATAAGGATTCTGTCCCCAGAATCTCGCTAACACTACATCCACCATTGAGGAAAATTTTTTCATCATTTTAATTTCTAATTCCCACAATGCTTCTTCGGCGTTGTGGTTCCTCCAATTCACCTTCACTGAAGGTATTATCTTAATTCACATGACTTGTCACTTCCCATCAATACTCTAAGTTGGAAGCTAAACATTTACTCACACATTATGCTATCTCCCTCATATTAGTCCTTCTTTTAATTCTAAATTATATGAAACTCAAATTCCTCCTTCAAAATGAGATGATATATGATCTTCTCTTTATCCTGCATCCTCTTCTTCATTTGCTTGCACTCCGCGTTAACTAATTGTACTTAATTAACTCGTTCCATTATTGTGGATTGAGTCTACATTATGAATAACATTTCTGCTACTTCATTCCATAATTTAACTTCTAACTCCGTTCTCGCCATCTTCGTTATTAACTCATTTTGAGTCCTTCTCTACCGCATATTCACTCCTTCTGCGTGAAGATATATTTCAAACTCTTAGAGTCCGTCTATATCTTACCTTTCTCCCTATATCAATACTATCTTTAGATTTTTAATTCGAAAATTACAGTTGCCAATTATAGATCATAAGTAGGATAGACCTTCCCATAATCCCTTAACTGGTGTGATGCATACACAATGACCTTGCCATGCTACATGAGCACGCAATCTCGTCATCTATGCGAAACATCGAGATACAATACAAAATTCCTCGTATCATCTGATAGAGACAATACAGGTACCTCACTTAACTTCCCTTTTTAGTTCCTAAAAACTACTTTTCTCACTTCCCATTCCAACCATGCTAACATGTGATGCTAATGGTACTTTTAAACATAGTACCTCACAAGGGTACCTATCAATTTGCCACGGACTTGCTCGGCGCCCCTTACTGAAAGTCTAACTTCAGTACATCAGTCAACCCATATGACATAACCATAACTTGTAATAACCATAACGATTTCTGAATATCGTCTTAGGTACCTCGTCCTTCCTTACTTTCAACCAGCGATACCCCGTACACAAATATATATCTAAAAAAAATTTCTTTGCCCCTTTCAACTGATCCAAAATAGATCATCGATCCTGGGCAATGGGTATTTATTCTTAACTGCTAACCAAATAGTCATATATTTGACTTACGTATTGGTTTACTTAATTTTACTTCTTAGGGTTCACGTTCTTTCGACCTAAGTTTACGCGACCTACCTTCATTACCAGTGTAACATTCCAGAATTTTGAATTGTTATATTAAATATTTATTGAATTATATAAGTATTTAATGGATGTGTTTATTGTTGAATAAATAATTGTTCAAATTTGATTTCGATTTGGTTAATTATTTGTTAAGTAAATAATTAAGGAAATTAATTATTATATTCTAATTTAATTTAATTATTAAGTTAGAGAGTTTATAATGATTAAATGAATTATTATATTTTAATTTGAATTTGTAATTAAAAAGGATGTGTTAGTTGATTAAATAAAGTTATAATTATAAAGAAAATTATAATTTTGTGGTATTGATTTACGTGTTAAAGTAATTTAATAAATTGCTATTAAAATTAATTAAATTGATTATTGAAAAATTTAATTGAATAAAAGTGTGACAAATAATCTTCTATAAAGGTGTTATTAAAATAAATTAAAGGAGTTTAATTCGGTTTTTGCAAAACAAGACTTAATACATATTAAGTCCTTATTTTAAATATGTTTTACCAAACAAGGTGTAAGATTTAATGGGTTATTTTTAGTTAGTTAGCCAAACAAGCCTTATGGCTTTTGAGTTTTAAAAAAAAAAGAAACTGATGTCAATTAATTGATATATTTATATTATACAATTATTACATATTATATTATATACGTTATGTTTTTTTAGTACGTTAGTTAGAGTTAGGAAGAAAGACTCAGAAGAAGAAAAAGAAGAGAAGAAGAAAATTGAGAGAAAACTTGAGAGAATCCTAGAGAATTTAAGAGAGAAGTTGGAGAAAAGAAGCTTCTTTTTCAAAGAGAAAAGTATCATCTTCTAAAGCAAGGTATCATCCTACCATTTTTTAAGTTTCTTTAAAGTTTTAGTTTTCTCTTCCAAAATTCTCTGTAAAATTTTTTGTGAAGGATAAATTGTTTGATTGTTTATGGCTTTATATGATAAATTAGTGTTGTGAAACTGTTTTCATAAGTTATATATGAGTATAGTCCATGAATTTATGATATGTATGTAATTTGTGAAGAAAACTATATTACAGTGAGTTTATATGAATATGGTTTAGTTTAAAGTAAAATTAAGGTTTAATTAGTTGTTTAATTATAAATTGACTATTGAATTTGAAAGAGTATGTATAAACATAAACAAGGTACTTTGAATTAACTGTTTTGGTTGAAAAACAAAATCACAGTGTTGATATTCATTGAAAACATCAAAAAGTGAGGTTTTATCAAAAATAGTGAAATTGGATGTTTTAAATTCGATGTTTATGTTGTTTTATGGGTAGAATCATGTTAAGAGTCTTTGAAATATGTTTATATAAAGTCTCTGTATGAATTACATGTTAATTAGGCTGTTAAAAAGTAGCTTGTAGGCCAAAATTAGCTTCGTTCATGTGATTCCCGATGCTAGTCGCCGAGAACTCAGAATTGACACCTTGGCAATGCAACCTCGTAGATATAGTTCTCGTGTCATGACAGTATACCTTGACCATACTGCAAATACAGCTAGTACCATGCCACAAAGACCAACCCACAAGATAAATCGTAGGCCTTGTCATGAAGTTAAGCGAGAATGGGTGAGACGATTGTAATTTTTGTACACAAAGTCTGAAGGAGTTGTTATGTGTTAATAGTAGGACTGTTAAATTATGATTTCAGTACTTCTATACCAAGAATGAGCATGTTATTAACAATTAACTAGTTTTGTTACTAATGTAACTTGATTATGTGATTAAAAAATCAAATCTTACATGATGAATGTATTTAGTTATGTATGTAATATGGTAGTGACTAACTATGTCATGATGACATATATATATATATAGGGTATTGTGATTCGTACTGTTTGGTTTAGCCTACAAGCAAGGTAAGTTCTCTAAATCTATTGTCTCGTTGAGCCAATTATTGTTTCTAATTCGATTACAATATAATGATGCAAGATTTCTAAACTTTATTTTGATATTGAGCAAGTTATTCTTGTATTTAACTTGTTATTTAGCATGCAAATTTATATATTCTGATATACTAATGTTGAACAGTTTTATCATTCAAATTGCTATTTGTTATGCATGCTTAGTACTCAATTCTAAATAACCTTGGCTTAATATTTTTCAAGCAAGGTATGTTATAGTTATTCAATATGTATGCTATTAGATTATTCCTAAAGCATGATCTTAATTTACAATGTCGATTCAGTTATGATTATTCCATAGTATAACCTTATTAATTTTATTCAACTAATCCTTAGTTGATGTTCGTTGAATTCCAAATTACCTTGAAATGTATCCAAACCAAACTCATTTTGGTGCGGACTTGTACTCTAAATACTGAGATGAACAACCCTATTATTAGGGGTAAATTACGCTTAGCGTTGAAATGTTTGTGCACAATACATTGTACGAAGGGCTGATCCCCCTAAGTACGAGGAGTCCCTATAGTCTTATGATTGTTAAAGTTTAAGTTGAAAAATTACTTATAACTATGGACATAGTTCGTGGTCTTAGGACCCTCAGTTATATACTTCAGAATGTTGATAGAACATATTGTTCATTTCTATTGAGCCTCTTATTTGGCACTTATTGTAAATATTTTCATCAATCGTTGTTTCAAGTGAGCTTTGTTTGCTCACTCTTGCTTATATAACTATTATAATTAAAGATGAGAAGGTTGATATACCTAGCACCAGTAAAGGAAAAGGAAAGATGAACAAGTATTGAAGACTTGTAACATGTTGATATTTTATTATCAGATTTTAATTGAATGATTGTAATAAAGTTTATTTATTTTTCGTATTTGAATGATTGTATTTAAAGGTTAGACAACCTGGGAGATTTTTATTATTGTGACCCCTTTAATGGGAAGGTTTTAGTATTCAATTTTATTATGATTGGGTAGTTAGATATGAATGTTTGATTAAGTGAACACCAAATCCTGTGGGATTGAAGTACTTGGATTTGGGGGTGTCACAACCAGCTTACAGCTTCATAACATACAAAGATGTCTTACTTACTATTCTCATCATCTTCGATGATTTACATTTTTATCATCTTTTTATTACTTCTCTAGGATTCAACACACATCACTCCTCTGCTAGTAACCATATGGTACTCTGAGTGGTTTCCCACAAACAACCAACAAACAAGTTCCCGTGTTATCTACACTGCCATCACAGTGAGTTAGATCGGTTGTCGGTTTCATATATACCTTCGCTCTCTGAAGGAATTGTTTAGCTCAGCTCCCATATGTCAACCATCAAAGGTTACGATCGTACCACAACCTAATATTAACATCCTTCTAGATTGCGTCATGAGTAGACATTAAGAAAGTTTCGGTGATTTATCACCGTAAATTACTACCTTAGGTTTCTTTAGAAAACCGAAGATTCATACATTTATTCTAAAATTTTATTAAGGTTCTATGGTTAATCAACTTATTCATACCGAAAATTACTTCAAATTCTCTTAACTTTATCGGTACTTATCTATCGATACTTACTTACATTTCTTATTCATTTCCACGAATATAATTAACGAAAGTTATTTCCCCATTCTCTACCTTAATGTATAAAGGTATTTATAATCCCTTCCGAGAATGAACTTAATCACTTAGCAAACTCTCATTCTATAAACGAAAAGTAGCACTCCAATCAAACAACACATAAGCATTCATTGTATTGACCGGAATGATACCTGCTACTAAATCTGCTGATGCAACCACATCATAGCTAACTTACCACTACTAACACCTTTACTTTCCTCCGATTTGGGCAATTTCATGTCATGTGGTCCAACGACCCACATACAAAACAACCATGGCTTTTCTTAGGATTAGGACAATTGGGTAACATATGACCCTCATGTCCACAGTTATAACAAATCAATTTCCCTTTCAGACAGACTCCTAAATAAGTCCCTCCACGTGTCTTACACTCTTCGATCCTACACTTAGGATCCCTTTGTCCCACTCCAGTATTCCTGGAGTCAAAATTCTTTCTTTTTGGCATACTGCCACTATCACTGTCATTCTCTACCTTAGTTCCCCCCTCTCCCTTATTCTTATTCTTTCTTTCTTTGTGGTATTGGGTTAACGCCTTACTACCACCCTCTGCTATAATCGCTTTCTCCAATATGGTCTCATAGGATGCACTCTAGAATACAAAAATTCTAATATAGAGCAAGGGTTTCAGGCCCTGCTCAAACCTACGAGCCTTCCTTTCCTCAGTGTCCACTTGATGTGGAGCAAACCTTGCCAATTCGTTGAATTTGGCCGCGTACTGGGGAACCGTCATGTCCCCTTGCTTAAGTTCTAAGAAATTAATCTTCCTCCTCCTCTGCATACTTGTAAGGAAATAATTCTCGAAGAAAACCTTCTTGAATTGTTCTCACGTTACCCCATCTGTTCTAGCTCCACCCTGGTGAGCCTCCCACGAAAAGTTGGCTTCCCCTTTCATCATGTAAGTCGCAAAAGAAGTCTTTTGGGCCTCACCTACGTTTGTAATAACAAACACCTTCTCTATTTCCTTTACCCATGTCAGGCTTCTATTGGGTCCGTCGTTCCTCTGAACTCCGGCGGACCTATGCTTTTAAATTCTTTAAAGGTAATCATTATGGCTAACCTAGGTTCGGCGGTACTCTACCCCCGGTTTAGTTAAATGCAGCCGTTAATAAATTAACGAACTCTTGCATACGGTTGTTTTGACCCTCTTGATTTTCATTACGTGATTCCGCTTCCTGATTATGTTGTCTTCTCCTTGGCGGCATTTTCTAATTAAATCAATAGAATTTCATTATTATCTATTACTTACTTCTTTATTATTTGTTTCATAACAACTCATATCATCACAAAGCATATTAAATGAAAACTTCATTATATTCATATGCTTCTTCATAGTTTGAAACTATTTATAATTTGCTTACATATCCAAAGGCTATTACAATTCTATCCCGCAATTGAACTTCACAAAAGTTGGGATTTACAAAAAGACTACCATTTAATACAAAAGAAGGTTTTACGTTACTACACATATATTTATTTACTCTAGACTTCTAATAATGCATAACAGCGTCCTCATGTTTCTCATTCGCAATCATTTCTTTTTTTTTTTTGCTAAATTTTTGTTTGTATAAAGGAACCAAAGAAACAATGACAAGGTTAAACCCCAGAATATAGCGTCGTCATCTATGGACATGCCCAAAGATGAGGGGACTATACAAGGAAGATCCCAAACCATCTCTAACTAGTTAAAAGCCAATTACAAAAATATTGGTTGTTGGTGGCTTTGGTAAATGATTTGCAAGTGGAAAGCCTAGACTTAATAATGTGGATAACATCCTTTATAATCCTGGTGATGGGAGGTAGATGATCATCATGGAACTTTTTGTTCCTTGCCTCCCAAATTTTCTAGAAATAGACTGCCACCGTCAAACTTAGGATATTTAGTGACATAGTAGAACCTTGAAATGTAGTGAGGAAGTCCATAATGTCATACCAAGATATGGGAAAAGCATTCCAATTTCCAAGACTTATAACCTTCAGAAGAACCGATTTGGAGAAGACACAGTTGAAGAACAAGTGGTCAAAGGTCTCGAGTTAAAGGTTGCAAAGAGGACAGTTCCATGATTTGTTAGAAAATCTGACTGTTCTGTCATTGGTGGGGAGCTTTTTGAGAATGCGAAGCCACATGATGAAAGAGTACCTTGGGACATGGCATTTATTCCAGATAATGGAGCTCCATGGAACCGACTGCTGTCTCGTACGAATTGATTCCCATAACTGGTTAGCTTTAATATTCTTCGTATCCCAAGAGTCCCAAAGTATCCTATCCATCTGCTGAGAAGGAGGGGGGAGGTGAGCCAGGTTCCTTCTCAAGAGGATCATATCATGGCAATTGCCTTGTGGCAATACCCAAGTGTTGTTGCTGATAAGGTGGCTAACAGTTGCAAACCGTGGAAACCCAGAGGAAGACAGAAAAGATTGGGAAGGATTGATAGCTGAGTCATTTAACCATGGGTCAAACCATAGGCTTTTAGCCTGCCCATTTCCAACACGATAGTGTAGGTGTTGAAGAGCAAGTGGCCGAAGCTTCAGAACTTGTTTCCAGACCCATAAACATGCTGTTGTATTGCGAACTTGCCAAAAGGGAGTGTGTTTTAATGTGGCGGCTTTGATTCAATTAGCCTAGAGAGATGCGCAATGAGGTTAGATAATTCGAACCAAGTGCTGGAGAATAAGTGCAGAATTCCATTCCACCAGATTTTTGATGCCTAAACCACCCTCAAAGAGTGGAAGTGAGATAGAGGACCAAGCAACCTTGGCGCCATACTTGTCAAGAGTTTCTCCTTTCCAAAGAAATCTTGTTAAGATTGATTGGATATCTTTGAGGACCCCTTTCGGCAGCAGGAAGTGTGAGCTCTAGAAAACTTGAATAGAGCAAAGAATTGATTTGATGAGAGTAAGTCTGCCCGAGTAAGAGAGTACCTTAGAAGTCCAAGAGGATGCACGGTTTGTGATCCTTTGGATTAAGGGGATACAATCAGACGATCGAGTCTGCCCCAACTCTATGGAATAACAAGCAACTTTCAGCTTGAAATCCTTATGAGCACTCTCATGGATGTAAAACATCCGTGCTATCTTTTAGTTCTTCTCCTCCAGTTTCTTACGAAGCTCTACCACCTCGTTCACATAATCCCTAGCCTTATTTATCATAAGCACCTTCTCATCATGCTCGGACTCAAAATCTGCTTCTGCAGACTCCTTAGCTTCATAGAGATAATTAATCTCTTCACTCTGATTCTTCACAACTGTACCCAGTTACACATTCCTGTCAAGGACTGCCAGATACAATGCTCTCATTACATCTGGAGGTATTGACTCTAGTGTAGGTACCACCGTATTAACTGATGTTACCTCCATTTCCTCCTCCTCATAGACCATCATATTAAGATATGATGCTATATCTATATCTCCCTCGGAGTAGTCCTCCTCAGAAAAGTACTCCACTGTCTCCGACTCCTCCAAAATCACTAATGGTACCTCCGCCATCGACATAGGTACATGCTCTACTTTGTTCACAATTTCTTCGCTCACCGCGTGTATATCTCTATACATCGAGCTATCGATTGACATCCTACAATAACACATATGTTGATTAGCACGTAACACACAATAGTATAATCACAAATCACATTTAATTTATTTAGGGTTACTTTCCATCTTTTAAATCTTTCGGTATTGAGTTTACTCAATACCTTATTGACTCATTCAACTTAAGTAAATCTCGAGTTTACTTCCTTCGGAATTTTCTTCCTTAACGAGGTTATTAGCCTAAGGTTCTTCCCCCCTTAAGTTTTATAACCTAATGCTTTGATACCAACCTGTGACACCCCCAAATTCGGGTATCTTCCAACCCGACAGATGGTGCTACACGGTACTCATAACTGTACATTCATTCTATTGAAACGACATCAAAATGTGTGTATCAGCGACATTCTTATTACAATAATAATATTACATCCCGTTCCCAGGTTCTAAAACCATTACATTCTTTGTTCATCATACTATAATATATACAACTTACTAGTTTATTAGAATGTAAACTAATTGTTCATCTTCGTCTTGCCTTTATCCTTGTCAGATTCCTCGGTTCGTTCAGTTTTAGCTGCATTCATATGGTTCAAGCAAGAGTGAGCATAACAAGCTCAACAAGTACAATAATTTCTCTTAAACAACATGCTTGAAACATAGAAATCTTATATCTTCAGTAATTGAACAATAGTTATGAAGTACTATTGATAATTTAAAATAGCACTTCTTTTCCTTCAAAACATTTTACAATAACAATATTTAGTAAAACATCAATTCTGGCTCAAGACCATGAGCAGTTCATAATTTTTTTGAAAAGGATAACCCAGCATTAAGTCTGTAAGTTCGGCATATCTTACGAGCACTTCTGGGTGATCAGCCCATAGTACTCTATGTTGATCAACACTACATTCTTTAAACGTATTTACGTTTAAGTTTTGGCAACCTCACGTGCCCATCGAATAATCGATGAAAATACATTTGTTTATTCATATTCAGGCTTACCTTGAATCTGTACCAAATAATTGGCTTAGGATAGTGTTAGCAATTTTATATTGAAAGATTTGTAAATAAATCAATCAAATCTTCAAGATTAGTCTAGCCGAGGTAAAAGTGGCATCGACCCTTTAGTAAAACATTCCATGCATCTCATAACATGAAACACAGAAAACTTGGCTAACACGAAGGTTAGACAAGCGATAAGAAAAACTTGCCTTCAGCGTCTGCTAAAGTAAAATTACTTTTCCTTTGAGTCTTTACAATCTCTACAACACATAACCACATAACATACCACATTAGGTCATGAATGAACATACATGGTTCCTAATGAATCTTACCCCTCTTCTTAATCTAATTCTGTATTAGATTTGTTATTATTGGTTCCGGCTTGCTGTCGTTCTTTACATCGTTCTTATCAACTTCTTTCTCTTCTATAACTTAACTGAAATTATTTCATTAATACAACTCATTTTGAGTTAATCATCCTTCCTCACAGCTTACTACCGTCCTTACATTATTAAATCATTACTTGATCGTCATTTGGTTAAGTACACTTATTGCATACCGTTCACGTTCACATTCAATAGACTTACTTCAACCCTAAATGATCATAATTAAGGTTTAAACATGTCTTTACAATGTTATAATTAAAATTTAGTTCATTACTAATGATTTATAGTTCATGCTTTCCTTACAGACATTCTTCAATGTCAAGACCTTAAAAGTGGCTGCGCCAGCCTTGACTCCTTTACCAGTAGCCAATGCACTGTAACACTACTCTGAAACTAAAGATCCGGACTCACACACAAGACAAGTCCCTGCATTACGGCCGCGCTACGGCATGAAATTCCAGTAGCTCATAACCATTCTTGGCGCTTCTGGCGCCCACATATTTGTTTTTGTCTTGGCCATGGCCATTGGCTTCGATCCTCAGTAACGTAAATTTTTGATGAGACAATTTCTTGAGTGAGATTCCCAGGCTCATAACTTCTTCGTTATAAGTCCGAATTGGCTCATTCAAAAGCCTATGGTTCACAAATTACATACTCTATGCGTTCATGTAAAATTTTTATCTATTTGACTTTGTTTGCTAAAAATTCACCTATTAGTCTATTTTAACAAAAATGATAAATGTTCGTGAACGTTCAATGCTCGTTTCTTCGTTCTAAGTTGGAATTCGGTCATTCTCGAGTCCGCAACTCTATAATGCCAAATAAGACTTGACTCCATTGAAAACTAATGTTTCCAAGCTCAATATCAAAATTCGACTTCCATTCCGAGAATTTTACTTAATTAAACGATTATCGTCCCAAACTCGTGAATTCCTTTTTAACTTTATTTCTTATGATTTGTTCATCATTTCAAATGGATTCAATCCATCATACTAACATCTTGTCATACATACTTCATTAACTTATTTACATGATAAGTTATTACTTGTTCTTCATGAATTTATAACTTATAAAAGTATAACTACTTATAATTTTACTTCACATGACTTAACATGGTCTAAATCTTTTAACCATCATTCTCTCATCTTCTAGTCATATAAATTTCATTATTGTAACATATTACGAGTTCCTACAAGTTTTTCCTTGATTCATAACTTATTTATGAACAAAGTGCTTATTCACGGCTTATTAATACTTAAGTCATTTGATTAATCATTCTTACTTCTTCTTAGCATACATGTTCTACCACTACCCACTTCTCTATCGAATGAAGAGAAAGAGATTCATGGTTTAAGTTCTTACCCTTGATAATTCCTTGGTTAAGCTTTAATCTCCTTCTTGCTACTTGAAAATCTCACAATAGAAGTTTGACTTATAAGTGCTTATTCTCTCTAACCAATAAGTTGCTCTATAAGAGAAGTTGTTGGATGAATTTTTAACAAGCAACAAATGAAATCTTAAGCTTGGTATTTATAGGAGTTGCTAGGTTAGGATATAAATGTCAATAAACCACTTCCACCTCCTTAACTCCACCTCCTTAAGCCACATCCTTACTATTCCATTCTTAACCACCAAGTTAACTTGCTCCCCACAACACTTGGCCATTAAGTCTTCTTGTTCACCACACTTACTTAGACATTAAGTTTACTTGCTCACTACTTTGGATCATCCATGGTTTGCCCCATGGTTTTAAACCATCCAATAACCCATAAGTTTTTACTTTGGGCTTTTAGCTTAACTTATACTTGGGCTTGCATTAACAATTCTTTGAGCTTTACCATTAGCTTGCATTGGGCTTACACCTTTCTACACTTGGGCCTTATTAATATATTATTGAACTTTACAATTTCTTACATAATCCTATAAGTCCATTACATATGGCTTAAAGCCTTAAAACGTATAATTTACGTATTATTCTCGTATTCCACTTCGTATACCTATTAATGTACGTCATACCATCATTCATAACTACTTGTATAATACTTCGTATCATACTCGTATCCATTACTTCGTACAATACCTACGTATTATACGATTATTGCTTTAATTCATTATACGCATTTAAATTTCTTCTCGGAACTCACTTTCCCTAACCGTTAGGTTTTTAGTCCGCAGGCAAAAAATTGCGTTTGCCATAACTGAAATATTATTAGATATTCCATCTCGCCTTGATATTCTATCATTACGTATTTCTCAGAAGTTCAAAAATTATTTCCGAGCAGAAATGCGTGAATAGTGTTTTTTGAAAAATTTCTTGAAAAGTTATTATTTTCATCTTGGAAATTTAAACACTTTAATTCTACTACGTAGCCAAAATACTACGACGTTCCAATATGTCTAGGTCATAGAATGACCCTCGAATAGCTTACTCCCATAAATAATTAATTAAATTCATTTAATCCACATAATAAAAATAAAAATTTAATTCTCAAAAATCCAAATTTTTTGGGGCGTTACATGCATAGTCGCTTGCATCACACATTAGCTCGAAAGGCATGTTCCAATCTGGTGCGACGATCACGGGAGTTGTAGTCAACTTCTTCTTCAATAACTCGAATGCCACTTTACATTCCTCATCAAACTTGAAAACTGAATCCTTTTCTAAGAGACTGCACAAAGGTTTTGCAATTTTAGATAAGTCCTTTATGAATCTCCTGTAGAACCCAGCATGTCCCAGAAAACTTCTAATTCCCTTAACTGAACTCGGTGGAGGTAGCTTTTCAATTGTTTCCAACTTAGCTTTATCAACCTCTAATCCTCGAGCCGAGACTTTGTGTCCCAAAATTATACCTTCTT
Source organism: Panax quinquefolius (assembly GCA_020205615.1). Taxonomy (NCBI): domain Eukaryota; kingdom Viridiplantae; phylum Streptophyta; class Magnoliopsida; order Apiales; family Araliaceae; genus Panax; species Panax quinquefolius. The sequence continues at coordinate 38,923,864 of CM035159.1, read as the reverse complement.
CCACAATAAAGTGGCACTTTTCCCAGTTAAGGACCAAATTCATGTCGGTGCATCTTTGTAAGACCATTACCAAATTTTCCAAACACGCATCAAAATCATCCCCATAGACAGAGAAGTCGTCCATGAAGATTTCCACATTTTTCTCTACCATGTCTAAGAAGATAGCCATCATACACCGCTGGAAGGCAGCAGGTGTATTTCACAAACCGAACGACATTCTCCTGAATGTGAATGTTCCGTATGGGCATGTAAATGTAGTCTTCTCTTGATCCTTAGGAGCGATGATGATCTGATTATAACCCGAATATCCAACCAATAAGCAGTAGTACTCGTGTCCCGCTAACCTGTCCAGCATTTGATCGATAAAGGGCAAAGGAAAGTGATCTTTGTGGGTCGCCCTATTCAACTTCCTGTAGTCCATGCAGACCCTCCAACCTGTCACTGTCCTTGTCGGAATCAGCTCATTGTCATCATTCTGAACCACGGTCATTCCTCCCTTTTTCGGCATATATTGCACCGGACTAACCCACTTACTGTTTGAAATCGGATAAATGATACCTGCATCTAACCATTTCAATATATCCTTCTTGACTACTTCTTTCATGATAGGGTTGAGCTGTCGTTGTTGTTCCACTGTCGGTTTTGCATTGTCTTCCATCAGAATTTTGTGCATGCAAAAGGATGGGCTGATTCCCTTGATATCTGCTATTGCCCATCCGATAGTCGATTTGTGGTCCCTAAGCACTCTCAGCAACTTTTCCTCCTGCAATTCGTTAAGTGCAGCAGAAATAATAACAAGTAAAGAATTAGAATTGCCTAAATACGCATACCTGAGGTGTTTAGGGAGTGGCTTAAGTTCAAGAGTCGGTGGCTCCTCCAATGACGGTTTCATCCTTGTTGTGGCTTTCTCCTCCGTGTGCAATGGTTCAAAGGGTGTTTTAAATTTGCTAACTTGTGGCAAGGAGTCTAGCATCTGTAAGTAGTCCACAAATTTCGGATCATCTAACTCTTCATTCCCCAATAGTGTTGTTTCTAATGGATCGTTGACCAAACTCGTGCCCATGTCTTCGCTGATTATCTGCTCAATAATATCCATCCTGAAAAATCTTCTTCATCCGTAGGGAATTTCATGGCCTTGAAGACATTAAATTTCACTTCTTGATCTTGGACCCTCATTGTTAGTTCACCTTTCTGTATGTCGATGAGTGTCCTACCCGTAGCCAAGAAAGGCCTCCCTAGGATAATTGGGATGTTCTTATCTTCCTCAAAATCTTGAATAATGAAATTCGCTGGGAATATAAACTTGTCAACCTTTACCAATATGTCCTCCGCAATGCCTCTCGGGTACGTGACTGACCTATCTGCAAACTGTAATGAGATGTTCATAGGCTTTGGAGCTGGAAAACCCAATCATGTATAAACTGATAATGGCATAAGGTTCACACTTGCTCCCAAATCACACAAATATTTGTTGAATGTCATATTCCCAATCGTGCACGGAATAGTGAAACTCCCTGGATCTTTCAACTTTGGTGGCAACTTTTGCTGTAAAATTGCACTACACTCCTCTATTAATGCCACTGTTTCTAAATCTTCCAATTTCTTTTTCCTAGACAGAATCCCTTTCATGAACTTCGCATAATTTGGCATCTGCTCTAGGGCTTTTGCGAATGGGATGTTAATCTGAAGTTTCTTAAAAACTTCCAAAAATTTCGCGAACTGCTTATCTAATTTCTGTTTTTGGACTCTTTGCTGAAACGACGGTGGAGGATACACAACTAGCTTGTCATCTAACTTTGTTTTCTCAATTTGCTTATCCTCACCCTTCTTTTCTTTAACCCCTTTGTTCTCATCAGTTTTGTCATCCGATATAGCTAAATTTTCTGCACTTTTCCCATCTAGATGTTTTCCACTTCTCAAAGTGATTGCCTGACACTGTTCATGGTTTCCCTTCGGATTTCTCTCGGTGTCACTCAGTAGAGTCCCTTGTGGTCTGTTGTTCAATGCTAATGCAATTTGTCCCATCTGATTTTCCAAATTCTTGATGGCCATTGCTTGGTTTTTCATCGCTGCCTCATTGCTTGTTATATACTTTGACAACAACTCCTCTAAATCTGATTTCCTTTCTTGATATTGAGCCGGTTGTTGATGATTCTGAAAACCTGGGGGATATGATGGTCATGGAGCTTGATGTTGCTAATTATTACTCCACGAGAAATTTGGGTGAATCCTATTCCCCTGATTGTAAGTACTCTGGTACATGTTCTGTGGAATCCTGTTGTAGCTACCCACAAATTGCACGGACGCTGGGTTGATTGGACATTGATATGTAGGATGTTCACCCGCGCACAATTCACAAATAACTGCAACCTGTTGTGCCTGTGCCTGTGCCTATGCCCCTGACATAGCATCTAACTTCTTAGACAATGCTGAAATCTGCACTTGTATTGCCATCACACCATCTACTTCTAACACTCCAGCTGCTTTTGCCTATGTCATTCTTGCCATGGGCCACTAGTAGTTGTTAGCTGCCATTGTCTCAATTAAATTGTAAGCCTCCTCATAACTTTTTGCCATAAATGCTCCACCCGAAGCTGCATCAATGTTGGTCCTGAGATACCCATGTAGTCCATTATAGAAAGTATTCATTTGCAACCACTTAGGCAATCCATGATGCGGGCACTTTCTGAGCAATTCCTTGTATCTCTCCCATGCCTCATACAATGACTCCCCGTGTTGTTGTTCAAACATTGTTATCTCATTCCTCATTTTTGCAGTTTTCGCTGGTGGGAAGAATTTTGCAAGAAATTTCTGAGCGAGGTCTTCCCAAGTAGTTATCGATCCCGACAGTAGAGAGTGTAACCAACTCTTCGCCTTGTCCCGTAAGGTGAATGGGAACAAGCGAAGTCTCACCGCATCATCCGACAACCCATTGTATCTGAAAATGTTTTAAATCTCCAGAAAGCTGACTAGATGTTCGTTCGGATCATCATTTTCCAATCCCCCAAACTGAACTAAATTTTGAATCATTTGAATTGTCCCAGGCTTGATTTCGAATGTGTTCGCAGCTATAGCAGACCTGGTGATACTTGACTGCAGCTCAGTCACCTTGGGTGTAGCAAAATCTCTCAACGCTTTCTGATCTTCAGCTTCCATTACCTCTTCTTTTTTAGAGTTTTTGAATTCTTCTCTTGTTTCCTTGATCCACTTACTTAACCTCTGAAACCGTTTCTCAATGTCATCCTCAAAAGGAAGCAAGTCTGGATTTTTGGATCGCGTTTGCATAAACCACTTCAAAAACCTGAAATAAGAGGAACAAAACAAAAATAAAAATGTTTAAGTAAAACTGGACTAATTAAACTGATATCGTAAAATATTAAATTCTATAGTAAATGATCCCCGAAAACAGCGCCAAAAACTTATTGGGTAAAATCTAATTATGCATGACACCCAAGTATACGTGGTCAACAAGTAATATAATAGTAAGTAGAGTATCGTTCCCACAGAGACAATTAAGTAAGAATTTAACCTCACAATTATCAATTTCCTAGTAATCCTAATTTTATTAAACTATCCAAATCAATGATTAAAATTATAAAAACTAAAATTATTAATAAATATAAGATCACAAACCAATCACAAATATTAAAAACTAAAATTTCAATCAATTAATGGAGAATTAGGCTTACGATTTCACCCTAAGCTTCACTCTGATTTTTACACCTTTATTCCAATTTAAATTACTATCCCAGTTTATTAATCAAGAACACGAATGTAGCACTAGCCACCTCTCGATGTACTAATACTGTATTAACTTAAATCTACAATTAAGATAGAAACAAGTTAAACACCTTAATCAACTAACGCACTATATCTCTATGTGAATTATAATTAAAGAAAGTTTAAGATTAAGTCCTCTATCCGATTACATGCGATGTCAAGCATATCTCTACCTTAACATTCATCAAGATTCTGTACATTCACAAAATTTAAGAACACATGCTATATTAACTAAGTCTAGACTCGTATATCCTCTCTCGATTCCTTACAAATCCACAAAGAATTGTTGATCAGGCAATTCATAAATTCAAGCTCAAATTAATATAGATAAACTGGAAAATAGCTTATTGAACTAGAAATCAAGGTTACAAAATCATCGTTTCACTTAAGGATCCACCATAAGCCTAAATAGTGAATTAGTTCATCATAAATGAAATAACAACTGAATAAATCAAAGATAACATTCTTTCAATTACAAATAAAAGACTAAGAAGAAGAATAGTGAAAAACACCATTCACGTAGCCTAAATCTGCAATCGTCCCGAAAATCTCTCTAAAATCTTCCTCCAATGCTTGTTATGAAAAACTGGAATTTTTCTTTGTGTCTAGCCACGTGTCTGTTGAATTCGTTGTTAATTCAGTAGTAGATATCCTCACTTCCGCCCTCAGCGATTATAGCTTTCTCTAGGAGAGCTGCGAAGCTATTCATCTGTAACACCGAGAGTCTGCTATATAGCCATGGTTTGAGACCCTGCTCAAACCTCCTTGTTTTTCTCTCCTCATTGTCGACCTGGTAAGGCGCAAACCTCGCCAGCTCGTTGAATTTTGCGGCATATTGAGGTATCGTCATGTCTTCTTGCTTCAGTTCCAGGAATCGCATCTCCATGTGACTCTGCATACTAACCAAAAAATAGTTCTCGAAAAAGATTTTCTTAAACCCTTCCCAAGGTATCACACCTTCTCCAGCCCTAGTCTGGTTTGCCTCCCACCAGAAGTTGGCTTCACCCTTCAGCATGTAAGTGGCGAAGATTGTTTTCTGATTATCACCTACTCGGGCGATAGCGAATGCCTTTTCGATTTCCGTGACCCAAGTTTGAGCTTCAATGGGTTCAGTGGTTCCTTTGAACTCAGGGGGTCCCGCGCTCTTGAAGTCCTTAAAGTGTGCCACTTGGGCCACTAGAGGGTTATTGGCATTCGGGGTTCGATTCTGAAGTGTCCCCACTAACATGTCTACAAACTACTGCATAGGGTTCGGTGGATCCCCAGCATTATCGCCTAACCCCTCGGGTGTTTGACAACGTCTTCCTCTTGCCATCTATATGTTTAGAATGAACTTAATGTTATTATCTTATATCTTACTCTACAGAATATATCATTCATAAGAAGAGAACTTAATCATCACATCACATACTTAAATAAAAGCATATTTATTTATAACCATAACACCCAAGGTATTTCATCGTCTTATGGCATTAAGCCATTTACATCACTTAAACCAAAGTACTTGACCAAAACTAAGTTTTATTTCATAGCTAAGCGTTCTAAACGCTAATAGTAAAAGTTCATCACGAATAAACTAAAGACCCTGCCTAATGGCGTCTTCATGTTCTTCATTCGCCATCTCTAGCACCAGCCCACGGCTTATGGTATGTCTAGACCGGTACTCCTCGCGTGGAAAGTGAAACACCCTATGCTAGAACCTCCCATGTGCTAACTTAAATGCGTACTTCATCCTGTCCATCCTAACCTTCTTATCTCTCACTTCACCTTCTAACTCACATGTTAGCTTCTCGGCCCGAACACGGTCTCTCCTCTCATCTCTCCAAAATGTAATAATAATATGCTTGTCAGTTTGGAGACTCTGTATCCTCAATTCTAACCCATTAATGGTATGTCCCAAGTGGGTCCTAATAACTTCTTTCTCATCCTTCAGCCTATCCACCTTCTGGTCTGATGCCCGTAGCTTGTCAGCCACATCCCCGTTCCTAATTACCAGGTGATGCACCAATGCCCTAAGCAATGCTGCAGCCTGTTGCTCCCCCTGATACAGCTCCTCCAACTCATGGACTCTGTCGTCCAACTCTGTAATCCTATCCATCAACTCATCCAACAAAGTATCCTCAGGTGCTTCTTCGGAGTCCTCCTCGGGCTCCTCTCCCTCTTCAAGATACTCCTCTGGGCCTGAGTCAGCTGTTGCCCCAGCTATAGGCTCAAGTACAGCTGCCACCAACTTCTCACTCACAACGTGGATATCTCTAACCTCCTCTTCTCCTGACATCCTTCAAACAAGACAAAATAACTCGGTTACTAGTTTAAAATAGATGTTTTTGATTTTAGAAAAATAGATTTGACACAACCCCTAGAACTCTACGTGAGTTCATCTCCTTATTTTCTCCACTAACTTCCCTAAGGTTATAGTCTAAGGTTCCCCACCTAAGGTTTATAACCTATGGCTTTGATACCAACCTGAGACGCCCCCAAATCCGTGTAACATCGATTATAGGACATGGTGCTCACGATACACATACATAACCATCTAACTACATAAACTCCGGAAATAATAATAATAATAATAATAATAATATCTATTACATATCTATTCAAATAAAATCACAAGTCTTTACAACCTTAAATAAACTGAAACTTTAACTTAGCGTTTATCGCTAAATTACATCATATGCGGAAATATAACTTTTTACATAATTAACTCTCATCATTTCATCTTAGACTTTCCCTTGTCCTTGCTTCGAGCCCTCGGTATATCATCAAATATATCGAAAGGTTTAAGCAATAATGAGCACAAATTGCCCAACAAGTATATAAAGTAGTTTGAGAACATACATCAGAAGTAAAAGCATTAGTATGAATATTTCTCAACAGTTAAAATAATTATCAAGAGATAAACTGGAATATCAAGTTAAGAGTTCAGGAATTCTCAATAGCATACTAAGGGGTGTTAGATACCCTGAACATTACTTTGTTTCATCGAAAACCATCAGACGGTTTAACAATCAAATAGATTGTAAATACTCTTTCTGCAAATACTCGGTGATCACCTATATCGTACCTACATTGTGCACAAGTATAAAGTTTAACTGCATAAGCATAAATGGGACTATATGCCTGACATCTATTTGCCCGATTATTTGAGTTGTTCATCTTAGTATTCATGCAGGACCTCGCCAAAGCAATTTGGATTGGTAAACATTAAATAGCTTCAAAGGATTTGAATTGTTCAAATGTTATATCCTTATTTAGCAAAAAAAATGTTATATCCTTTATCATCAATAATATCTAGCCGAAACAAAAAGTTTCTCAACAGTTAAAATAATTATCAAGAGATAAACTGGAATATCAAGATAAGAGTTCAGGAATTCTCAATAGCATACTAAGGGGTGTTAGATACCCTGAACATTACTTTGTTTCATCGAAAACCATCAGACGGTTTAACAATCAAATAGATTGTAAATAGTCTCTGCAAGTACTCCAGGTGATCAGCCTATCGTACCCTATATTGTGCACAAGTATAAAGTTTAACTGCATAAGCATAAATGGGACTATATGCCTGACATCTGTTTGCCCGATTATTTGAGTTGTTCATCTTAGTATTCATGCGGGACCTCGCCAAAGCAATTTGGATTGGTAAACATTAAATAGCTTCAAAGGATTTGAATTGTTCAAATGTTATATCCTTATTTAGCAAAAAAAATGTTATATCCTTTATCATCAATAATATCTAGCCGAAACAAAAAGCCAGAAAACATCCTTGGAAACAGTTCGTTAAAGAAGTAGAACTTTAAAGTATAGCAGTTGTAATAATAACTGAGTAATCATCAATAATGCTTGCAAAGAAATTGTTGTTATATAACTTTACGACAAAGGAACTTGTACGAAAAAATAAATAGCACAGGTCCGTTACTAACCCTCACTACAATAACAATGAGTAAGGATTGAATAATTGCTCAATAGAACTTAGGGTTAGGAAACTTGGCTGATACGTCTTCTACAATTTACCGCTATCTACTAGCCCTTCACGTAACCTATTCACATGTGTTATTTTAAGCAATTTGGTTCTCGAACACCACTTCGAAGTGTAATGGATCTCTTTTATTTTAATAAGATGATTAAACTCGCACGTATTCAAATACAATTCAATTACATAACATATTGCTACATATAGGCCATGTGGTTAAATAAAAGAATCTGGGAAACATAAATTTCTGACATTTTATGGACCAAAACCTCCATCAAAAATCTGCATAAAACATGTTTAGAGGTCTCAAGTCGGAAAACTTTATTTTCCTTATTTTTGACATAATATATTTAATTAAACTCATTTATCTATATAACATCATTTATATGAAAAATACCAAATTAGTCTCAAAAATATTTCTTTTCTGGGATTTTGCAGAACACATTGATCATATATTTTTCCAGAATTTTTAAAATCCGTCTACTATTTTTAAATAGTCCATAATAGCCAAATATTCTCAGATTTTTCATAAATTGAGATTAGCTCCAAAAATTATGCAATTTTCAAGGTTAGCTCCTGTTATATACATGTACTTTCAGTAAACATTTCATAATATTTGGACTTATACACAGAGAGTTATTCAGGTATCTTTTCAAATAGTGTCCTTAGCCGTAAAATCCATAAATCTCAAACCGTATGGCCAAAAATTCTCAACTTTTTACAGGACCTTCATATCTTCTTATATTAGTACTCCAAATTTTTCTAAAATTTTTAAAGTACAAAACAGTGGACAAAAATGCCCCCGAGACAGACTGATCCAAAATAGTCCCAAGAAAGACATCAAATTTTTGTTTCTTGTAGCCACTTTTGTGATTTTATTCCAACTAATCTACAGATGATATGACCATGATACTTGGACACAATAAACTTCATTCAACAAGGTATTTTACAAAAATATAACATTCATGAAACTAGCATGCTAAGACCATAAACCAACTGCATAGAAAAGTGTGCCAGCACTGGTTCTATACTTGGAAAATTTTTGGAAATTCTAGATTTTCTACAGATTTTGATATGAACATGCTTGCTTACGATTTTCATAACTTGCTCATTATAACTTTGATTCTAACGAAATTTGGGACAGATTAGACTTCATACTACATAAGTTTCACATAAGTTCGTCTATTGATAACTATTAAATTACATAAAAACTCGAATATTACACATACTTGGAGGTAAGGCGAGTCTATAGGCCACAGTTTCTACTCGATCAAGGATTTCGAATGGGCCAATGAATCGAGGATTGAGTTTTTCTCTCTTTCCAAATCTTGTAACTCCCTTCTATGGAGCAACACGTAACAACACATGATCTCCAACATTGAATTCCACGTCCTTTCGATGAAGATCAGCATAACTCTATTGTCGATCTTGTGAGGTCTTTATACGTTGCCGGATAATTTGAATCTTTTTTGTAGTCATACGTACCAATTCGGGTCCCAACAACGTTGCTTCACGCCTCGAATGGAGCCATGCCTATACTTGCTTGATAACTGCTGTTGTAGGAGAATTCCACCAATGGCAAAAACTTGTCCCAACTTCCTTTGAAGTTTAGGACACAGAGTCTGAATAGATCTTCAAGAGTTTGAATAGTCCTCTTCGACTGCCCGTCCGTTTGAGGATGATACGCTAAACTGAATCGTAAATTCGTGCCTATAGCTTTTTGTAAACTAAACCAAAATCATGAAGTGAATCTTAGGTCTCGATCAGAAACTATGGATATTGGCATATCATGCAGTCTTACAATCTCATTTATGTATATACGAGCAAGACCTTCAAGTGAATAAGTTTCTCATATAGGTAAGTGGATATTGGCATACTGTTTAGCGGTGACCGTCCGAGGGTTGCCAGTGTTTCCACCTGCATTTTGAACAGGAGTCTCTCTTGCCTGATGTTGCATGAATTGTAGAAAGCTCCTAAACATTCCGTCGTTCATCATTTGGTCGGTGTTGTTTTGTACATGAGGATTATTGCCTTCCTGATGCACATTATCCTCGTTATTGATCATCGATGACTCAATGGTCTCATGTGCTCCATTGCTTATCTGAACATTCTTGGATGTCATTTTCAAACACTGTCACAAAACAAGGGTTAATTGATAAGCCACATATTATTCCTATATTCTAACCGACCAATTAACTAACAAATAAGCTTAGGTAGGTCATACTAGCGAAGGATTTACCCGTCTCTCCCCTCCTAGTTCTAGTCTCACATCTCAGCCAGGGATCATATCCCTAAGCTTTGATAGCAACTGTGACGCCCCCAAAATAGGTATACATCACCCATTCTTAGTTGCCAAATACATGGTACAGAATTTAAATACAAACATCATTTATACAATACGAAAAAAGCGTAGCTGAGAGTTTTTACATGAATATTATCTCATAGATAATATCCAAACTCAAATGGAGTCCTCATTACATTTATTATCACACTATTTCACAGAATAGTGAGGACTACTATAGCCACCATCCTGGACCATCACTCCATTCCCCGACTCATCCCAACTATATTCTCATTTCCTGAAGAGAATAATGAAAGCAAAGGGTGAGCTCAACTAGCCCAGTAAAGAATATTATGACTAAGATAATGCAGAATAAATTATCGTTAGCCTTCAACAGTGTTAAACTGATAGAATACAAGAAACAACAAGTTTAACTGCAGCGGAACAAGCAATCCATTAGAAAAGTCAAGTTGAGCATGATATCCTACTATCTTCTATGATTTAAAAAGTTTATCATCAATTTTATCGCTGAGACTCAGCTCAATAAATAATCCATATTACTGAAATATCCATGCACTACGGGCCAATGATATTCATTAGTATCATATTCACGAATTATCCATGCACTACGGGCCAAGGATATTCGTGTTATCACCAATGGTCATGATCATGCCAACAACTATCCATCAATGCACTACGGGTCAATGAGGATCTTTATCACATCATTTGTAACATTATAGGTCATGATTATACCGAATAATCCCTGGTCATAATCATACCAATCAATAGTCCATCTATGCACTATGGGCCAAAGATGACTTTCATCACAATATAAGCATGAGGATGATGACAATGATATAAGAATTCAATTAAATAAGAACAAGGATAAATTTTAAAGATTTATAATTCAATTTATCCATAATTAAATAATGTCCAAATTGTCAACACGATACTGCTTTGTGGAGTAAAATTCAAGAATAATATCGTATTAAAAATAATTTGGACCGAAAAGAAATCAATTTTTGTCATGAATAGTACCCGAGTGAATAGTACACAGTGAATAGTACTTCGGGAATAGTATCCGGTGAATAGTATCCTGGCATGAAAAGATTAATAATTATCAAGAATGCTCATAATAATATTTCCATGAAAAGATACTAGATGAACCGCAAATTTTAAGGATATTCTACTAATTTCAAGGAGTATAGAAGCAATACTTTAACAAAATAAGTGTAGAATTCAGAATCTGAAATGAAATAATATTACTTATATACTACAGAGTATGGAAGAAAATATTATTTCTTACGAATATTGGACAAAAATAATATCCCTTATCTTAAAAGGAGAGTATTTCTAACTGGTAGGGCTGGGATATTCTTGAAGAAAACTTTCACTATTTTCTACACTCAAAGCTTCCTTAAACTCTAAAGAAATACGCTCAATATTATAGAAGAAGAATTCTCTGATTCTGATGTGATTTTTAATTCTAAACTAAGCATCTTATTTATAGGAGAATGGAATGATATTATTTGGATGCACAGTAAGGAAAAAAATTCACGGATGCACAGTAATAGTCGGCTGAAAATTTTGATAATCACATGATTTACTATGAAAATACTATGCAAATACTATGCATAATAAAAATATAATATATTCTATTTTACACAAAAAAACAAAACTTATTATAATATATATATATATATAATAAATCAGTACTCCTCCGTGACAAAACCATTATCCCCCCCCCCCCCACCAAAATCATTATATATATATATATAAAATAAAACTGAGATAACTTCTACCGACAGTTTTGAAAAATGGGTAAGTGGAGATCCAAATAATAAGTCAAATTTATAACAAATACTTCATAAAAATCCCCTCTATTTATCTCAATTCACTTGGCTTCACAAAATACATTTTTGAACAATAATTATTCATCATTTATAACTTGCAATATTAACAACCAGGTCATTTCCAGGAAAGTGGGGGCTTTTCGACAAGGATTTCTCCCTATTGGCGCGTAATTAGGTGACCAAACCCCTTTTCTCGATAGAACTTTCTAGACATTGTCAATAATGCAAATAGTAATATAAATAACTTTGTCGTCTCAATTATTTATTTAATAATATAAAATATTGTGACAATAATTGAATCAATAACATGGGATACTATACAGCAATTACTGTGGCAATAATTGAATAAAACTGAGTGACTTCGTATGTAAGCCTCCAACTTATTATAAATAAAATTGAATTTCCTCTATTTTATTATCTTGAAATAATAAGGAATTCATTTGATATAATGCTTTGGTTATGGGTGAAATGTGCAAATTTTGAAAAGTAAGCAAGTGGTTATAAAATATTCATTGTTGTTGGGAATATTAAATGATTTATGCTACAACCATTTATGGGCCCCATAACTTAATAACTATCGATGAAGAAAAAGACAAGTTTGAGTTTTTATAAATAACAACAGAAGTTATTACCAAGTAACAACGTTGGAATACCCGATGGTTAAAATACAATAATATGCGTGGTTGCACGTGAAGACACCAGTATTGCCTGCATATTTTTTGAATTATTGATTCTTACGTAAGAAGGCACTACTCAATAATTGTTGTACACACTCGAAATTTTCTTTTCCTGTTACTAATTGTGCAGGAGGGCAAAAGCGTCTTTTTTACACTCCAGAGATAATCCTGGAGGACCACAACATCAATTCCAACCTCAGAGATAACCCTGAGTACATTCAGAGTCAACAACATGACCATCTCAGAGATAACCCTGGGAAAAACCCGCTACAACTGTGCGAAAATCGGAGATAACCCCGGGAGGGGTAAAATGGTCATTTTACCAACTCAACTTCACTTCAAATTAAATACACTCATTTCAACCCAAATTACTTCAAAAGAAGTCCCACAAGACTCATCTTTTAACTTCGGAGCGTAAACTACGCGAAACAGTTCACTGATTGATTGCTTGGATCAAGAAACTACGCTGAATGACTTCACCGGATTGCTGGACAGAACCCCGAATTCTATTTCGGTCATGGGCCCATCTTCCTGGAATCAAAAAAGGCAAATCCCATGTCATTGTGTAACTCTCAACAAAAGCAGTCCGAAGATGGTCTTGTACGCCTCGTTCGGATGCTCGGATTGAAGTTCTGCAAGTTTGAGCGGACATTATATTGCACGAGTGCACGTACTTCGAGATGACGAGACCCGCGAAACCCCGGGCAGTTTGGGAAGCCGCAGGTGTAATAGAGGCTGCCGCGGGTACACCTGCGGCATCAGTTCTATAAATATGGGGCTTGGGCTAGCCATTTTGGGGGAGAAAATAGCGAGGGAACCCTGTCCAATTGGTTTTGTACACCCCTATATTGAGTGTTTGCTCTTTTTAAACATCTGTTAGCCCATATACAGTTATATATTTACCTACGAGAGCTGAGTGTTTGTACACATAGAGTCATAGAAGTCTACTTTGGCAACCCACAGTAAGCTTTCTTACATTCTATAAAGTTTTCTTCTCATATTATCACATACTGTTGTACACGTTGAGAGTCGTGTGAGTGTGTTTGCCCGGACTTCGGTCCGTGGTTTTCATTTGTCTTTATATATATACTTATATATATATATATATGTATATATTTTTATACGGACTAACATTATCGAGTTATGCCTCGATTGAGCCTGAACTTCCTTATGCAGGCGTTTATTGGCTTATATATATATATATATATATATATATATATATATATATATATATAAGCTGTTGTCGACTACATACGATGAGCCTGAACTTGATGCCGAGCGTTTAATTGCTTTATATATATATATATATATATATATATATATTGTTATCAGACATATCCCGATGAGCACAGATTCACATCCGATGCGTTTATTCTCTTATTATATATATATATATATATATATATATATATATATATATATATATATGTACATATATATATATATATATATATATATATACATTTCTATCGAGCTGGAGTTTACTTATATGGCGGTTGATCGCTTTTCTTTTTATTTATATTTAAATCTCTTTGGAGTTTACTTACGTGGCAATTGATTACATTTATTGCTTTATTTACTTTTCGTCCCACCTGGAGTTTACTTCGTGGTGGTTGATCATGTCCTTATATATATATATTTATCGCTTTTATATATTTACATTTTCGATCCCCCATGGAGTTGCTTCGTGGTGGTTGATCCTGTCTGTATATATATTTACAGCTTTTATATATAACTGCTTACTACTTTCCATACAAATTGCAGTATCATGTGAGCCTAGGAATCATGTGATCACAGATTCAATCTACTGAATCTAGATTCGGTTCCCATGATGGACATATTTTTCAGCTGTAAGCAGCTTGTACATTATTTTACAGTGTCTGAATTTCCTTGGATGGTTGTCATGCCCATGAGGAGTTCGACACTGCTATATATTATTTTCTCGAGAATGCTTCGCATCTCGAAAATAAAAGCAAACAAGCCGAATATTTAATAATAAAATGGAAGTATGAAAAGGACTCAATTCCTATTGAGCACAGGGTTTGAAAAACCTCTTTTACAAAACATCATTGATATATCTTGGTTAAAACTGAATCTTTCGATAAAATTCAAACCTTGTGTATGTAGGTGCGAACGAGGCCTCGCACTACTTTCAAATAATTGCACATTGATCCACACACACAAAAACACACATTCATATAACAATTTCTTTGAAAAGTGGCGGTCACCGTGGTAACACGGATGTCGGGGGGTGCCTAACACCTTCCCTCCGCATAATCAAGCCCCGGACCCAAAATGAATCTCGGTTTCACGGACCATCTAGCGATGTCAAATCACTTGGTCAATGTGCAAATCTTTTTCTGATTTAGCGTTGGTGCAACCAATTAAATACACCAACCAAGACTCTTAAAAAGTCAAATCGTCGACTTTATACATGTCGAACCTTTTCACTTCTTTTTCAAACAAATCTCACATTAATATGAGAACACCAAAGAACAAGTAATGAAAAGGGACACTCAAAAAATCCCGACGTCGACAGGTGGCGACTCTGCTGGGGACTCCAGTAAGAGGGCTTAAGCCGCTATTACAAGCTTTTCAAAATTATTATATGCTTGTGTGTGAATGTTGCATTTACATTTCTGATGAATGTGTACGAATGCATTATAATTACTGCACTGCTAAATATCTATCTGTGATATTAGTGCTTCACACATGTCATCATTTTGCATAAACAGTGAGACACGTTGTATGTGAATGTATGTTGTGTGGTCCCTCCACCAGGAGGCTATCCTGTCGGTGTTTGTTTACTGGACTCGTGGGAAGAATAATTCCTCGGGGCTCAGGAAAGGCACCACTCAGATTCGCTCCAGTTGAACGACCGGATTAACTTCCCGTCAAGTAGATTACGATGATCTGGGAACCTTCATGCCAAAAAACCACGAGAGTAACCTAAGATAGGTCAGCCTCTGATAAACCAAACGCGAAGGGAAGTCTCTTCATACTTTCCCATTTAAATTACTTGTAATTTCAATTACTTGTCAATCTCAATGTAAAGGAAAATATGAAGAATATGTGTAAATGCATAGCTTTACATGCTATTAAATGACACCCATTTTGCAGGATAATATTCCTAAAATGGACACGTTATGATAGCATATAAAATTTTTATACATTTCCCTAAGACTAAACTACATAAGTTTTTGTAGGGAAGCAATTGATCCCGTTTACCGTTTAAAGACCAAAAGGGCATTAAGACCACAGTCAGATATGGATAAAAGTGCCCAACCTGATCCAACTTCTGTCTCTCGCAAAGAGTTTGAAAAATTAAGCTATCAAATGACAGAGTTGGCTGTTATGCTCAAAGAACTACACCAATCTATTCAGGGTCCACAAATATCCATCCACACAGAATCCTCTGCACATGGAGGAATCCAAGGCCAAACAATGTCTACTCAACCAGAGTCATCCACACCAGGAGGCAATCAGGGTATTGGCAAAAAGATGGAAACCCAGATATCTGAACCTCATTCCAATAAAGAAATCACAAATCTCAGGGATGATCGAGAAACTGGGGATATAAGAAAGAAAGTCCAACAAATGGAGGAGACCATCCGGTCAATCAAAGGGACTAGAAATTATGGGAGTGTCACCTATTCAGATCTTTGCATATTCCCAGGGGCGCACTATCCTGCCAAATTCAAAGTCCCAGAGTTTGAAAAGTACAATAGGGAAGGCGATCCTTATACGCACCTGAAAGTGTACATTGGCAAACTGGGATCTTATGCTGAAGATGAAAGCCTCAGAATGCAGCTTTTCCAAAAGAGTCTCACTAGAGAGGCTAAAGCCTGCTATGCCCGACTTGACAATGCCAAAATCCACAACTAGGAAGAATTGGCCCACGCCTTTCTAAATCAGTACAATTTTCAGTCACAAATGGCACCTGATCGATACCAAGTGACTAAAGTAAAAAAAGAAAATTACTGAATCTTTCCGAGAATATGCCCAAAGGTGGAGACATCTAGCAGTGCAAGTCATTTCATCCAAGAGGCTCCATAATACGAGAGGATCCTAGCAAGCATAGGAAAGCCATTCTCAGAAATGATCAAACACGGCGAAATGGCAGAGATGGGCCTTAAAGTAGGCAAGATTAAAGACTTCACTGCCTTAGAAGCAGTCGCCAAACATATACAAACGGGCAAGTATGCGAGCGATCCTAAGGGTGTACCCATATAAAAGCAATGAAGATGTATCCCTTGTTGTACAGGGGCAAGTTAGGAGACCAACCTACAGTCCCCCCATTCGGAAAATACAAGATAATCTGCCATCTCAACAACAGGCTGCATTCAACCAATACCCAGATAGGAAAAGAAAATTTGAAAGAATGGAAAATCGGGTGTTCACTCCACTAGGCGATTCCCTTGAACATGTCTTGGCGATATTAATGGATCACAAGAAAATTACCGAACTGGCTCCACCTCTAGAACCAGGGAGAAAAAGATATAATCCAAGCCAAAGGTGTGCTTACCACTCAGGGTCTCCATGACATGATACAGAAGATTGTTGGTCCTTAAAGCATAAAATTCAAAATCTGATCGAAAGTGGCAGTATTGTGGTTCAGCAACCTGATCAACAGAATGTCAACACCAACCTTCCATTGCAGCATGATACGGGGGAAGTAAATATGATCGAGTCAGGAAGCGCTGAAATGTATCCAATTCATAAGTGCATACGAAGGATAGAGGACTACCCCCAAAGGCACAGAACAAATGTCCTAAAGTGGGAAAACTCGGAGGAAGGTATCATAGTAATGCAAAAATTAGAGACGATCCAGAACCAAGTAAATCTGCTAGCTAAGCTGATAGTGCGCTAACATTAGGATACGAGGCATTTCTCCACTCAACTATCAGAAGGCCAAGAAAAGGGGGATGATAAAATTGCTAGTAGACCTCGCCAATGGAAAAATCTCTTGGGGGAATGCGAACTCTCAAAGAAGAAAGATCAAACAACCTCCACAAGAGTCCGAAAATTCACCCCTCTAAGCAAATTCAATGAAGAAATGCTACACTTTCTGATGAGCGAAGGAAGGATTACTGAGTTGCTACCTCCTGTAAATCCCAAGATAAAGAGCTATGATTCCACCAAGATATGTCTCTACCATTCTAAACTCACTTGGACATACGACTGAAGAATGTTGGGCTTTGCGACATAAAATCCAAGATCTCATTGAAAATGGAGAGCTGGAGATAGAAATTCCCATGACCAAAAAAGGCGAAAAGGCAATACAAAGCTTAAGATGTCAACTTGAGACAGGCAGCTCAAATGAGGTGAAGGCTATGAGCGATAATCCTGGCAGAACACAAGATGGAGTGTTCCTAATGCAGGAAATGATAGAAGAGACAAGGGAATCCCTGAAGGAGGTTCCTCCGCCAACATTCAACATCATGTGGTCAAAGGATAACACCCACGTTCTTGATTGTATTACTTTGGATGATGCGAAGGAAATACTAATCCTTGCCAAGGAAGAAAAACCAAAAAAGGAAAGTTTCTTGCAAGAAATGCGACACTAGTTCGAGGGAGATTTTATGGTCGAATCCTCTCAAGCTCAGGAAAAGCGTGAGGGAACAGATGAAGGAAAAGGTAGCGAGGTTGTCAGGGAAACCAACCCATCAAAGAATCAAGATTTCATACCTTTTTGCGATGGGTCCAGCTCAAGCATCCCTGAGGAATGTACTGAACCAAGAAGCGATCAAGTTATGGCCATAAGTGAAGACAGTCAAAACCAAGAGGTAACCTCTATCGCGATCCTTGAAGGCAACACAACCACTGACAACTGGACTATCAGGCCTCAATTAGCCAAAAAGATGTAGATCCAGGGGATAAAGTTGCGAGTTCTAGAAGATGTTGGGACGGTATTACTTCCTTTCCAGTATGCTTTTTATTTTCCATGCATGTATAGAAAAAAAGAAAAACAAAAACAAAAACAAAAACAAAACAAAACAAACAAAAAGAAAAGAAAAAAAAACAAAAAAAAAACAAAAAAAACAACAACAAAAAGAAAAAAAAAGAAAAAGAAAAAAAGAAAAGAAAAAGAAAAAGAAAAAAAAATCAAAAATTCAAAAAAAAATCAAAAATCAAGTCATTCAGGTTTCAGCTCATCAAGCCTGAACTACGAAAGACCTGATCTCCCCTCTTCAATGGGAGTATGTAGGTAGCCATTTATGGTGCGGTCAAACCAAACAAAAACCCAAAAAAAACCCAAACCAAACACTTCTCAAACAAACGCTTCTCAAACAAACACATGGCAAACCGTTTATCTTATCAAGTAGGAACTACGCAGACCTGATCTCCCACACTCACAGGAATACATAGGCAACCACCAGTGGTGTGGTCTGACCCTCAACAGAAATGTCCAAATCCAAACGTCGATCTCAAGAATGACCCTCCAAGTCAGCGACCTATGTGGAGAAGACCCAACAACATTGCAATGTCATTCCATCAAATCTGGCACAAATCCCAGAAAGGAAGAAACAGCGATATGCCAAGACGACCAGCAGCGAGGACCTTCAAAGATTCGGCACCCTTAATCACGAGTCTTTATCAAATCAAAAGAAAAACAAGACCGATTGCAATAACAAGTCAGGAATAATGATTGAAGGCATCAAAACCCAAGTCATGTACTTGTTCACCATTCGGTACAGAGAAAAAGACTCTTGTGATCTTAGCATTTTATTAGCCCATCTATCAAAGCGACTATCCCAGACAACAAGCAAGGCTGGGGCAATTTCAAAATCGACGACAACCCGATATTGCGACCACTACAAACAAGACTTGGGCAATCTCGAAAACAGCGACAACTCAACACTGGGGCATTTATCAAACATCCTAAAGAGGAAAATGCCCCAGTCAACACCATCAGCATGGTCCATCATCATCAAAGCTTCCCTCACAATCAGCTCATTAGCGATTTGGATATTACTCACTTGCGACTTCATCAACAAAGAGAGTTTTTTGTATGAATCCCCGACATCAGTATGCGAAAGGACTGGGGCATTTTTCGATTCCAGGAAAGTGAAGGATTTTAAGGCGGGATCAAACCTCTCATCAAAAGAAGGAAAACTCCTGAAAGAAATCATGGCAACATTAGCTCGCCCCTACAAATGAATGGAAAAATTCTCAACAAAGTTCTTAACTTAAGAGTAGAAGCCCAATGACAAAGGGTCTGGCGAATGAAATCTACACCATTAATTTGTGCCAAATCCTCATAAGTTGAGGCCTCTACACTAAAGTTCAAAGTTCGGCAGCGAAAGTACAGACGGCACCCTCCAGGGATATCAGCAGTATTTAGGTCATCAGTTCAGCCAGGTTGCGAATCAAATGTTCAAGGAAATGGGGCACAAGCACTCAACAGCAAAAGGAAACTACAAATTACTTCAAAAAGGGTGAGGCGCTACATCAACATACGTCTCTATCCAGCGTAACATCAGGCAGAATCTAGCAAAGCAAACCTTTGAATATTACTTTAGCAAAGGTATCGGGAGATCCGGTATTCAAAACCATTGGTATCAATTCAGTGCAACATCAAGACAGTCCAACAATGAAAGCTTTGTATACTACCGTTCGAGTGGGAACCAAAACAGTTGGGCGATGTCAACTACCAGCAGGGTAGGATCTGTTATCAAACTACCATTAGGGTAGGCACCATTGTAAACTACCAGCGTATGCATCGGTGACATCTCAATTTCTCTTCATCAAATAGGCATTAGCAACACCGACAAAAAGCCAAACCGTTGAAGTTAACACCAGCATAGCCATCAGCAATCCCTGGTAAAGGTAAAGCAATTTGCGAAAATATTTTAAACATGCATCATAACATTCATTACATTGCAATTTGCGATTTGCAATATGCAAAATGCGATGTGGGAGTTACGAGTTGCGAAGTGTGATTGGCCAAAAGTGAAATGTGAAGTACGAAATGCGATGTGCGATTTGCGAACTGCGATTTACGAAAATATTTTTAGCATTCATCATCACATTCACTACATTGCGATCTGCATCATTGAAAATACATTGTCATGTTTCAAGTGTCTACTAATCTTTATCATGCCCATTCCATTGCATTGCATGAACATGATAAAGAGGGGCATCTGTAGACACTCGAAATTTTCTTTTCTTGTTACTAACTGTGCAGGAGGGAAAAAGCGTCTTTTTCACACTCCAGAGATAATCCTGGAGGACCACAACATCAATTCCAACCTCAGAGATAACCCTAAGTACATTCAGAGTCAACAACATGACCATCTTAGAGATAACCCTGGGAAAAACCCGCTACAACTGTGCGAAAACCGGAGATAACCCCGGGAGGGGTAAAATGGTCATTTTACCAACTCAACTTCACTTCAAATCAAATACACTCATTTCAACCCAAATTACTTCAAAAGAAGTCCCACAAGACTCATCTTTTAACTTTGGAGCGCAAACTACGCGAAACAGTTTACTCGATTGCTTCGGAGCGCAAACTACGCGAAACAGCTCACCGGATTGCCTGACGGGAACCCAGGAATGCTATTTCGGTCATGGGCCCATCTTCCTGGAATCAAAAAGGGAAAATCCCATGTCATTGTGTAACTCTCGACAAAAGCATTCTGAAGATGGTCTTGTACGCCTCGTTCGAATGCTCGGATTGAAGTTCTGCAAGTTTGAGCGGACATTATATTGCACGAGTGCATGTACTTCGAGACGACGAGACCATGAAAACCCGGGCGGTTTAGGCGTGCAGTAGTAGCAGAGGGTCGCAGCAGTACACTACGGCGGTCGATTCTATAAATATAGGGCTTGGGCTAGCCATTTTGGGGGAGAAAATAGCGAGGGAACCCTGTCCAATTGGCTTTGTACACCCCTATATTGAGTGTTTGCTCTTTTTAAACACCTGTTAGCCCACATACAGTTATATATTTACCTGTGAGAGCTGAGTGTTTGTACACATAGAGTCATAGAAGTCTACTTTGGCAGCCCACAATAAGCTTTCTTACATTCTATAAAGTTTTCTTCTCATATTATCACACACTATTATACACGTTGAGAGTCGTGTGAGTGTGTTTGCTCGGACTTCGGTCCGTGGTTTTCATTTCTGTCTGAATATATATACTTATATATATATGTGTATATATTTTTATACGGACTAACATTATCGAGTTATGCCTCGATTGAGCCTAGACTTCGGTCTGGAGCGTTTATTAGCTTATATATATATACATATATATATATATATATATATAAACTGTTTTCAAACTATGTCTGATGAGCCTAGACTTCAGTCTGGAGCGTTTAATTGCATTTACTTGCTTTTATATATATATATATATATATATATATATATATATATATATATTGTTGTCGGACATATCCGATGAGCCCAGGATTCACATCCAATTGCATTTATCTTTTTATATATATATATATATATATATATATATATATATATATATATATATATATATATATTTGTACATATATATATATTTACATTTCTGTCAGGCTTGGAGTTTACTTCGTGGCCTTTTACTGCTTTATTTACATTTCGACCCGCCTGGAGTTTACTTCGTGGTGGTTAATCGCTTTTACTGCTTTATTTATATTTTGTCCTTCCTAGAGTTTACTTTGTGGCAGTTGATTGCATTTATTGCTTTATTCACTTTTCGTCCCACTTGGAGTTTACTTCGTGGTGGTTGATCATGTCCATATATATATATATATATATATATATATATCACTGTTATATATTTACATTTCCGATCCCCCACGGAGTTGCTTTGTGGTGGTTAATCCTGTCTGTATATATTTATTTACAGCTTTTATATATAACTGCTTACTGCTTTCCATACAAATTGCAGTATCATGTGAGCCTAGGAATCATGTGATCACAGATTCAATCTACTGAATCTAGATTCGGTTCCCATATTGACATATTTTTCAGCTGTAAGCAGCTTGTACATTATTTTATAGTGTCTGAATTTCCTTGGATGGCTGTCATGCCCATGAGGAGTTCGGCACTGCTATATATTATTTTCTCGAGAATGCTTCGCATCTCGAAAATAAAAGAAAACAAGCTGAACATTTAATAATAAAATGGAAGTATGAAAAGGTCTCAATTCTTATTGAGCACAGGGTTTGAAAGACCTCTTTTACAAAACTTCATTGATATATCTTGGTTAAAACTGAATCTTTCTATAAAATTCAAACCTTGTGTATATAGGTGTGAACGAGGCCTCGCATTACTTTCAAATAACTGAACATTGATCCACACACACACATAAAAACAGACATTCATATAACAATTTCTTTGAAAAGTGGCGGTCACCGTGGTAACACGGATGTCGGGGGGTGCCTAACACCTTCCCTCCATATAATCAAGCCCCCGGACCCAAAATGAATCTTGGTTTCATAGACCCGTCTAGCAGTATCAAATCACTGGGTCAATGTGCAAACTTTTTTCAGTTGCGTTGGTGCAACCAGTTAAATACACCAACTAGCGACTCTTAAAGTTAAATCATTGACATTATACATGTCGGACCTTTTTCACTTATTTTTTCAAACAAATCTCATATTATTATGAGAACACCAAAGAACAAGTAACGAAAAGGGACACTCAAAAATCCCGATGTTGATAGTTGTTACAGTAATTACTGTTCAATATTTTATTTTATTGATTCAATAATTGCTACGTTGATATTTTATATTATTGTTGTTTCAATAATTGTCACTGCACAGTATTTCCCATTATCAAATCAATAATTCATATTATTTGAATAATATTATTAGATAGCATTATTCGCAATGTCTAAAAAGTTACATCAAGGAGAGGTTTGGTCACCTAATTGCGGCGCAAGATGAGAGAAATCCTTATCGGAAAGCCCCTCTTTCACAGGAACTACCGTTGTCATTATTGTGATTACAGAATATTATTTGTGAATAATTATTTATTGATTTATATGATAAGGAAATATTTATTTTATGTGGATATAAATGATGGATTTATTTATTTTATGTGGTTATAAATGAAGGAATTAATCTTTGAGGTGTTTTATCGGATTTTGTCTGAATGGAGGTATTAAAATCGTCGTCAGTATGTGGATTTGGGCATTTTTCATTTGGAATTTGGAAAAACATAAAGCTACAAAGTTGTAGAGAATTTAATTTCCTATGGAATGGACATAAAATTTGTATTTTTCTAATAAAAGGGCTATTTATTATGAATTATTGAAGTTTCTGATTATTGTTTAAATAATAAAATATTTTGGAAATTTCTAGAATTGGTGGGCCCCACTTTGGTTGGTGAGAAATGTGCTTTGAAATTTTATTTCAAAAGTGGTGGAGTGGAAATAGTAGCGAGTAAAAGCCATCGTGTAGCGGTCAAGTCTGCTACGGCGTTCTAACATTTTCTTATAAATAGGGTGCTTAGTTAGAATTGAAAATCACACCAGAAATATAAGCTTTCTCTCTCTATATATATTATCGAGCGTATTTTGTGAGTATTTAGATACTTTGAGAGTTGCTATTCAGTACAAGTTTCTTTCAGCACTATATCCGAAATTTCAAAGGAATCTTTGTTCTTTTGAGGTAAGGGATGTTATTTTTTTCGTAATGATGTTATTCTTTCAATATCATTATACCGAAATATTGATATAGATTTTATTGTGGAATTTCTATCTTTTTGTGTTGGGGTTACTATTCACGTATACGGCACTATTCACGAATACGACACTATTCACCAAAAAATGAAATTTTTCCTTTTTGTCCGAGATGTCCAAGATGTCTTTTACGGTTACTATCTTTTATGAAATTTTTGAATTCTACTTCACAATTGGTTATTATGGAGTATTATTGAATTTGGATAAACCAAAATACGAATCCCTAATATTTGTCCTTCATCTCCTTTGGATTCGTTTTCTAAAATATTTTTCATCATCCTCGGTCCTTAATGGTGATACTTGATGAATATCTTTGGCTTTGTAGTCAAAGATAAATGATTACTGATGAATATCTTTGGCCCGTAGTGCAAAGATGAGCAGTGTTGAGATGAACATGACCAATTGGTGATACAAATGAATATCTTTGGCCGTGGTGCAAAAGATGAATATTTGATGCAAGATGTATATTGATTGATGTTACGAGGATAAAATATTGATGATGGACTTTTAAATTCATAGATGATAGTAGATTTCATTCTCTATTTAACTCTTCAATGAATTATTGTTTTTGTTTGCGGTTGTTGATCTAAAACTTGTTGTCTATTATATTCTATCGATTTTTCCCTGTTGAAGACTAAGGATAATTTGTTGTATATTATTTTAGTCATAATATTCTTTACTGGGCTAGTTGAGCTCACCCTTTTCCTTTTTGTTCCATTTTTCTTCTTAGGAAGCGAGAACATAGCAGGAAGTAGTCGGGGTGTGGAATGATGGTTCTAGATAGTTGTTTAGCAGTCCTTACTATTTTGTAAAATATTATGTCAATAATTGTAATGAGGACTTTATCTGGGTGTGGATATTGTCTAGAAGATAATATTTGTATTTAAACTCACAGTTATTGTGTTGTCGTATTTTGCACGACAATTGTATTAATAAAGTTGTAGTTATTTCTGTACCATGTATTTGGCGACTTAGAATGGGTGATGTATACCTATTTTGGGGGCGTCACATCTCACGTAAGCATCAATAATCAAAAATAATGTACAATACCGTGTGCTACTATGCCACCACGCATATTACTGTACTTTTACCACCGGGTATTTCAACAATTAACGGTAAAACTTTCGCCATTATTTTTATAAAAATATATTTTTATCATTTTTTAACTCCGACAATAATTCCGTTGTGGGGTCCACCAATGATTATGTCGTCGTACGAATATTCCCTGATAAAACAAATATTTCCCGACCAATCGAATATTTTATACCAACTTGCTTTCTTTGCAAAATTTATAAATATTACCCACAACTATAACATTATATCAAATCCATACCTTAATATTCAAAAATATAAAATTAATCTTTATTCATAAAAGTTGGGGTCTTACACTCAATGACAACCTATGTCCACCCGCATACCCGCATAATAAATGGGTGAACATTGTGACGCCCCCAAAATAGGTCCACACAACCCATTCTGAGTCGCCAAATACATGGTACAGAAAATAGCTACAACTTTATTATTACAATTGTCGTGTAAAATACGACAACACATATGCTGTGAGTTTAAATACAAATATTATCTTCTAGACAATATCCAAACTCAAATAAAGTCCTCATAAAAATTATTGATACACTATTTTACAAATAGTGAGGACTGCTGAAACAACTGTCTTGAACCATCACTCCACACCTCAACTAGTTCTCGCTATATTCTCGCCTCTTGAGAAGAAAAATGGAACAAAAAGGAAAAGGATGAGCTCAAATAGCCCAGCAAAGAATATTATGACTAAGATAATGTAAAAAAAATTATCATTAATCCTCAACAGGGAAAAATCTGATAAAATATAATAGACTACAAGTTATAGATCAATAACTACAGCGAAAATAACAATTCGTTAGAAGAGTTAAGTAGAGAATGAAGTATACTATCTTCTATGATTTTAAAGTCCATCATCAATATTTTATCCCTGTAACATCAATGAATATATATTTTGAATCAAATATTCATCTTTGCACTACGGGCTAAAGATATTCATTTGTATCACCAGTTGGTCAAGTTCATCTCAACACCTGTTCATCTTTGCACTACAGGCCAAAGATATTCATCAGGTAATTATTCATCTTTGCACTACAGGCCAAAGATATTCAGTTATATCGCCATTTAAGACTAAGGATGATAAAAATATTTTCAAAAAAACTAATCTAGAGAGATAAAAGGACAAAGATTAGGGATTCGTACTTTAGTTTATCCAAGTTCAAAAATACTCCATAATAATCAATTGTGGAGCAAAATTCAAGAATGAAGATCAAAACATAGATACAATCAAAAATAGTAACCATAATAGACAACTTGGACAAAGAAAAGAAAATTTAATTTTTTTATTAGTAGTGTCGTATTCGTGAATAGTATCGTATACATGAATAGTAACCCCGACATGAAAAGGTAAAAATTTAATAAGAAAAATCATACTTCGTGAATAGTACCGTATTCGTGAATAGTCCCGTATACGTGAATAGTAACCTAGACATGAAAAGGTAAAAATTTTATAATAAAATTTATACCAATATTTCGGTATAATAATATTGAAAGAAATAATATCATTTACGAAAAAATAACATCCCTTACCTCAAAAGAATAGAACTTCTGACTAAAATATCAGATATAATGCTGAAGAAAAATTGCACTGCTTATAAACTCTCAAAGTATCTAAATACTCATAAAAATACACTCAATATTATAGAGAGAGAAACTTCAGATTCTGGTGTGATTTTCAATTATAACCTAAGCACCCTATTTATAGGAAAATGCTTAGAACTCCAGAGCAGAAAATTTAATAAAATAATATTTTATAAAAAAAAAATTCACGCCCACCACTTGACCAAATTCATCAGCACACTAGTGGGGCCCACCAACATAAAAAAATGTTTTTCTTTAAAAAGATATTTATAACTCCAAAAATTATTTATTCTGAAACTTCAATAATTCATAATAAATAGTCTTTTATCAGAAAAATTCAAATCTTATGTCCATGTCATAGGAAATTTAATTCTCTACAACTTTGTAGAAGAAAGTTTTTCCAAATTCTAAACGAAAAATGACTGAAATCCACATACGGATGATTTTTAACACCTCTATTCTGATAAAATACTGATAAAACATCTCAACATTAATTCCTTCATTTATATCTATATAAAATAAATATTTTCTTATCATATAAATCAATAATTAATTATTCATAAATAATATTATCGAACTACAATATTGACAACCAGGTCGTTCCCAGGAAAGAGGGGATTTTTCGATTAGGATTTCTCCTTACTGGCGCGCAATTAGGTGACCAAATCTCTTTTCTAGACAGAACTTCCTTAGACATTGCCAATAATGCTATCTATTCATATTATTCAAATAATATAAATTATTGATCGGATAATTTGAAATACTGTGCAATGACAATTATTAAATCAATAAAATAAAATATTGAACAGTAATTACTGTAACAATTATTGAGTAGTGACTTCTTACGTAAGAATCAATAATTTGTGCAATACCGTATGCTACTGTGCAACACTGTGTATTACTGTATTTTAACCACCGGGTATTCCAACAGTGTTAACGATAACAACTACGCTGTTATTTATAATAAACTCATACTTGTCGTTTTCTTCATCCGATAATTTTCCGTTATGGGGGCCCACAAATGGCTGAGACGTCGTACGAATATTCTCCGACAACAATAATATTTCACGACCAAATGAATATTTCCCGACAACAATGAGTATTTTATAACCACTTTCTTATTTAAAATATTTACGTATTTTACCCATAACTAACCACATTAATCAAATCAACACCTTATTATTCAAAATAATAATAAAAGAAATTAAATCTTTATTCATAAAAAGTTGGGGTCTTACAATCTCCCCTCCTTATAAAATTTCGTCCTCAAAATTAACGTGCGTAGCTGGTGTTTCGAAAAGGTGAGGATACCTCGCTTTCATTTTCGATTCGAACTCCGAGGTAATTTCCTTAATAGCATGGTTCCTCCATAAAACTTTGACTTGTGGTATAACCTTTGTGCGTAGGACATGCTCCTTCCTATCCAAGATCTTGACTGGTACCTCCTCGTACGTTAAATATTCGGCTATCTCATCTGGTTCAAACTCAATAATGTGATTCGGGTCTTTCACATATTTACGTAGTATGGATATGTTGAAAACGTTATGAACACGAGACATACTTGGCGGTAAAGCGAGTCTATAGGCCACAGTTCATACTCTATCGAGGAAAATAGACCAATAAATTGAAGGTTGAGATTTTCTCTCTTCATCAACTCTTATTTTTGAAATAACATATTCTTGTACTTTCTTCTTCATATTCATCAGTTTCAGGTTTGTGGCTTGAGTAGTCTTAACTTTATCTATTAAAGTCGGTTTTACGCGTATATTTGTTATCTTCACGTAGGTTCTTAGAGTCTTTAACTCTATCTCCATCATTTGAAAGTCATACAAAATGGGTCTTTATGTTAACAAAGTCGCACTCATAACCGCATACGATCTTTTACTTAACGCGTCTACTACCACATTCACTTTTCCAGGATGGTATTGCGTCCCCTACGGAGAGTCTGGCTTCGATGCATTCCACAAAGGAAGTCACTAGATAGAGGCTCGGGTACCAACTCTAGTAGTTGGGTTTTTAACTCCTGAAGTTCAATAGGAGTCATTCGATATGAGATTTTAGAAATGGGTTTTGTACCGGGTTCAAGGTTAATACAAAATTCGATATCACGCTCTGGGGTAGGCCAGGAAGTTCTTCAGGAAATACGTCAAGAAATTCACTAACAACAGAAACATTATTCAAATCTAACGTATTTTTGTTTAAATCCATGACATGGGCTAAGAAAGCTTGACATCTGTTTTTCAATAAATGAATGACTTTATGGCTTGATATGAAAGTGTTTGACTTTAGTGGTTTGGTTGCTTGAATTCACATAACAGGTTAGTCAGGAATATGAAAACTAACAACCTTACGAAAATAATCAATTTTAGCATGATGAGTGATTAACCAATCAATCTCTAAAATCACATCAAATGCAAGTATTTTCAAAGATATAAGATCAATAGGTAGGGCGAGGGTACCAATTTGAATCAAGTAAGATTTATAAACTATAGATGTAATGAAGGTTTCTCCTAACGAAGTTTGAACAAATAAGTCAAAGTCTTATTTCTCAGGGATCAAGTTCAAACGTTGAGCACAAGTAGGAGAAATAAAGAA
This sequence comes from Panax quinquefolius, assembly GCA_020205615.1. NCBI lineage: Eukaryota > Viridiplantae > Streptophyta > Magnoliopsida > Apiales > Araliaceae > Panax > Panax quinquefolius. The sequence continues at coordinate 38,894,339 of CM035159.1, read as the reverse complement.
TGGGTAGAATCGGTATCTAATAAGGTATAGATTTTGCAAGAATTTATGATTAACTAACCCGTGATAACTTCGTTCGGGTTACTCGCTTTGTAATACCCAAAAAAAATATAATAAATAAATAAATATTAAATAATAAAAATTATTTTGTTTTAAAACATATTAATTAGACCTTGTCGTTTATTTGGGTCAAACTAGTTATTTAATTTATGTGGGCTAATAAATATTAGTAAGTGCTGGATAAATTAAATAGGTAAAATTCGACTTTAAACTAAGTGGGTCTAATTTATAATTGTGTATTTTTAAAATCCTTTTAAAATTTGGAGATCTAATAAAATATATTAATTAATTAATAAATACTTAGACCTAAATTTAGTGGCATTACACGAGTTGGAGGAAGATTGTGAGAGGGAGATAGCAGCCGAAAAAAAAAGAAGGGAAAACAAGCCGCCTCTTATTATATTATGAGAGAAGTTGTGTGAAATAATCAGAAAAGGATTATCAGGTTGGTTTTTTTGTTTTGATACGTTTCTGCATATCTAAGATTTTTATGTTTCAAACTTCTTTTAGTTTCATGATTTAGAATTGGAAAAAAACATACATGATTGATTTGACTAGATATGTATATATATATAAGTTGTCGATTATTTGTTGGAATGGAGGACATTGAACTATATTTATAAATATAAATATATATATATATATATATATATATATATATATATATATATATATATATATATATATATTAATCTGCTAAAAAAATAAATAAATAAATAAAAATTAGAACATGATTTATGGTTTAAGTTATAAGCGAGTGATTCATATAATATATATATATATATATATATATATATGATTGATTTGTCAATATATAAAAGATTATATATATAGTTGATTGCGAGGCTTGCAATCTACGAAATATATTTCATTAAATTTATTTTTTTTTTTTCTTTCAACAATTATTTGGCCATAAAATTTATAATCGGAATTAGCGAATCAAATTGAAAGTTATGTATATTAATTTAAACTCGTTAATCTTGTTGATAAAATTATAAAATTTACTTGATAATAAATTTAACAATATTATGTTGTTAATGGGTAAATTTGTAATAATTTTTTTTTATTTTATTAGATCGGATTGAAGGAGATTAGCATAATATTATTTAAATTTTGGGTATTACATTGCTTAATCCGGGTACGGATTCCGTACTCTTTCAGCGAGATTCTTTTAATTTTAATTCGTTCGTTTTGTTACTCGTTTAAAATTTTTATATTACCTCTCATAATTATTCCTTATCAAATTCATTGTGATAGTTTCGTTTGGTGGTCATTGTTGGAACTCATATTTGTACTCTTTAGACTAGTACAACATGTCTAAATTTATTTTGATATTTGTAGTAATGTGCATGTTAGTATATGTTTGAAGACTTTGAGTTGATGATTCATTTCAGTTTAATATGCACATATTAGAACCCTTTGTGTTAATATTATGTCACATGTGTTGTGACATGATGTTTTTGTTAGAATACCGTAGGGTATACCTGAGCTATAACCACCTATGGGGGTACCACGGGCATGTCCTCTTGGCACCGATGCATGACACCTTCCATGGCGGTGTGATCGACCACCACGCGTCTCTATTTTGTGCTCCGTTGGAGTTGGCCATTTGGTATTTTGTTGTGGGAGGCGATGGGGGTCGACCCTAGTTTTTGTTTCTTACTTGCGGATTGGTGATGTTTGTGCCAAACACACCTTCCGATTTTACATGCATTGGATTCGCGGTCTAACGTGTGTGATTTGCCTGTGTGGCATTATTTGATTTATCTGTGTGGCATTATTTAACTTGCCTGTGTGGCAAGGTATATTTCTATTTTGTTCTGAGCTCGGTATGAAATAACACCCAACCATTTGATTTAGCCTATTATTTCATTGTGTTAGTTTTGTTCGTTTCGTCTTATTTCATTAAATTGAGTCAGTTATTTCGATTCATTATTTGTATTTTATATCCGTACTGGGCATTTGGCTCATGTTGTGATTTTCTTCTGGCAGGTAATCAGGGGGATCAAGGGCAAGTGTGATGAGAGCTCCATTCATTCCAATGATTTAGAAATATTCTGTTTAGACTTGATGTGTCAGTTTACTTGGAATTGTAATAATTATTTTAGATTGTGGTTTGAGACAGTTTGAGATTTATCATGGTTGACTTGTGGTATTTATCAATTATTAAGACTATTCTTTTTTGGCTTTGAGCCTTGCTATTAAATTCATCAGTTTTGTTATGTTTTGAGTAACCTCTCTTTCTATTTCGGAAAAGGGGTGTTACAGAGTTGGTATCAGAGCTTAGGTTCTTTCTTGTAGAAAACCTATTTAGGTTTGACCTGTGAGTTATGGGTAGACTTTTGGGTTAGGTTTTTGTTCTGTTTGATTTTCTGTTCAGCTATATTCGAATCTGTCTCTAATCTGCTTTGTTATCTATTCGTTGATATCTTTGTTAGATGACTCGTAGATCCGCCAAAGTTGCTGGAAGGCGAGGTAACAACAGGGGAAGAGGTGAAGGTCGGTCTAATGAGCAACCTAACAACCAGATTAATGCTCAATTGGCTACCTTGGTGAATCAGACGGTGAATCAGGCTTTGCCTCAGTTGGTGGCACAGGTTGTTCAGGCAATGCAGCAGCCGCCGCCAGAAATTCCTGAGCAGGAGAACACAAGAAATAATGGTCAGCATGCAAACGAAGAGGAAGAGAATGTAGATGGTCATGATCAGCAGGTGGTTCCAATGTATGTATGGTTGGAAAGGTTTCGTATGTAAACCACACATTCGGGCCGCTCCAACTCCAATTGATGCAGAGAATTGGATTGCTCACCTAGAGAAGATCTTTGATGTGTTGGGGTGCTCGAATAATCAAAAAGTATTGCTTGCAGTTTACAAGCTTGAGGGGATGCATGAGGTGGTGGAAAGCGATGAAAACAACAAAGGGTGATGGTTATGTTAAGACACTTGGTCGGGCGGAGTTTTGTGAGGTCTTTTATCGCCAGCATTTTCCAAATTACCGATAAAAGAGGCCTATGCCAGAGAATATTTGTCCATTCGGGAAAAGATGATGAGTCCATCACGGATTTCATGACGAGGTTCACCAGTTGGCGGTGCTTTATGAACTTCAAAGGGGACCGCAGCAGTAACAGCAAAGAGAAATTCAAGTGGAGGATCCATTATGTATCGGCAACATCTCATTAACACCAAAAATTTACAAATGTGTCAAGATGGCAAAATGACCAAAAATATTGAGATAGAATGACAGGACTTTTGGTCTTCTAAACTGGAAGGAAGTCGAAAGAGGGATGAGATGACCAAAGCAGGTCAAACTTCAGTCAAGAGACGGAAGAATCAGGGTGTTCAGTGGAATAGGAACCGTGGTGGCCAGCAGGGGCAGTGGCGTGGCCAGAATCAGAATAGGGGTTATCAGCAGATGCCTCAGCAAGGGCAAAATCGTCAGCTTCAGCTACCTTGGTATGGACAGAATCGTCAGCAGGGGCATAATCGTCAACAGGGGAAAAATCAGGGTCGTTATCCGGGACCAGCTGGTGGGGGTAACCCGAATCTCATTTCCATAGCTCCTTGTGCTACTTATGGGGCTAATCATCCGGGGAGGCAGTGCCACAGACTCACTGGTGCATGCTTCTTGTGTGGACAGATGGGTCATATTGCTAGGGATTTTACCAGTCCACGCGGAAATGGTGGAGGTGGTGATAATGGTGGCAATGGAGGTCAACGTCAGGGTGGTCGAGTGTTTGCTTTGACGTATAACCAAAGCGGCAAAGCACTAAATACTCGCTTTACGTACTCTTTTAGTTGGCAATCGTGAGGCGTCCATTTTGTTTGATACGGGTTCTACTCATTCCGTTGTTGCTCAGTCTTTTGTTCGACACCTGGGTGTGCCATCTCAGTCTTTAAATTCTGTTATGTCTATTACTACCCCGATGGAGACTTTTGTTGTTAGTTCTGATTTGTATCGAGGGTGTGCGATCAATTTTAGGGATAGGATTCGTAGGGCTAATCTTCTTCCGATGAGTATGCACGATTTCGATGTCATTCTTGGGATGGACTGGTTGGATAAAAACCGTGCCACTATCAATTGTCAGGCGAAGAAGGTTATATTTGGAGATGTGAAGTCTCCAGAGTTCGTGTTTCAGGGTTCACAGTCGAGTAGGGTGTTGAAGTTAATTTCAGATTTGAAGGCTGGGAAGTTGGTAGCAAAGGGTTGTGAGGGGTATTTGGCGTTTGTGAAGGATACCTCTAAGGGTGAGTCCCGTATTGAGGATGTTCCAATTATTCGTGACTTTTTTGATGTGTTTCCTGAGGAGTTGTCAGGGTTGCCACCGCAGCGAGAAGTGAAGTTTGCTATTGAGATTGTTCCTGGTGCGGAGCCTATCTCTAAGTCTCCGTATCAGATGGCACCGTTGGAGTTGCAGGAGTTGAAGGAACAGTTGCAAGAGCTATTAGATCGTGGTGTGATTCGCCCGAGTGTTTCGCCATGGGGTGCTCCAGTTTTGTTTGTGAAGAAGAAGGATGGGTCTATGAGGCTGTGTATAGACTACAGGGAATTAAACAAGATTACCATCAGGAGTCAATATCCATTGCCGAGGATTGATGACTTGTTTGACCAACTTCAGGGGGCGAAGTATTTTTCGAAGATAGACTTGAGGTCGGGCTATCATCAGTTGAGGGTGAGGGATGAGGATATCCCTAAGACAGCTTTTTGCACTCGATATAGGCATTACGAGTTTTTGGTGATGCCATTCGGTTTAACTAATGCTCCGGCGATGTTTATGGATTTAATGAATCGGGTGTTCAGGGAGTACTTGGATCAATTTGTCATTATCTTTATTGATGACATTTTGGTTTACTCCAAGTCTAAGGAAGAGCATGAGGAGCATCTTCAAGACAAAGTTGTTAGGGATTTTGCGTAAAGAGAAATTGTATGCTAAATTCTCTAAATGCGAAGTTTGGTTGGAGCAGTTGCATTTTTTGGGCCACGTTGTTTCTGCCAAAGGCATTAAGGTGGATCCTGCGAAGGTTGAGGCTATCACTAAATGGCCGAGACCTACTACTGATGATGAGATTAGAGTTTCTTGGGTTTGGCAGGTATTATAAAGCGGTTTATGGAAGGGTTTTCCTTGCTTGCCTTACCATTGACTCAATTGATGAGAAAGGGCGTGAAGTTTATGTGGAATGAGGAGCGGAGAAGAGTTTCGAGGAGTTGAAGAAACGACTTGTGTCAAACTCCTATACTTGCATTGCTGGTCTTGGGACGGGAGGCTACCAGATTTATAAAATGATGCTTCTAAGAAGGGCTTGGGGTGTGTTTTGATGCAACACTGGTAAGGTGATTGCTTATGTTTCTAGGCGCCTTAAACCTTATGAGATGAACTACCCACACATGATTTGGAGTCAAGCGGATGATCTTTGCCTTAAAGATTCGGAGGCATTATTTGTATGGAGAGACTTGTGATATCTTCACCGATCACAAAAGTCTTAAATACATTTTCACTCGAAGGAGCTCAATATGAGGCGTAGGCGCTGGTTGGAGCTTCTAAAAGATTATGATGCTAGAATTCAAGATCATCCGGGAAGGCAAATGTGGTTGCAGATGCTCTTAGCCGAAAAGAGTTCGTGGAGTGTAGCGACCCTTATTACACAACCTCAACTTATTTCGATATGGAGCGGCTCGAGTTGAGTTGTAGTATGACGAGGTCTGGGATGGGCATTTGGCGGATATGAGAGTGGAGCCTCTCTCTCTCTCATGGGTCAAAGAAGCTCAAAAAGAAGATGGGGAGTTGTGGAGTATGGCGCAGAATCTAGAGGAGGGAAAGCACCGAGTTTCAGTATTGATGACCATGGTGTGATTTGGTTGGGTGAGCGGTTGTGTGTATCTGGTCGGATCCAATCATTCTGGAGGTCAGTGTTGGTGAGGCTTATAGTTCGCCATTTTCTATTCATCCGTGTTCTATAAAGATGTATAGAGATTTGAAGAAGAATTTTTGGTGGAATGGGATGAAACGAGACGTGGTCAATATGTTGGGAAGTGCCTCACTTGTCAACAAGTGAAGATAGAACATCAACGAGCTAGTGGTTTGTTGCAATGCTTAGACATTCCAAAGGTGGAAGTGGGAGGATATCACGATGGATTTTGTGGACTGGTTTGTCAAGACTTTCAAGAAGAATGATGCCATATGGGTAGTGGTGGACCCACCGACCAAATCGGCACACTTTTTTGCTATCCATGAGGGTTACTCGGTGGATAGATTGGCACATATCTTTCAAATAGGAGATTGTTAGACTTCATGGTACTCCAAAGTCTATTATTTCGATAGGGACCCACGGTTTACTTCAAGGTTTTGGAAAGGGTTTCAACGAGCTTGGGGTACTTACTCAACTTCAAGATTTCTTTTCATCCGCAAACCGATGGGCAATCCGAACGGACTATTCGTACATTGTGAGGACATGTTGAGGTCTTGTGCACTTGAGTGGTCTTCGGTAATGGGATGATTACTTGAGCCTAGTTGAGTTTGCTTACAACAACAAAATTTACCTAAGCATGCAAGTATTGGAATGGCTCCGTTTGAGGCATTGTATGGTAGGAAATGTCGGGCACCAACTTGTTGGGATGAGGTTGGCGAAAGGGCTATAGAAGGGCCTGGGTTAGTTCAAATCACTACGGAGAAGGTAACGGTGACTAAGGAGAAATTGAAGTCGGATCGATCACGGCAAAAGTGTTATGCTGATAAGCATAGGAGGACTTTAGAGTTTGAACCTGGTGAACATGTGTTTCTAAAAGTTTCTCCTTGGAAGGGCATTCGGCGATTCGGGTTGAAAGGGAAGCTTAGTCCGCGATGTATTGGTCCATTTGAGATTTTGGAGAGGGTTGGTGAAGTTGCGTATAGATTAGCTTTACCTCCGCAGCTAGCTCACGTGCACAATGTGTTCCATGTGTCGGTGTTGAGAAGTTATCATTATCATCCGTTGCATGTGGTGTAATATCCGTTCGATAAGATTCGAGAAGATCTTACTTGTGAGGAACAAGCCGAGGCGATTTTGGATCGTCAAGAGCGGATTATGAAGAGGAAGACAATTCCATTTGTTAAGGTTTTGTGGAAGAATCATTTGGAGCGGGAAGCCACTTGGGAAATGGAGGAGTCTATTTGAGCGGAATATCCGCATCTCTTTGAAAATTAGGTGTGTTCCATTCTTTTGATTCCGGGGGCGGAATCCTTTTTAAGGGGTAGGTGATGTAATACCCAAAAAAAATATAATAAATAAATAAATATTAAATAATAAAATATATTTTGTTTTAAAACATATTAATTGGACCTTGTCGTTTATTTGGGTCAAACTAGTTATTTAATTTATGTGGGCTAATAAATATTAGTAAGTGATGGATAAATTAAATAGGCAAAATTGGACTTTAAACTAAGTGGGTCTAATTTATAATTGTGTATTTTTAAAATCCTTTTAAAATTTGGAGATCTAATAAAATATATTAATTAATTAATAAATACTTAGACCTAAATTTAGTGGCATTACACGAGTTGGAGGAAGATTGTGAGAGGGAGATAGCAGCCGAAAAAAAAAAGAAGGGAAAACAAGCCGCCTCTTATTATATTATGAGAGAAGTTGTGTGAAATAATCAGAAAAGGATTATCAGGTTGTTTTTTTTGTTTTGATACGTTTCTGCATATCTAGGATTTTTATGTTTCAAACTTCTTTTAGTTTCATGATTTAGAATTGGAAAAAAGACATACATGATTGATTTGACTAGATATGTATATATATATATAAGTTGTCAGATTATTTGTTGGAATGGAGGACATTGAACTATATTTATATATATATATATATATATTGAATCTGCTAAAAAATAAATAAATAAATAAAAATTCGGAACATGATTTATGGTTTAAGTTATAAGCAATGATTCGAATATATATATATATATATATGATTGATTTGTCAATATATAAAAAGATTATATATATAGTTGATTGCGTATATATAATCTACGATATATATGATTTCATTAATTTTTTTATTATTTATTTTTTTTTTTTTCAATAATTATTTGGCCATAAAATTTATAATCTAATTAGCGAATCAAATTGAAAGTTATGTATATTAATTTAAACTCGTTAATCTTGTTGATAAAATTATAAAATTTACTTGATAATAAATTTAACAATATTATGTTGTTAATGGGTAAATTTGTAATAAATTTTTTTTATTTTATTAGATCGGATTGAAGGAGATTAGCATAATCTTATTTAAATTTTGGGTATTACATTGCTTAATCCGGGTATGGATTCCGTACTCTTTCAGCGAGATTCTTTTAATTTTAATTCGTTCGTTTTGTTACTCGTTTAAAATTTTTATATTACCTCTCATAATTATTCCTTATCAAATTCATTGTGATAGTTTCGTTTGGTGTTCATAGTTGGAACTCATATTTGTACTCTTTAGACTAGTACAATATGTCTAAATTTATTTTGATATTTGTAGTAATGTGCATGTTAGTATATGTTTGGAGACTTTGAGTTGATGATTCATTTCAGTTTAATATGCACATATTAGAACCCTTTGTGTTAATATTATGTCGCATGTGTTGTGACATGATGTTTTTGTTAGAATACCGTAGGGTATACCTGAGCTATAACCACCTATGGGGGTACAACGGGCATGTCCTCTTGGCACCGATGCATGACACCTTCCATGGCGGTGTGATCAGTCCACGGCGTCTCCATTTTGTGCTCCGTTGGGAGTTGGCCATTTGGTGTTTTGTTGTGGGAGGCGTATGGGTCGACCCTAGTTTTTTGTTCTGTTCTGCGGATTGGTGATGTTTGTGCCAAACACACCTTCCGATTTTACATACATTGGATTCGCGGTCCAACGTGTGTGATTTGCCTGTGTGGCATTATTTGATTTGCCTGTGTGGCATTATTTGACTTGCCTGTGTGGTAAGGTATATTTCTGTTTTGTTCTGAGCTCGGTATGAAATAACACCCAACCATTTGATTCAAATTTCATTATTTAGTTGTGTTAGTTTTGTTCGTTTCGTCTTATTTCATTAAATTGAGTTAGTTATTTCGATTCATTATTTGTATTCTATATCCGTACTGGGCATTTGGCTCATGCTGTGTTTTTCTTCCGGCAGATAATCAGGGGGATCAAGAGCAAGTGTGATGAGAGCTCCATTCATTCCAATGATTTAGAAATATTCTGTTTAGACTTGATGTGTCAGTTTACTTGGAATTATAATAATTATTTTAGATTGTGGTTTGAGACAGTTTGAGATTTATTATGGTTGACTTGTGGTATTTATTAGTTATTAAGACTATTCTTTTTTGGCTTTGAGTCTTGCTATTAAATTCATCAGTTTTGTTAAGTTTTGAGTAACCTCTCTTTCTATTTCGGAAAGGGGGTGTTACACGCTTTTTGAGAAATCACAAAAAATGCTCTTCTTGAAACCACCGACTTTGTTTTGTTCGTATCCACCTTCGGTACCACCGTCCTAGCTGGACTTGTTTTTTTACAGGACAAAATCGAGCTATGTGACCGTCTTTTCCACAACTAAAGCATACCTTGGAAGGCTGTGAACAGTTTGGACTTATGTGTCCCCTCCTCTCGGCATCTGTAGCATCTAACTGGCAGTCTTTCTCCTACCCTAGAATTTGTTTCTAGTGCTGGTGCTGCTGTTAATGTCTTCCCATCATCGTTAAATCTTCTCTTCTTAAAATTTCCACTTGAATCATTTCTTCTATTATCTTCGCCATGATTACCACCAAAGTGGTTACCATTTCTGGCATGATAATTTCCTCCATGATGGTTATCATTGTTCCGATGGCCGTTGCCACCAGTACGATTATTATCGTATTGTTAGTCGTTATCTTTTGGTTGAGCTGACTCGTAATCTCACTCCAATAACGGAGCCCTATTCACTACATCTGAATACAAACACAGTTTGTGAGAAATGAGGTATTGACGTATTTCGAGTTTCAAACCTCGTAGAAACATTCGAATCATTCTCTCTTCATTATCAACCAAATAGGATGCAAACTGGGACAACTCGGCAAACATAGCTTCGTACTGTGACACAATCATATTGTTTTGCTCCAGCTTGATGAACTCTACCTCCTTCATATGACGATTACTTTCGGGAAAGTACTTGTCGTTGAACAATTCTTGGAACTTCTTCCAAGACATCTTGAGCGACAGGCTGAGTACGCTTTACGAATTTCCACTAGTAATTTGCCTCTCCTCGCAACATGAAGGTGGCAAAGATAACCTTTTGCTCCTCGGAGCATCCCAAGACATCAAATATCTTGGTGATCTACTTTATCCATGTCTCTGTCGTAAGTGGTTCTGGCTTTCTCAAAAACTCTGGTGGTCCCAGCTCTTTGAACTGCTTAGCGGTGACCATCCGTGAGTTGCCAGTATTTCTACCTACATTTTGCACAGGAGTCTCTCTCGTCTGGTTTTGCATGAACTGCAAAAAGCTTCTAAACATCCCATCATTCATCGTTTTATCGATGGTGATATTTACCTGAGGATTATTGCCTTCCTGATGCACGTTATACTAGGTATTGATCAGCGGTGATTCAACGGTCTAATGTGCTACATTGATCATCTCAAAATTTTCAGATGCCATTCTCAAATACTGTCACAAAACAATGGTTAATTAACATGCCACATATTATCCCTATATTCTGACCGACCAATTAAATAATAAATAAGCTTAGGTAGGGCACACTAGCGAAGGATTTACTCGTCTCTCCCCTCCTAGTTCTATTCCTCGATCTCCGCTAGAGACCATATCCTTAAGCTCTGATACCAACTGTGACGCCCCTAAAATAGGTCCACACAACCCATTCTGAGTCGCCAAATACATGGTACATAAAACAGCTACAACTTCATTATTATAATTTTCGTGCAAAATACGAAAACACATATGATGTGAGTTTAAATACAAATATTGTCTTCTAGACAATATCCAAACTCAAATAAAGTCCTCATTACAATTATTGATACACTATTTTATAAATAATGAGGACTACTAAAATAACTGTCTTGAACCATCACTCCACACCCTGACTAGTTCCCGCTATATTCTCGCCTCCTGAGAAGGAAAATGGAACAAATAGAAAAAGAATGGGCTCAACTAGCCCAGAAAAGAATATTATGACTAAGATATTGTAGAACAACTTATCCTTAGTCCTCAACAGGGAAAAATTTGATAAAATATAATAGACAACAAGTTATAGATCAACAACTACAACGGAAACAACAATTCGTTAGAAGAGTTAAGTAGAGAATAAAGTCTACTATCTTCTATGATTTTAAAGTCCATCATCAATATTTTATCCCTATAACATCAATCAATATACATCTTGAATCAAATATTCATCTTTTGCTACACGCCAAAGATATTCATTCAATATCACCAACCGGTCAACACTTGTCCATCTTTGCACTACGGGCCAAAGATATTCATCAGGTAATCATTCATCTTTGCACTATAGGCCAAAAATATTCAGTTATATCACCATTTAAGACTGAGGATGATAAAAATATTTTTAAGGAAACGAATCCAGAGAGATAAAAGGAAAAAATTAAGGATTCGTACTTTAGTTTATCCAAGTTCAAAAATACTCCATAATAATCAATTGTGGAGCAAAATTCAAAGAATGAAGATCAAAACATTGATACAATCAAAAATAATAACCATAATAGACAACTTGGACAAAGAAAAGAAAATTAATTTTTCTATGAATAATGTCGTATTCGTGAATAGTGTCGTATACGTGAATAGTAACCCCGACATAAAAAGGTAAAAATTTCATAAGAAAAATTATACTTTGTGAATAGTACTCGTGAATAGTACTATATTCGTGAATAGTGCCGTATATGTAAATAGTATCGTATACGTGAATAGTAACTGTTGGAAGATTGCATATTTAAATTTGATGTTGAAAGTCAATATTCATGATTATATGTAAAGTCCTTCAAGGAATACATGTACAAGAACTTAGTGGTAGATCAAACTTGTTAGGTTGATCTGAGCTTTAATGTTTATCATTCTGTAAATGAATGTATAGAAGAAAAGATCAAAGCTGTTAGTTTGATCTATGTCTTGAGATGTAATAGATAGGCTTCAACAGAATCGTAGTCTATCAAGCTAATCAAAAGATTGCAGAAGCCAAGGCAGAATCATATAGCATCGAGGATCGTAGTCTGTTTGCTTTGGAGGGCCTCTCATGGAATCGTAGAGTGGTCCAAATGCCTGCCGGGTCAAACTCAAGAATCGTAGAGTACTCTCGGAAGAGTAGTGTCTGCAAGTCAAGCAAGTGAAGATGGTGGTGTACCAGTACTTATGAGAAATTGTAGTGTTCTCATCCAACAGTACCAGATCAAGCTCCAAGGTGGCAAGACACCACGATCATGATCGTAGTGTATCATCTGTCTGCATCAAAAGCACCGAGCCTTGTCCATTTGTTTAAGAATAAAAGTCAACAAATGTGGAGTGGATTATAGACGTTGAGACTATCGGGAGTCCCAATGACACAACAGTCAACCTTAGTATGTAACAAAGAAACGTACTGAAGAAGCTAATGAAAGTACTATGGGTCAGCAGAAAACACCTTCTCAGGTGTTAAGTGAGATAGCAGTCTGCAGTGTCAGTGGGCCAGACGGTTAGACAGAAGATTTCCAGAAAGTCACCATCAGTGCTTAAAAATGTCAAATACAATTAATGCTTCAACGGATGTCTTCAAACCGATATATTTCAAAGGCATCATATACGCAAAATATAAGCAGATGGAAGAATCAAGCAAGCACACAACGAAACGCTGAAGAACACTCAACGCTCAACTCTACGATCTGAAAAGAAAGCTTGCTTAGCTACTCAGTTCTTTCGAACACAAGCTTAACGGCAACTGAGTAACATCATTCAAGAACTCAACCATCTTTAAGTGAAGTAAGAAGTTCCAAGTCAGAAGGACTTGAAGAGTTCTAAGTGAACTATGAAGTACCAAGTCTGCTGGACTTGAAGAGTTCTAAAGTGAACTAAGAAGTTCTAAGACTACTGGTCTTGAAGGAATCTGTGATATTCAAAGATTGTAAAGACATCCTTAGTGGATTTCCTACTCAAGGAGTAGAAGAGTGGACTAGGAGCCTTGAGTGCTCTGAACCACTTAAAAACACTGTGTCTCTTATATTCTTTCCATAACTGTCATATCTGCTATAACTTCTTATATCCTATCAACTCGCTTTATCTTAAAGGGAAAACAAACAAATCTCAAATTCCGCTGTGATTAAATCATAATCAAATTTGACAAGTATTTTGTAAAAGAAATTTTAAAATATATCTATTTAACTCCCCTTCTAGATAATTATTGTGCTTCTAGGAACTAATAATTGGTATCAGAGCAGGTTCTATCAAACAACCTACAAAGCTTAAATAGATCCAATGGCACATCTGATAAGCGAATCAAAGACTGTAGGAGGCAGCGAGCCACCTATGTGCAATAAAGATAAATTCACCAACTGAAAAGTTCGTATGCAAGCCTACATGGATTCAATAGATAAAGATCTATTTGAAACTATTTAGAATGGGCCCTACGTTCCTACAAAGCTTGCACCAACTTCAGACGACCCAAATAGAATTCAGATCAAGGTCAAAGTAGAATGGACTTACAACGAAAAGAAAGATGTCCAACTCGACAAAAAGGCCATGAACATTTTGTTCCAATCTTTAGAAGATGATCTATTTGAAAATGTGGTCAATAGCAAAACAGCAAAGGAAGTATGGTAAGCATTGCTCATTATGCACGAAGGAACTGAAGAAGTCAGAGAAAATAAAAATCTCTTTTGACTCAACAATATGGAAACCTTCTCACCTATGAACTGGAGATGACTCAGCGAGAAGAGACTCTATCTAAAGGAAGAAAGAAGGACAAAGGAGTTGCTCTCAAAGCAACAGATGAAATCTCCAAAGCTAACACTGAAAATGACTCTGACTATGATGAAGATGATGATGAGGACTTTGTCATGCTGGTTAGAAGACTCAAAAGGTTAATGCGTAGAGGCAAAATCAACAAACCTAAGAAATTCAACAACTACAACAGCCAGGAACAAATAAATGACTTATGCTACAACTGCAAGAAGCCTGACCATTTCATTACAAATTGAAACAAACCTCTTAGAGAAGAACTAAAGAGGAAATCAAATTCAAAGAAAGAATTCAAAGGCAACAAGAGGCTCCAGAAGAAAGACAAAGCTCTTGGGGCCGGAGGATCGTGGAGTGACTCAGACAACGACTCAACTCCCGAATCTGGAGACGATGAAGATCCTCAAATAAAAAATCTTTATCTAATGGCCAAACATGCAAAGGATAAAAAGAGCCCTGACAATCATGAAGTAAGTATAGATGAGGTATGTGACTTTAACTCTCCTGATGTAGATATTGATGATTTAAGAACTGCACTATATGGCATAACATATGATCTACATCAATACATGAAATGGTTCAGAGTTCTGTCTAAAGATTATTCTCTTCTTCAAAAAGAGAAAGAGAAAGTTCAGGAAGAACTGGAAACAACTCTTATAAGTACTAACTCTCTCTCCAAATTTGAAGCTGAGAATAAACTCTTAAAACAGACCAATGAACTTAATACACAAAGAGAGTCAAATCTAACTTCTAAGATTGAGGAACTAGAAAAGACAATCTCTACATGGAATAAATCCTCTTCTTCCATGGACTCCCTGATCTCCAGTCAGAGAAGTACATCTGACAGAACAGGATTAGGTTTTGGGGATTCCACCTCAGATGTGGAAAAGATAAAGGAAACTAGCTCTAGTAATGTTTCAAATTTTAATAGAAGCATTACATATTTGAAATCCTCACAGAAGGAAGAATCAGTCCATCCCTGCTCTTCTAATCCAATCCATGCTTCAAGGCATAATGGATCCCATGCTGGCTTAGGATTCAGAAAAGAGAAGAGTAACTTAGACACTACTCTCCAACCTTGAAGGGGCGTAGAGTCGAGTAAAATCAACTCCACAAACCAACTGGGTAGGAACAGTAGAGTTAAGCTTCACTCTTCACAAATCATGAATCACAAGGATACATGGAAAAAGAAGAACCAGTATAAAGGAAGGATTGCTAAGAACTCACATAAGTCCAAATTGAGGAAGAATCCACATTCAAACACAAGCATGCATCATATTAGATATTTTGTATGTAATAAGATTGGTCATAAGGCTGCAATATGCTAAAATAATCCTATGCATATGAGACCCAAGGTCAAGAAAATTTGGGTTCCCAAGGGTACTAACAAAGTAGGACCCATGCAAGTATGGGTACCAAAATGAGAGTTTAATCTTACCACAGGAATAGAGCTCCACGATTACAACCTGGTATCTGGACAGTGGATACTCAAGGCACGTGACCGGGAACAAAGCTCTCATGTCTAACTTCATAGAGAAGGAGGGTCCATCAGTCATCTTCGGAGACAATGGATCTGGCAAGACAAGAAGATATGGCTCAGCTGGGAATGGTGAAGTGTCCTTCAGTAAAGTAGCTTATGTGGAAGGACTAAAGCACAATCTTCTGAGCATAAGCCAACTCTGTGACAAAGGTCATCAAGTTACCTTCCTCAATAATTAATGTCAAGTCAAAGATCTGAAGACATTCTCTATAAAGTCGACCTAACAAAGAGAAGGGAACGTCTACACTAAATCTTCGTCAACGAAGTTCACGATTTTACAATATGCTTTTCCTAAAGCTTTGAAGAAATGAGTCAAGTTATGGCACGTAAAGGTCGCCTCTCATCTCAACTTCAAAAGCATGTCAAAACTAGCCTCCAAGGATCTAGTAGCAGGCTTACCCAAGCTCAGCTTTGTCAAAGAAAGGCCATGCAACGCCTGTCAGCTTGAAAAACATACTAGAAGCTCATTCAAGAGCAAAACTGTCAACTCAATTGACAAGCCTCTGCAGTTGCTTCACATGGATCTATTTGGGCCAATTCCATCAACAAGCTTTGAAGGGAAGAGATACTCATTGGTCGTAGTGGATGACTACACCAAATTCACATGGGTGTTCTTTCTAAACTCAAAAGATGAAACAAGCTCCCAACTAATCAAGATGTTCAGACTGGTGATGAACAAGAAAGGGGAGAAAATCAAGGCTATAAGGAGTGATAATGGAAGAGAGTTCGACTTCTCTGAGATGGACCAGTTCTGCACAGACAATGGCATCAGTCACAAATTCTCAGCTCCATGAACTCCTCAGCAAAACGGAGTAGTTGAGAGAAAGAACAGAACATTAATAGAGGCTGAAAGAACTCTACTAGTAGCAGTTTGTCTGCCTAAATACTTCTGAGCTGAAGTTGTCAACACTGCATGCTACACTTAGAATAGATCTCTTGTACACTCTACGTTAAAGAAGACCCCCTACAAACTGTGGAGAGGAAGAAAGCCAAGTGTTAGCTACTTTCATGTATTCGGTTGTGCATGTTATATTCTCAATAATGGAAAACAGTATCTGACAAAGTTCCAACCCAAGTCAGATGAAGGAATCTTTCTTGGATATACTGCAGATAGTAAAGCTTATAGAGTGTTCAACAAGAAGACTCTGAGTGTTAAAGTCTCAATACACATCATCTTCGATGAAACAGACTTAGACAAAACTGTGTCTCAAGACACTACGAATGACAATTCAGACACTACGAACGAGGCTGTCGAGCTCAACACCACGATCGTAATTCCAAAAAATGAAATCGTCGAGCCAAGAGAAGAGATCGTAGAGAGAACTAAGCCAGACAACGAACCTCCACATCAAGAAGCAAAGGTCGATCTTGAAGAATTCAAACAAGAAGGCATCAGGACAGATGTTCCAACAGAAAATAGATGGGCAAGAGATCACACTCAAGACCTAATCATTGGAGATCCAAATGCAAGAGTCAAGACAAGATCTGCCACCCAGAATAAGTGTTTCTATCTAAGCTTTCTATCACAAATGGAACCCAAAAAGATAGAAGATGCTATGGAAGACTCTAGTTGGATAGAAGCCATGCAAGAGGAACTAAATCAGTTTGAGAGAAGCATAGTATGAAGATTAGTTCCAAGACCAAGAAACCACCCAGTCATTGGCACCAAGTGGGTCTTCAGAAATAAGATGGATGAAGATGGGGTAATAACAAGGAACAAGGCAAGACTAGTAGCCAAAGGTTACTCTAAAGAAGAAGGCATCGACTATGATGAGACCTTCGCTCATGTTGCCAGTTTAGAAGCCATCAGGATATTTCTTGCCTTTGTTGCACACATGAAGTTCAAAGTCTTTCAAATGGATGTCAAGAGTGCATTCCTAAATGGTGAACTTTAAGAAGAAGTATATGTGGAGCAACCTCCAGGTTTCATCAATCCACCTCTCTCTAATTATGTCTATAGATTAGACAAAGCCTTATATGGTCTTAAGCAAGCACTTAGAGCATGGTATGAAACACTAACTAACTTTCTTATTAAAAATGGTTTCACTAGAGGTAGAGTAGATGCCACATTATTTCTTAGAAAGCACAAAGTCAAAATCCTATTAGTTCAAATATATGTTGATGACATTATCTTTGGCTCTACTGATGAAAAACTGTGTAAGAGATTTGCCAAGCTTATGCAGAGTAAGTTCGAAATGAGCATGATCAGTGAGCTAAATTTATTTCTTGGATTACAAGTAAAGCAGACTGAAAAAGGTATCTTCATAAACCAAGCCAAGTACATTAAAGATTTACTTAAAAAGTATGGCATGGAGTCAGCCTCTCCCATGAAAACACCAATTGCTCTAGCAACCAAGCTTGATAAAGATGAGAAAGGTAAACGTATTGATATAACTCAATACAGAGGTATGATAGGCTCTCTTCTATATCTAACTGCCAGTAGACCAGACATAATGTTTGCAACATGCATATGTGCTAGATTCCAAGGTAATCCTAAGGAATCACACTTAACTGCTGTAAAAAGGATTTTCAGGTATCTCAAAGGCACACCTCACTTGGGACTTTGGTATCCCAAGGAGTCTTCCTTTGAACTAATAGGATATATAGATGCTGATTTTACAGGCTGCAAGATAAATAGAAAAAGTTCCAGTGACACCTTTCAGTTGCTAGGAAATTAACAGACTTGTGTCCTGGTTTAGCAAGAAGCAAAACTCAGTATCTACCTCAACAGCAGAAGTTGAATACATTGCTGCTTGTAGCTACTGTGCTCAAATCTTATGGATGAAAAATCAGCTAGCAGACTATGGGTTTGATTTCAAATCTATACATGTTCATTGTGGTAACACAAGTGCCATAACAATAGCACACAATCCTGTCATGCATTCTAGGACTAAGCATATAGGAATAAGATATCATTTTATTAGGGATCATGTTCAAAATGGAACTATATCTTTACAATACATCCCTACTAAAAATCAACTTGCTGATGTCTTTACAAAACCTCTAGATGAATCCAGATTTAATAAATTGATAAGTGAGTTAGGCATGCTAAATCTACAACCATAAACTCCTTGGTCTAGTTCATGCTAACCTTGCAAATATAAAAGGCTATGTTCAAAATCGGAGAGATGACTAAAGAAGGACCACAATCGTAAAGCTGCCTTGACATGACAAAGAAGCATCCTGTGATGACAACATTTCTAATAAATCCAAGCAATCCTTCTGATAAGTGCCTCAGGGACAAACCTGACCCTTAGTTCAGTCTAAGAGGTTGGCCCTTCCTGAGCTACCTTAACCCAGAAGGAATGCTAAGTAAAAGTTCATCACAAGGACCAGGGCAGACAACGTTCATAGAACAGATTCAGAAGTGAACTCAACGATTGTAGTGCAACCGCAACGATCGTAGTACAACCTCTACGATTATAGTCCTCCCAAAGGATACACTGGCTCAGGGGGAGCTAAGGACAGATCAATATTTTCCACATCAGTTAAAATCGTGGAGCCAAGCAGGACTTGACACATGCTCCGCTATGAAAATCGAGAGGAGGGAAGTTACAAGTACAGTTTGAAAAAGTATTTTTGAAAACTCACCTCAGAAGTTCAAAAGATTATTTCTCTCTCTCTACCAGCAGAAACCCTAGCCTTCAGAAACGCTCAACCAACCTTAGTGCAAGGAAATCAATGGCAGCTTCAAATGTTATCACTGGTTACCAACTCTGCTTTGACAAGTTCAAGACAGCTAACCCTCAATTTCACAAAATTATGTCTATGTTGAAGAAAGCTGGTCTTGAATAAACTATGGGCGCCATCACATGGATCTACCCGAAGTTGGTGAAGGAGTTCTACAACAATGGAGTCTTTATGAACAACATCATCACCACAAGGGTCAAGGGAATACAAATTAAACTCAAGGCTGTAGATATAAATCTAGCCCTAGGTTTCAAATCAAAGGGACAAAAATATATGGAGGTGATCGACTTTCATGAAAGACTGAAGAAGATGCATCACAAAAAATTTCAGACCGTCAAGGGATACAAGAAGAAAGAGTTTCCCCAAAAGTATGAGAAGTACATATGTTGTAAAAGCTCTGGCCATGACTCTGTGAATGAAGTTCAACTAAAGCTCATGACAGCAATCTACTTTGGAATTCAACTCAACTATGGGGCCCTACTCATCGATTGGATTGGGAAGTCGATACTCAGTTCAAAGAAATCAAAGAGCTCAAGAAAGATGCTTTATGGGTGGTTTATAAGCATAATCCTACAATCAGCACTGGGTGACAAAATTGGGGATAATGAAGGAGAATTTATCAATCCTAACAGAAAGATGACCCAGCAGCTGTTTCAAAACTGGAAAAGAAATCCAGCAGAAAATATCAGAATGATGTCTGAATCCAGTGGAAGGACTGGTGAAGCAAAAGAGTCCGGGCTACCAGGGAACATGACAATTGTGAAGGAAACTGATGAAGAAGAAGAAATCAAGAAAGAAGAACTCATTGCTTTGATCAGAAAAAGCGAGGGAAAGAGGAAAATAAAGGCTCAGACAACAGAGGAGCCTCAAGGTTCAACCACTGATGCACCTCAAGAGAGTTCAGGCATTGAAACTCTGAAGAAAATAAAGGGGAAAGAACATCAGTCTAAAGAAGAAGAAGAAGAAGACAGAGCTACCATCTCTCAACTGCTTCAGAAGGGAAAAAGCAGACCTAAATCCAAGAAGTCTTCGATCGTAGAGTCACTGTCGATCATAGAATCTTGACTTGATATCACTCCAGAAGTGGATGCTGCAACAGTTTCTTAGGCTGGTCAAATTTTTAGAGCTGAAGAAAAAGAGAATGTTGAGGTTGTGGTTTAGCCTAAGAAAACAAAGAGAAAGCTTGTCAAGAAATACATTCTAGTTAATGAAGGAGTATTAAAGGAGGAAGACAAAAGAATAGCTTCTGAGAAAGAGCTACCTGAAGCTAGTAAGGAGAATACAGCTCGAGTTGAGGGGAAGCTTCCTGAAGTTCCTGCACTAGAGAATGCTCCAGCTGAGGGGGAGCTGCTTAAAGTTCAAATGAATGATCAAATTGAGGGGAGCCTCAATGAATTTCTTGTCGAGAAAGACTACAAAATGAGGAGGAACTACAAAAAGATTATCATGAATCTCCCTCGGCTCTTCAAGAGGTCTTAGCTTCTGAAACTGAAGAAATGGAAAAGGTTGACGCTATGGAGGTGGAGAATGTAGAATAACAAAGAAGAGAAGTGGAGATGATTGATGTAGTGGAAACCTCAAATGAAGACAGGGAAGAAGAAGAGGATGAAGAAGTTGAGATTATCACAGTGGGTTGGGATGGATATAGGAGAGCCAACTACAATCAACTGTTCCCCTATTTACCTATGATGCCCTTTCACAGAGCCCAAATTCTAAACTCTTGGGATCACATGTTTTGGACCTTCAAAGCTTATCCAGCAATCTCAGTGCTAGCTCATGGATTACCAGGCAACCTCACTTTTGCCCGAAAGTTGATCACTAACAGTTCTTCTTTAGAAAATGGGCGTGAGGTACAATTTATTCCCATCTCTTTCAAGATTAGTCACTGTCCACCATCAACCTTCAATCAATTTTATGAATTGCCAAGATGGTTGGAAGTAATACTGCATCCACTAAATCAATTTCCAGTTACAGAATCCCAACATTCTGTAACTGATGAACCAAATATATCTAATTTTGTACTGATCTAGTCTCCTACCATTTTTCACTCTACGATTATTGATCCAAATCCAATCGTAGTGTCACCTCCTCCTGAGACTCAACCTCACACACCTACTCCTCCATCAGAAATTCCTTCCTCATCAACCCATGACTATTTTGATCTTGATCTTGCTCTCTACAATTTGCAAGATCAATATACTAGAGCCTTTCTTACAAATACTCAGCAACTCTTTGAGCTTATATCAGATCTTCCTACCAAAATAGAGTTGTCTAAGGCATCTCAGAAGGTGACCAAGGACATTCAAGAATATCTTAAAGTTCACTCAGACCTTGTTCATCTGAGGCTGACTCATTTGATCGATGCTGCCAACACCCTCCCCAGCAACCTGAGTACTGAGCTTACAAAAAAGCTTAGAGAGATCATCAAGGAAATGATCCAAAGTGTCAATGAAATGGATCAAATTCATTTTCAGGCTGGCAATAAGCACAAGGAAGCAGTTCTCCTTCTGTAAAAGACTCGGGAATCTCAAAATAAGCTTATGATGGAGAGTCTCATAAGTCTATAAACCCAAATGAAAGAATTCCAAGCATTCTTCATGGGTCAAATGCAACAAACAGAAAATGTCTTGGCCATCCTACAAAAGAAAGAGTCTTGAACTGATTCTTTGGTCCAAGAAAATCGTGAAGACATTGCTTACTCCAAGAATCATCTCCACGAGCTCATCCAAGGCATGAATCGACTATCTGAAGACATTTGTACCCTTGATGCTGACATAAAGGAGGAGAATAAAAGGGAGGAAGGAGAGAAAGGCAGAGGCAAAGGCAAAGGCAAATTCATTACTTCAAGACAGCCTCGTTATCAGACTCCACGACCTGAACAGTAGCAAATTATCATGGCGCAGCCGCTAAGGAGTCAAAGGCCTTCTCCCATCTCACAAGGGGTAACCACTACAGGCCTAAACATGCCAATTAGAGATCATGCATTCATGAATAGACACTATCATTGAGAAAGGCTTAGTCAAAGCGAGCTAGAAGATATAGCATGGAGAGACGAAGTTAGAAGGAGAAGAAGAGCTGTAGAGTATGCCAATCCTCCAAGGAACAAAAGGCAGAAGAAATAGAGATAATATAACTAAGCTTTATTGTAATATCTGTCATTACAAACATCAATAAATTTATGCTTATTCTCTAGAGATTTCAGTTGCTCACTGAAACACTAAGTCATATTTACTTTCTAGCAACTGCATCTAGAAATTGATAATCATGATACAAATCTCCTTGGTTATGTCAACATCAAATAGGAGGAGATTGTTGGAAGATTGCATATTTAAACTTGATGTTGAAAGTTAATATTAATGATTATATGTAAAGTCCTTCGAGGAATACATGTACAAGGACTTAGTGATAGATCAAACTTGTTAGGTTAATCTGAGCTTTAATGTTTATCATTCTGTAAATGAATGTATAGAAGAAAAGATCAAAGCTGTTAGGTTAATCTATGTCTTGAGATCAAATAGATAGGCTTCAACAGAATCGTATTCTATCAAGCTGATCAAAAGATTGCAGAAGCCAAGGCAGAATCGTAGAGCATCGAGGATCGTAGTTTGTTTGCTTTAGAGGGCCTCTCATGGAATCGTAGAGTGGTCCAAATGCTTGCCGAGTCAAACTCAAGAATCGTAGAGTGCTCTCGGAAGCATAGAGTCTGTAAGTTAAGCAAGTAAAGGTCATAGTGTACAAGTACTTAAGAGAAATCATAGTGTTCTCATCCAACAGTACCCGATCAAGCTCCAAGGTGGCAAGACACCACGATCATGATCGTAGTGTATCATCTGTCTGCATCAGAAGCATCGAGCCTTGTCCATTTGTTTAAGAATAAAAGTCAACAAATGTGGAATGGATTATAGACGTTGAGACTATCGGGAGTCCCAATGACACAACAGTCATCCTTAGTATATAACAAAGAAATGTATTGAAGAAGCTAAGGAAAGTATTATGTGTAAGACCCCAACTTTTATGAATAAAGATGAATTTTCTATAAATATCATTTTTGAATATTAAGGAGTGAATTTGATATAATGTTATAGTTGTGGGTAATATTATAAATTTTGCAAAGTACGCAAGTTGTTATATAATATTCGATTGATCGGGGAATATTCGTTTTAACAGGAAATATTCGTACGATGGCACAATTATTGGTGGACCCCACAACGAAATTATTGTCAGAATGAGAAAATGACAAAAATATCTTTTTATAAAAATAACTGCAGAAGTTTTACCGTTAAAACTGTTGAAATACCCGGTGATAAAAGTACAGTAATACGCTGGCGTGGTTGCATAGTAGCACACGGTATTGGTTATTAATGCTTACATGAGAAGTCACTCAGTTATACTCAATTATTGCTATAGTAATTACTGCATTATATCTCTAATATTATTGATTCAATTATTGTCACAGTATCATCTGCATAATATTTTATATTATTAAATCAATAATTGAGATGACAAGTTATTCATATTATTATTTGCATAATTAACAATGTCTAGAAGTTCTGTCAAGGAGAAGTTTGGTCATCTAATTGCACGCCAATAAGGAGAAATCCTTATCGGAAAGCCCCCTCTTTCCTGGGAACGACGTGGTTGTTAATATTGCGAGTTATAATAATATGAATAAACGTTATTAAAAATATTGAGGGGATTTCTATGAAGTATTTGTTAGACCCCCATTTACCCATTTTTTTAAAATAATCGGTAGAAAATTATTTAATATAATAAAAGTGGGACCACATGTGGGGCCCACAAAAGAAAATTGATTTGGGGGGGGGAGTCTGATCACGGGTGGGAGTTATTTTGTTTATATATATATATAAATATATATATATATATATATTAATAAGTTTTGTTTTATATGAAAAATAAAATATATTATATTTTATTATGCATAGTGTTTGCATAGTAAATGCATAGTAACTTTTGAAAAATCAGACGTTTGAAATCGTCCGTGAAAATTTTTAAAAAACTGTTACGTCTGTGAGAAATTCAAATAGTATCCTTTCCATTCTCCTATAAATAGGATGCTTAGTTAGAATTGAAAATCACACCAGAATCAGAGAATTCTTCTTCTATAATATTGAGCGTATTTCTTTCGAGTTTTAGAAAGCTTTGAGCGTAGAAAACAGTATAAGTTTTCTTCAAGAATATCCCCGCTATACCAGTTGGAATACTCTTCTTTTTAAGGTAAGGGGTGTTATTTTTGTTCAATATTCATATGAAATAATATTTTCTTCCATACTCTGTAGTATGTAAGTAATATTATTTCATTTCAGATTCCGAATTTTATTCTCATTTTGTTAAAGTTTTTGCTTCTATACTCCATGAAATTAGTAGAATATCCTTGATATTTGCACTTCATCCAGTATCTTTTCATTGAAATATTATTCTGAGCATTCTTGATAAATTTTAACTTTTTCATGTCGAAGTACTATTCACGGGGTTACTATTTCTGAAGTTACTATTCATGGGTACTATTCACTCAGTTACTATTCACCCGGGGTACTATTTATGACAAAAATTGATTTCTTTTCGATCAAAATCATTTTTGATAAAATATTATTCTTGAATTTTACTCCACAAAGCAGTATCATGTTGACAATTTGGACATTATTGAATTCTGGATAAATTAAATTATAAATCTTTAAAAACTTATCCTTTACTTTCTTTTAATTGAATTCTTAGACCTGGCAAACATGGCCCAGAGCCATGGTAAGCCGAAACCGACCTTACATGTCAAATTTCGGGCTTTAATTTGCGATTATTTTAGCCCAATAAAATTCGGGCCTTTTTGCCCGCTGCTGCTGGGTTTTAATTCAGCAGTTCTACGATTTTTTTTTAACAAAATGTTGCTACTTGTAGGTTATAAGGCTTGAACACAAGACTTGTAAGTAAATAAATAAGAGTTCAAACCAACTAAGCTACAACAACTGTTTATTTTTAATACAATCTTCAATATAAAAATATATCAAATAAACATACAAAATTTATAATATATAAATTCCTAAAATATGGAAATACCCTTGTCCTTCCTTGTTCAAATAAACATACAAAATTCATAAAAAAAATTAAATAAATGATATGTAAAGTGAATCGAAAAATTGATGAATTGAATTACACTCATGTGCAATTCTATCTACGCCATGAATCCACGTTAGTAGCAAACTAAAAATCATTAAACACATGTATAAATTACACAATTCATAATATACAAATTCTTATGAAATGGACATGCTTATATTTCTTGTTCATGTTTATACATACAAAAAACACTAATAAAGAAGAATAATGAGGAATATAAAGAGAATTAAAGAAGTGTAATGAGAATTAAAGGTGTTACATATATTTATTATTTTAAAAGTTAAATAAATTATATTAATTTTAAAGTATAATTTTAAAAATCAAATTTGATTATATACTTTGAAAGTAATTTATAATACTATTAAAATTTTAATTGATTGAGATATGTAGTTAATGTAGGTAATTAGAATTATTGTTTATTATAAATTATTTTATTATTTTTAATATTTATTATTTTTACTATTTTTGGTGTAGCAAGATTTTGCAAAAAAAAAATAGAGGAAGAAGCCAATGGGTTAAAGTCGGTAAACCAACCCGAGCCACGAGCCTCACAATTTCAAATTTCCAAAACTCGGCCATTTTGGCCGGCCAAGGCGCCACTCCCCCTCCCTTGGTCGTTTGCCACCTATATGAATTCTTATATCATTGTCATCATTCTCATGCTTATATTGTTATGAAAGTCATCTTTGGCCTGTAGTGCAAAGATGGACTTGGTATGATTATGACCAGGGATTATTCGGTATAATCATGACCGTAATGTTACAAATGATGTGGTAAAAGTCCTCATTGGCCCGTAGTGCATTGATGGACAGTTGTTGGCATGATCATGACCATTGGTGAAAATACGAATATCCTTGGCCCGTAGTGCATGGATAATTTGTGGTCGTAATACTAATGAATATCCTTGGTCGTAGTCCAGGGATGATTCGATGATGTGGATTATTTATTAAGCTGAGTCTCAGCGATAAAACTGTTGATAAACTTTTTAAATCATAGAAGATAGTAGATATCATGCTCTACTTGACTCTTCTAATGGATTGCTTGTTCCGCTACAGTTAAACTTGATGTTTGTTATATTTTATCAGTTTAACACTGTTGAAGGCTAATGATAAATTATTCTGCATTATCTTAGTCATAATATTTCTTACTAGGCTAGTTGAGCTCACCGTTTTTCTTTCATTGTTCTCTTCAAAAAATGAGAACGTAGCCGGGACTAGTCAGGGAACGGAGTGACGGTCCGGATGTTTGTATTAGTAGTCCTCACTATTCTATGAAATAGTGTGATAATAAATGTATTAAGGACTCCATTTGAGTTTAAATATTGTCTAGAAGAAAATATTCGTATTAAAACTCTCAGATTATGTTTTGTCATATTTTACACGATAGTTGTACAATTAACTTATATTTCAAAGGCATCATATATGCAAAACATAAGCAGATGCAAGAATCAAGCAAGCACACAACGAAACGCTGAAGAACACTCAATGCTCAACTCTACAATCTGAAAAGAAAGCTTGCTCAGCTGCTCAGTTCTTTAGAACACAAGCTTAACGGCAACTGAGTAACATCATTCAAGAACTCAACCATCTTTAAGTGAAGTAAGAAGTTCCAAGTCAGAAGGACTTGAAGAGTTCTAAGTGAACTGTGAAGTACCAAGTCTGTTGGATTTGAAGAGTTCTAAAGTGAACTAAGAAGTTCCAAGACTGCTGGTCTTGAAGGAATCTGTGAGATTCAAAGATTGTAAAGATATCCTTAGTGGATTTCTTACTTAAGGAGTAGAAGAGTGGACTAGGAGTCTTGAGTGCTCTGAACCACTTAAAAACATTGTGTCTCTTATATTCTTGCCATAACTGTCATATCTCTTATAATTTCTTATATCCTATCAACTCGCTTTATCTTAAAGGGAAAACAAACAAATCTCAAATTTCGCAGTGATTAAATCATCATCAAATTTGAAAAGTATTTTGTAAAAGAAATTTTAAAATATATTTATTCAACCCCCCCTCTAGATAATTATTGTGCCTCTGAGAACTAATAGTAACCTCGACATGAAAAGGTAAAATTTCATAATAAAATTCATACCAATATTTCGGTAAAATGATATTGAAAGAAATAATATCATTTACGAAAAAATAACATCCCTTACCTCAAAAGAATAGTACTTCTGACTGAAATATCGGATATAATGCTGAAGAAAACTTACACTGCTTATCAACTCTCAAAGTATCTAAATATTCACAAAAATACGCTCGATATTATAGAGAGAGAAACTTCAGATTCTTGTGTGATTTTCAATTCTAACCTAAGTACCGTATTTATAGGAAAATCCTTAAAACGCCAAAGTAGAAAATTTAATAAAATAATATTTTATAAAAAAAAAAATTACGCCTACCACTTGACCAAATTCTTCAACACACCAGTGTCCAACATAAAAATATGTTTATCTTTAAAAAAATATTTGTAACTCCAAAAATTAATTATTCCGGAACTTCAATAATTCATAATAAATAGCGCTTTTATCAGAAAAATTCGAATCTTATGTCCATTCCATAGGAAATTTAATTCTCTACAACTTTGTAGAAAGAAAATTTTTCCAAATTCTAAACAGAAAATGATCGAAATCCACATACGGATGATTTTCAACACCTCTATTATAATAAAATACTGATAAAACATCTCAGCATTAATTCCTTCATTTATATCCACATAAAATAAATATTTCCTTATCATATAAATCAATAATTAATTATTCACAAATAATATTACAGAACTACAATTATAAGACCCCAACTTTCATAAATAAAGATTAATTTTTCTCGAAATATATTTCTTAATATTATGGTGTGGATATGATATAATGTTATAGTTGTGGGTAATATTTATAAATTTTGCAAAGTAAGCAAGTGGTTATAAAATATTCGATTGGTCAGGGAATATTCGTTTTAACAGGAAATATTCATACGACGGCACAATCATTGGTGGACCCCACAACGGAATTATTGTCGGAGTTAGAAAACGACAAAAATAACTTTTATAAAAGTAACGACAAAGGTTTTACCGTTAACTTTTGAAATACCCGGTGATAAATTTACAGTAATACCCATGGTTGCATAGTAGCACACAGTATTGATTATTGATGCGTACGTGAGAAGTCACTCAGTTATACTCAATTATTGCTATAGTAATTGTTGCATAGTATCTCGCGTTATTTGATTCAATTATTGTTATAATATTTTATATTATTAAATCAATAATTGTGACGACAAAGTTATTCATATTATTATTTGTATTATTGACAATGTCTAGAAAGTTCTGTCGAGGAAAGGGGTTTGGTCACCTAATTGTGCACCAATAGAGAGAAATCCTTATCGAAAAGCCCCCTCTTTCCTAGGAATGATTTGGTTGCTAATATTGTGAGTTATAATATTAATGTTGAATAAGTTCGTGTTGATTAAAGATAAGAATAATAATTGATGAGTGAAAGATGTTTGTTCATTTAGTTTTCTTTAATTCTTCTGTGACCCAATTACCCTCAAAGGAGGTAATTCTGTGATTGGCTAGTTTTGTTATTATTGACCAAATGGGTTATTAATCGGATAAATGAACAATTAATTGCTATTAGTTCACATGCAAATAACTATTTGTTCACATACATGGAACTATTGGTTTACATGCATGTACTATTAGGGAAGGTTGTGCAAGATTGATAATACTTGAAGGACTAAATTAAAAATGGTGGCAAAGATAAAGGTACTAAACTGTAATAATTCGAGCCCCTAAACGTGCAATTATCGAAACTATGTTTTCCTATAAATAGAAGCTCATTTCTTCTTTTTATCATTTTTGTGGATGATGTATATATTTATTGTATTGGGATCCAACTGCTTTTGATGAATCTGATTTGGTATTGTTATTTGATGGATTTGATATGACTGAAACTTAACACCATATTTGTTTTTATCAACGGATTAAAATAATGATTTGACTTAAAGGGTCTGGTTTAAATAGCGATTTGGGCAAAGATACTAAGAGGGTTTGAGTTTGTTGGTGGAATAGTGGAGCAAGGGTTGATTTTAGTCTGCGATCACTTGAAATCACACGTTGAAGTTCAAGTGTACATTGATTGCACGTCACTGTACATTGGACTATTTCATGCTCTGTGTAAGTATTTTCCTGGAGAGTACCCACTTAGATATGTTTAACCCGGGCACACACTATTTGTGTGCATTTTTTTTCCTCTTGTAAATTGTTCGGGCGTGATCTACCAACCCCTATGAGGACTGAAGGCCTGGGTTGACAAGGGTATATTGAGCTCATTGGGCCGAAGCCAACAAGGGGATTGGCGGTGTTCGGGTTCGGGTGTCCGAGTCCTCTGGGCCTGAGTCTTGTTCAGACGGTGATGTTTGGGGTCGGGCTTTCGAGTCTTTTGGGTCGGAGCCTAGACCGGTTTACAGGGGTTCGGTTGGATTGGACTCATACAGTGGGTTGGCCCTCGTATGGAGTTTGGGGTGATAAAGAGGTTAAAATGGTTAAGGATTCTAATCCTAGCCATGTTTAAATATTAACTTCAAAGGTAGGTGTTTGGATTATATCCAACTTGCACCTTTTAAGAAGATTGTGTTGGACCTAAACAATGGTAACCGTCATGTTTAGGAGCCCTAATCTGATTCGGAAGTGGACTTTAAGGTGATGAGAATGACTATAAATACAAGGCTTGACTTCAATTAACAGGTAATACACTCTTGAGCACTAAACAGTAAAGCCTTCATTGTTAAACCTTGTACCAGTCCGTACTCATTCTCACACCAGAGCTATCACCCAGCGGCACAAGCCGTCAAGCTTCCTATGTGATCTGTTATTGTGCAGGTTTAAGCGCACGATTTGGTGATTGGACGCGCCGACAAAACTTGGCGTTAACATTGGCACTAGGAGGAGGGCAATTTAGTGCTTTAACAATCACTGTGAACTTTTCCGGTTGAAGGCCATGGCGAGCAGAGATAGCAGCGCTTCAAACCAGAAAAAAGTTAAAACTCACCAGACGACCCAAGTGAGAGGGTCAGTTAAAGACAGACTGGGGCCAAAGAACTAGGAAGGAAACTCGGAGCATGGCCAATCAACACGACGACTACTATTTTTGGTCAGTCAGCACATTCCCATTCCCCTCAGTCATGCCGAGGACAACCAGTCCCGAGCATATGAAAGGCGAGGGAAGGATTGGGCTGAGGATAGCCGAGATCAGCGTCAGTTCATTTTGCAGAAAAAGATGTAGCAGAACCAAGACGCCATGATGGCCCTACGCCTTCAGTATAAAGAGCTCGAAGAGCAGATGGCCAAAATGGCCAGGGAACAGGAGACTTCATCTAAGAGGCCCAGACATCGCAACTGATCCAGGACACCTCGTCCGGATGAGGCTGGAAGGAATAAGAGCAGATCCAGGAGTCGCTCTCGGGAAGGCAGGAGATGAAGGAGGAGTCATTCACTGGACCGAAAGTCCGAATATCAGGGAAGATCGGGACAAAGGAGGAGGGTCGCGTCTCCTGAATATGAGAGGGACATGCCTAGATCATCCCCTCATAAAGAGGAGTCTGATCCCCTCGTCAGAAGAGTAGTGGAATTAGAAAACATGTCGGCAGCAAAAAACCATCTAGAAAACCCTTGAGTTGCCCCAGTTCACCATTTTCACCCGAAATCAATCAAGTCATAGCTGACCCGAAGAAAAAGATGCCCCGATGGAGACGTATGATGGATTGGGGGATCCCTATGACCATTCTGACGCGTCTGACAGATTGATGACTTATTATGGGCATTCGGATGCTGCTAAATGCCATATGTTTGCCACGGCGTTAAAGAAAAGTGCCCGAGAATGGATGGGGACTTTAGCATCGGGATCAATCAGTTCCTAGAATGACCTTTAGGAAAAATTCCACGCTCGGTTCGGCAGCAACAAACGAAGAGGGAAGATCACTGCTTCTCTCATGCAGGTGAGGCAACGTTCAGACGAAAGCCTCGATCAGTATGTCAAGAGGTTCCGAGAGGCGGTGGGGTC
Source organism: Panax quinquefolius (assembly GCA_020205615.1). Taxonomy (NCBI): domain Eukaryota; kingdom Viridiplantae; phylum Streptophyta; class Magnoliopsida; order Apiales; family Araliaceae; genus Panax; species Panax quinquefolius. Next base: position 38,862,939 of record CM035159.1, on the reverse strand, counting down.
GGAGGCGGTGGATTTTTCACAACAGGTCTTGATATAGGGAAATCGAAGAAGTTGATGAAAGACCTGGTGATCAATCCTCCCACTGACCTGACTGAAGCTTTTCATTGGGTCGAAGGGTTCATCGCCATAGAGGAAGCTATGAGAAACTTCAAGGCACACTCCCAGTCCTATGAAAAGTCTAAAGACCGAGACAAACAGACCTATCAGCGTTCGGACAATAACCAAGGGAGATCGGATAATCAGGGGAAGAAGAATTATAACAGCGGGGGATCGGGCAGTGGCCAACCACCCTTCCCGAATAGAAATGTCAACAAATTTTATACTCCCCTCAATACCGATCGGGCTAAGATACTAGAGGAAATCCGAAACAAGTCATTTTATGAGCCATGCTCGACGAACCCAAAGCCTAGGAAGAGGAATTAGGATAAATTTTGTGAGTATCATCAGAGCTCGGGGCATACAACAGAGAAATGCTACGATTTGAGTGATCTGATAGAGAAAAATGTTCAGAACGGACAATTGGTCCAATATGTGGCAGGTCGGGAAAACGCCGAGGCACAATAGTGGGAGGAAAACTGAGGACAGATGCGGGACACAGCCGAAACAGAACCAGCCTGTGCATGGTGTAATTGATGTTATTTCTGGTGGTTTTGTAGGGTGTGTGACCGAAAAGATAAGAAGTGAGCACCTCGATGCAGTGTTGTCAGTAGCAGGGTCTTCAACAAGAAAAGATCGGGCCTTCTTGGGGACAATTATTTCTTTTTCGGATGAGGATTATCCCACGAACCCCATAGAACCAAATGACGGGGCGCTGGTGATAACTTCTTAGGTCAGGCTGGTGGACATGAGAATGATGATGATTGACAATGGATCCTCTATCGACAAATTGTATACCCATGCCTACCAGAGGATGGATTTAGAGGGAAAAAAGATGGAGTTGGGAGGAGAAGGCCCTTTGTACGAGTTCAGTGGAGATCCGGTGCATGTGTCGGGCACAATTAAGTTACCTATCAGGTTTGGCACAACACCTCAACAGGTGGAGGTTATGGTCAAATTTTTCGTGGTCCAGGTGGATTCTACATACAATGCAAACTTGGGAAGGCCGACCCTGGCAGCCTTGCAAGCAGTTACGTCCATACCTCATTTCAAAATCAAGTTTCCAACACCGAACGGGATTGGGGAGGTAAAAGGTAATCTTGATATCGCCCGAAGGTGTTATCGGAATACATTGATATCCTCGGGAGTTGGGGTAAGCAGGAAGAAGCAGACAATGTCCATCGAGATAGAGCCATTCACTGAAGGTAGTATAGAACCACTTGCCTTGCCTGTCGAAGAGACTGGGGACGTGGAGTTGGTCCCGGGGAAGAAAGAAAAGTTGATAAAGATCGGGTCGGGATTGACAGAATCGTTCTGGACCGGGCTGATAGATCTACTTCGGGTATATGCCGACATCTTTGCATGGGTACCTAGTGACATGACAGGGGTTGATGAGTCGGTGGCATTGCATAGGTTGCACGTGGACCCTAAAAAGAAACCGGTCATACAGAAAAGAAGAATTTTTGCCCCAGAGAGACGGGATCATTGATGAGGAGATTGCCAAACTCCGGGAAGCAAATTTCATCTTCGAGATTGACTACCCCGAGTGGCTGGCGAATGTGGTATTGGTTCAAAAACAGAACGGGAAATTGAGACTATAAATTGACTATACAGATCTAAATAAGGCCTGCCCAAAAGATTTCTATCCTTGACCCAATATTGACCAGTTGATCTACGCCACTTCGGAGTATGGCATGCTGAGTTTCATGGATGCCTTTACGGGATACCATCAGATCTCGATGAGAAAGGAGGATATCCCGAAGACCAATTTCATCATGCACGGGCTATTTATGCATATAGGAAGATGACCTTCAGACTCCTCAATGCCGAAGCGATATACCAGCGGATGATGAACTATGTGTTTGCAAGGCAGTTAGGCCGAAGCATGGAGGTCTATGTGGATGACATGATTGTAAAAAGCATGTCAGTCTGAGACCATCTGGAGGACCTAGAAAGCTGCTTTGAAACAATCAGGGAACATAAGCTGCGTCTGAACCCGACAAAGTGTACCTTCGAATTGGGGTCAGGAAAGTTTTTGGGGTATCTGATTAGCAAAAGGGGCATTGAGGCAAATCAGGAAAAGATCCAGGCAATCTTGGATATGAAATCGCCGAAGTCATACAAGGATGTGTAGAGGTTAATAGGTCGAATAGCTGTCCTTTAGAGATTTGTGTCAAGATCAGCCGAAAGGTGTTTGTCATTTTTTGACACTTTGAAGGGGCCGAAAAACGAGAAAAGTTTTCAGTGGACTTCAGAGTGTGAAGAGGCGTTCCAAGGGATCAAGCGATACTTGTCTTTGGCACCACTATTGATGAAGTCGAAAGTCGGTCTCTTCGGAACCTTTGTATTTATATTTGGCTGCAAGCTCGATGGCAGTGGGGGTAACACTGGTATGGGACAAAGGGGGAAAATAATTCTCAATTTATTATGTCAGCCACGTCCTTTGAGATGCAGAAACCAGATATCCGAACCTGGAAAAGTTTGCCTATGCTCTAATTATTGCAAGTAGGAAGCTTCAGCATTATTTCCAAGGTCGGTTGGTGGTGGTGTATATTGATCAACCATTGAAGAAGGTCCTGAACAGGCTAGAAGTCTCGGGTTAGCTCGCTGCATGGGCAATGGAATTGACTCAGTTTGTTCTAGAATACCACCCCCGGACGACAATTAAAGGGCAAGTCTTGGCAGATTTCATGGTAGAGTTTTCTTTTTCAGAACCGGATGTGGGTTCGGTTACTGAAACCCAACCAGTACAAACTTCATGGACTCTCTGTGTAGACGAGTCATCAACTTCAGACATCAGTGGAGCAGGGGTTATTCTGACAAGTCCTAAAGGTTTCAAGGTCCAACAAGTCATTCGGTTTCAGTTCAAGGCCACAAACAATGAAGCATAATATGAAGCGATCCAGGATGGACTTCGGTTGGCCCGAAGCTTAGAGGTTCAGAAATTGGTTATTTATAGTGACTCCCAACTGGTTGTTAAGCAGATATCTGGAGAGTATGAGGCTCGGGGGGCAAGAATGACAAAATACCTGACCGAGGTAAAAGATAAACTCACATACTTCAACTCGTACAGTTGCCGAGGGATAGATCGGTCGGACAACACAGTAGCAGACGATTTGGCCCGATTGGCAACGACTGAAGCAAGTTCTTTTATCGGCTCGGTATATTTGGAAGTATTGGACAGACCAAGTGTTCAGAAGGTGGACGTATTAGCTTTGGATCGGCTGGATTGTTGGCTTACGCCTTATATCTCCTATTTGGTTGATGGGGTTCTACCTTCAGATTGCATATATGCGAGGAAGATCAAACACAGAAGTTTGAACTTCATCAGTTCTCCACTACTCAAGTGTTTGACACCTTCAGAAGCTGAGTACACACTTCGGGAAGTGCATGAAGGAATTTATGGAGATCACATGGGGGCCAAATCATTGACATACAAAATTCTGAGGCAGGGGTACTATTGGCCGACCATCTTTTAAGAGGCAAAGGATTTTGTCAAGAAATGTCCTAAGTGTCAGCTGAATAGTTCTATCCCTCATCAACCTCCTGAAGAGTTATATTCAGTCTTATCCCCAATCCCGTTTACTATGTGGGGAATTGATATCTTGGGACCACTACCGAAGGCAAAGGGGCAAGTTAGTTTTGTGATCGTAGCCATTGACTACATGACCAAATGGGTAGAAGCCATACCGTTATAGAAGATCACCGAACAAGAATGTCTTAAGTTTTTCAAAGAATATATCGTATATCGATTCGGCATCTCGAGGGTCCTGGTTTCGGATAATGGCAAACAGTTTATGGAGTCAAAATTTGAAGCTTTTCTAAAGGAGTTGGGTATTCAACATAGAAAGACTTCAGTTGCCCACCCTCAGTCAAATGGTCAGGTAGAAGTCACCAATCGGACTCTACTTAGTGGTATTAAGAGGAGGTTGGATGAATTGAAGGGTCGGTGGCCCGAATAATTACTCAGTGTTCTGTGGGCATATCGGAATACTCCGAGGACGACAACTGGGGATTCACCATTCAGATTGGCCTATGAGACCGATGCACTTATACTTGTAGAGATCGGGTCCCTACACTTTGGGTCAGTCAGTACAAAGAGTTATATAATGATAGCAGCCTACGACTAAACTTGGATCTTCTGGATGAAGTTCGAGATTCAGATCTGGTAAGGTTGGCTATCTATCAAAAGCGAACTGCCCGACACTATAACCAAAAGGTGAAACAAAAGAGGATCGAGGTCGGAGATTTGGTACTTCGGGAATCAGAGGCATCTACCCCCCAGAACATTGACAAGTTAATGCCGAACTGGAAGGGGCCATATGAAGTGATAGAAGTTCTGAAGCCAGGTACTTACCGGCTTCGAGCAATGGACGGTTCGGAAGTAAAGAACACATGGCATGCTAGAAGACTTAGAAAATATTTTCAGTAAAAGTTATGTTATTCTTTTCTTTGCTTATGTAAATTATTGTATTCATCAATAAAATAAATAAGAATTTCTCTTCGAAAAATTTTGTACTTCATTTATATTCATATGTTTCTACAAAACCGATCAAATAAGCTTTGAACAAAACCGATCAGAAAAGTTACAAACAACTTAACTGATCGGGAAAGTTACAAACATAACTGATCGGGAAAGTTACAAATAAAAGAAATAAAAAAATGATTAAAAAAATTACAAATAAAAGTCCTAAAAGTAATTATTCTTTGGGACCCCCGTCTTCAGCTTCAGGTTCTTCGTCAGAAGAGTCAAGGACAACAGTATCGAGCTCGACAGCCGTCATCTTCGCCCGAACCTTTTCCCGGTAAGCCTCATAACCTTCGTGAAACTGGGTCATGATCTTATTGGTAAAGGCGGGCGATTCTTTATATTCCTTGATCACCAGCTGCTTGGCCTCGACAGATTCTTCCCTCAAGGCAGTATTCTCCCGCATCACCACCAACATCTTGGTGTGCATACCGAAAATCCTGTCCTCGAGGACCTGAATGGCACGCTGTTGATCCTTGCTCTCCTCTGACAGAAGCTCTTTTTCCTTGATGATTTGTTTGGCATGATTGTCAAGACCAACGTACTCTTGCTGAAGGTGGTAGTGTTGTTTCTTGAGCTCGCTGGTCTGACGTTCGGCTTGGGTCATCTTATTCCTCGTGCCGGCATGAAGGTCCCTCTCTTTCTTCAGATCCGATGTCAGGCCTCGGACCTCCGCCTCAAGCACTTCCACCTCGGCCTTCAGTTGTGCCTCCTTTTTAGTGGAACTAGTCAGAGGTGGAATGGCTCGGGCGAGGATAGCATTGGCCTGCAGTAAAGTGGAGATGTGTATTAGTTATGATGCACACAAGATAAATAAAGGAAACATTTTAGGCTTTCGGGTTTACCTGACAGTGGGCTTTAACATATTCCACTAGATACTCTTCGGAAGTGTATCCTTTGAACCGTTCGTCATCTCCAGGCAACTTGAAGTGTTCTAATTGGTCGAAGGGGAACACTTTTGAAGGGCTCTTTGGCCAGAATGTAGTAGAAGTTCCTTGGGAGGAACTGGCGTCAGTCGTTGGTCGGGATGAAAGGGTCGATGTCGTTAGAGGGTCCGCCTCTATGATCTGTAGATTAGGCTCTTTCGTCGGGCGATGCCTTTTGGAGTGAGGTTCGAGAGTTTCCTCTTCGGTCTTCTCGGAATACTCAAGGACATCGACTGATGGAGGTGGAGGAGGGATTGGCTTCAGAATGATCGTAAGAGATGGCTTGGGGGGCCCTTGGTGGAAGGTTTCTTCTTACTCTTCTTCAGCAGAGCCATCTTCTCCGACCGATTCATCTTCATAATATTTTTATTGGCGGGTTTGGCGGTTGTGGAGTTCGGAGGAGCTATGGCCGATGTGGAGCCGGTTGAAAGCTCAGAGATAGGAATGGTTTCCTCTTCTGGCGTTTCGTCATTGATGGGAAGGCGGATCAGTTCAGGCTTGATAGGTAGTGGGGCTAAGGATTTTTCAGCTCCGGGTTTGAAAATTGTCATTGTAAAAAGGGAAATAAGTTAGAAGGTTGGTTATGAAAGCCAGTTAAAAGAAAGCAACTGAGTTACGGATGGGTTTGGGATAAGGTACTAACACCCATGTTTGTATAGCCAAATCTCGTTTGATAAGACTTCCAGACCCCATTCGGTCTTTCTTAATTTCTTGTAGAACTCCTTGAAGGCGTTTGCTCGATCCTTCAGGAACTTGGATACTTTGGCAATGGGGTCTTCGGGGGTAGCCCAGTTCGGGAGGAGTTTGAGGTCGGTTCCCTTTACGAAGACCCACTGAGAATGTCATCCTTTGTTAATGGATGGAGTCTTGATGAAGGTGGCTCGTCTCAGTTGTCGGTTTAATTGCTGAAGGCCAGATTCTTTCGACACGGTGAACAACACGAAGAAGTCAAGGCCATGTGTGATTCCCACCTCTTGACACAAGGCTATGAAACTGATCAGATGGATGTACAAGTTCGGCACAAGTTGTGCGAACCCGATCCCTACGAAACATAGGAAAGACAAAATGAATTCGTGAAGGGGGAATCAGACCCCGTATTTCAAAGCCCACAATGGTATAGCGACCCATTCGCCTTCGGGTCGCCAGAACATCCTTTCGTTCAACTCCGGAACCCGAAGCTTGTATTCCTTCGGGACGTTGAACAGCGTTCGGATGTCAGAGATCTGGGAAGGGAGAATGGAAGACTTGGTGTTGACGTGGGAGAAATTGCTCTCGGAGGCATAGACGCTTCGTACCCTCGCCTTAAGGCCATCAGTGGTGATGTTAGCGGGGGCGGCCGGTAAATCGAACGGCACCAGATCGGTGGCGACAATAGAGTTTGGATTGGAGGTGGTGTCGACGGTAGGTGTTTGCTCAGTGGTGGAGGAAGGAAAGAAGTTGGGAATCTGCCATTGAAGCGAAAAGAGTAGAAATGTGAAGTTTTGGGGATGGAAAGGCCTAAATTGGAGAGGTTTGGCAGGGATGGTTTCTCGTTGGAAATCGCACTTACAAGGAGCTCTGAGAGAGGAGGTTTGAAATGGAGAAGATTGGGAAAAGTATCAGTTGTGACGAGGATGGGGATTTTATAGGGATTTAGCACAAATCCCAAAGGCGGCTAATGATGGCATGTGGGACCCGCTTCTTGGAAAACGTGAGCCGTTTAAAAAGTTGTTTGGATTCCCCAGGTGTCTCTTCAAGTCTCTAATTATAAACATCTTATAACAAGAGACTGGGGGGCAATATTCAGGCGTGATCTACAGACCCCTATGTGGACTGAAGGCCTGGGTTGAGAAGGGTATATTGAGCCCATTGGGCCGAAGCCAGCAAGGGGATTGGTGGTGTTCGTGTTCGGGTGTCCGAGTCCTCTGGGCCGGAGTCTTGTTCGGTACGGTGATGTTTGGGGTCGGGCGTCCGAGTCTTTTGGGTCGGAGCCCAGATCGGTTTACAGGGATTTGGTTGGATTGGGCCCATACAGTGGGTTGACCCTCGTATGGAGTTTGGGGTGATAAGGAGGTTAAAGTGGTTAAGGATTCTAATCATAGCCCTGTTTAAATATTAACTTCAAAGGTAGGTGCTTGGATCATATCCAACTTGCACCTTTTAAGGAGATTATGTTGGACCCAAACAATGGTAACTGCTATGTTTAGGAGTCCTAATCCGATTCGAAAGTGGACTTTAAGGTGATGAGAATGGCTATAAATACAAGACTTGACTTCAGTTAACAGGTAATACACTCTTGAGCACTAAATACTAAAGCCTCCATTGTTAAACCTTGTACCGACCTGTACTCATTCTCACACCGGAACTATCACCCGACGGCACAAGCCGTCAAGTTTCTTGTGTGATTTGTTATTGTGCAGGTTTAAACGTGTGGATTTGGTGATTGGACGCCTCGGCGAAACTTGGTGTTAACATAAATTATGGTAAATTAGTTGTAATTGATTTTTGGAAGTTAATGGTATTGAGAAGAAGGAATTACTGAGTATTGAGTAGTTACTTTGAATAGTTGGAGGATTTATGGGTTTTAAGAGGATGAGTAGTAAAAAAATTATCTTTTATATTGAAGGACCTTTTTGTAATATGTGAACTAAGAAATGCAAGTCACAAGATTTACATGATTTAGGATGATATTCTGGTATTACGTGGTGACTACTTCAAGTATATCCGCACTTCTTTGGTGATGTACGATTCACTTTATTTTGGAATCTATTCTGAACTACTATCATAAAACTTTTATGACCGATATCTATTAGCAACTTTGAAATTATAACGATAGTTGAATGTTTCAATATAGTATGCTTGCAGAAAAATAACGTAATCGACTTTGGATCGATTTTTTTTCTTCTTCCCTTTCCTTTTTTTTTTCATTTGATTTGAAGCTTTGTTTGGCTTACCTGGTGTATGATAGTTCTTTAACCTTAAATATTTTTTTTTTCGGAATATTACATTACCTCCCCCTTAAAAAGGATTCCGTCCCCGGAATCAAAAGAACAGAAAATACCTAATTATCAAAAAGATGCAGATACTCCGCTTGAATAGACTCCGGGGACGGAATCCTTTTTAAGGGGGAGGTAATGTAATATCCCAAAAAAAAATAAAATAATAATATTAAATTTATATTCTTAAAACATATTGTTTGGAACTTGTCATTTATTTGGGTCAAACTAGTTATTTAAATTATGTGGGCTAATAAATATTAATAAGTGATAGATAATATTATGTGGTTAAAATTTGGGCCTTAATATTAATTTAACCCAAATAGAAGTTTATTAGGGCAACTTAATTAATAAATAGCTAAACCTAATATTACTTCATTATACAAACTGAATAAGAAGAGGTGACTACTTTGGAGATAAAGGGAACAGCTACAAAGGGGGCTCAGGTGAAGAAAGATTAGAGATTTTGATCACTAGTGGGGAAATTTCATCAGTAATAAGTAAGTATATTATACATTATATAAAGTGGGGATAAATCACGTGGTTCCATATTAAATTATTAAATTTAGTATGTTATTTTTTTTCATCATGAGCAAGTACTTTTGTAATTCAAGAACTAAGAGCGATCTTTAAAGATGGGAGAGTTTATTTATTAATGTAATACTTATACAGATGTACTTATTATTATTATCACTTTATTCCAATCAGATTGAACAGAGGGAGTAGTCTGTGATTGATTTTGGAGATCCTAAAATAATAAATTGATGATTTCTTTAAATAAAAAATATATATATAGCAGTAGTAATTAAAGTTTACGAAAACTTGCATAATTTGCAAGAGATGTTATACAAATAAATATGTAAGATTATATGGAATGAATTAAATCTTAATATTATAAGTAATTATATTTTATAGTCGTACTACCAAATAGAAGTGTTCATATTTTTATAAATGTACTTACATTTAGTATTATTAATTTGTGTAATTAGTTGGACGGAAGGAACTTAAAGAGTTATATTTGGAATATAAATTTTGGAGTATTAATAATTGATATAAGGCGATGATTAAAAGCATATTAAATAGATTATGAATTATTTTGGAATTATTGAATTGGATTATATTTAATTTGAGGTGAATATGTTTAGGTGATGAATAACGTTTAAGATTTGATATCGTTGGCATTTGAGGGTAAGATTTTAAGGAGTGTGCTATAAATGGTTTGGAAGTATCAGGTACGGATTCCGTACTCTTTCAGCGATACCTTTGTTAAATTTGATTTGTTCGTTTGTTTCCTTATTTCGAATTCTATTATGATTTCACATAATTATTTCTTGTGAAATAAATATATTAGTTTCATTTTAGAGTTGATCATTATGACTTCGTATTTGTACTCTTTGAATTAGGTTATCATGTTTAGTATTATTTATTTTGATAATTGTAGAAGCTGACATGTCTACCTTTCTTTTGAAAGCTTGTGACTATAATTTGATTCGGGTTCAACATGTATATATAGAACCCTTTTGTTGGTATTATATCGCATGTGTTGTGACATGATATTTTTGTTAGAATATCCCAAAGAGTATACCTGAGTTATAACCACCTGTGGGGATAACACAGGCATGTCGTCTTGGCACGAGATACGTGACACTTTCCGTGGCGGTGTGATTATAGTCCACGGTGTCTCCATTTTGGGCTCCGGAGGAAGTGGGCCAGTTGGTGTTTTGTTGTGGGAGGTGTATGGGTTAACCCTAGTTTTACTGCTCATGGATTTGTGATGTTGTGCCAAACACACCTATCCGATTTGCATACATTGGATTCACGGTCCAATGTGTGATTTGCCTGTGTGGCATTATTTTGGTTGCCTGTGTGGCATTATTTTGACTTGCCTGTGTGGCAATGTGTATTCGAGCTCATTCTTGATAAATAACTCCAAATGCATTTGTTTCAACCTTTATTATTTTATTGGATTAGTTTTGTTGGTTTCGCTTCGATTCAAGTCATCGAGTTAGTTACTTGATTCGTTATTTCTTTATTCTTTTATTGGTTTCACAATTCGTTGATTCGAGATATATTCATTAAGTTGATTCGGATATATTCCATTCAAATCTTTGGATATTATATTTTCGTTCAGATTTGCACTTGAGGCTTTGTTCGAGATTTTGTCTCGATTATTTTCAGTATATCGATTGTATATCCATGTATCCGTCACCGCAATTGGCTCATCTTGTGTTTTTTTTTCTTTCAGGCTTGCATAGGGTGATTCAAGGCTAGTGTGATGAGATTTTTGCCTTTGACCATTTTGGTTGATTCAATTTTAAGTTTTGATTATTTTGACTCAGTTTGGAGAATTGTACATATTACTTTATCAATGGATCACCACTATTAATATTTTGAGGTTGTTAGTGCTCTGTTTATTTATTTTGAGGTTTGTTGTGCTTTGAACGTGACCTCCCTTTCTTTTCTCGGAAAAGGTGTTACTGAGAGATAGTATCGTAGCTTAGGTTCTTTCTTGTAGAAAACCTATTTAGGTTTGACTTGTGAGTTATGGGTAAACCATTCGGTAGACGTAAGAGTTTGGTACAATTTTATTCTTTGTTTGGTTGGTCTCTATTTTGACCAACTGTCGATTTCTTTTCGATTTGTTGTTGATTTGAGGAAAGTGGAATAATTTCTTAAAGTGATTATGTAATGATATTGGTTAAGAATTGTGATTTAATCATTGAGGTGAATAAAGTTATATTTTGTACAGATAAGGAATGATCTTATATGAGATGCGATTATGATGTGAGTTTTTTGTATCGATTTAGTATTTAATTTTGAAAAAATTATTTGTTAGAGTTATTTCAGATAATTACAAATTATTATGATTTTTGAATTGAGGATTTTATTTGGGTTAGATTCTGATTTTTGTTAAGTTGTGAATAATTTGAGGTATGTGAATCGGTGGGATAATATGATAAAGTGAAAACTATTAAGTATAGAGGATCCCTTGTAATTTTAAGTTGTTGTAAAGATTCGAGGTAATTAGATTAATCTTTTGGAGTAAATGAATTTTGCGATTATTTACTAGTAGAATATTGGAATTATCTTATATGAAATTTTGAGTGATAGTATGAGGAGATCTAGAAATTTGTTTGGTTAATATTTGAATTAAGAGAATGATTGATTCATTGAATGATTAGATAATAAGTGATGAAATTCAATTGATTTTGAGAGGTCTTGAATAATTGTAGTTTGCTTATACAGATGGTAAAATATGTGACTTGGAGTTTGATATGGTGATAAGGAGATCTTGGTAGTATATTTTTGGTGTAATAATATTTGAGAACTAATTTGATTTGAGGTTATGATATGTTGAAATTCTTGAGGACTTAGTGAGAGTTGGTGATATAATTTAAGTTGTTTTGTTTATTTGATGCTCTTAGAGCTTTGCATGAATTTATGTAAAATAAAACAAAAATAGTTTGTTAGATCTTTGTCATGTGTGGAACATAAACGTTTTACGAATTAAAAATAATTTTAAATATTTTGGGTATTCAAATCGTATTTGGATGAAGAGAAATTTTTGTGATTTTGAATTATGTTCCGAAGAGTACATTTACAAGAATTAAACTCAAGATATTAGCGACGGCCGCATTAACAGTGGATCATGTGATTTAACACGAAGAACCTTACCAAGGCTTGGCACGGTAGCTGACGAATCTTTTACAAATACATTGATAATTACGTGGATCGAAGACTTATTCGCGTTGATCATTACAAATGGCGGCGCTACGTCGTAGCTAAAATTTTTTTGTAGCTTATTTAAATTCCGAGGACGGAATTATTTTTAAGGGGCTAAAAATGTAATAACCCATATTTTTTTAAAATTTAATATTAATTAACTTTATTTTATACAATTGTATTCAAATGGGAAAAGGTAAATGATTTTTGTTTCCCTCTTTTCCTCCTTGTTTTGTTTGGAAAATTAAATTCTTTTAGTTGGTAATTAAATAACCGATTAAATTAAAATTGAGAAAGATAATTCCTTTAGTTAAAGTCTTGTGATAAAATTATTCGGAGCGGGAAGTTGCTTGGGAGATAGAGGAGTCTATTCGAGCGGAGTATCTGCATCTTTTTGATAATTAGGTATTTTCCGTTCTTTTGATTCCTGGGGACGGAATCCTTTTTAAGGGGAGGTAATGTAATATCCCGAAAAAAAATAAAATAATAATATTAAATTTATATTCTTAAAACATATTGTTTGGAACTTGTCATTTATTTGGGTCAAACTAGTTATTTAAATTATGTGGGCTAATAAATATTAATAAGTGATAGATAATATTATGTGGTTAAAATTTGGGCCTTAATATTAATTTAACCCAAATAGAAGTTTATTAGGGCAACTTAATTAATAAATAGCTAAACCTAATATTACTTCATTATACAAACTGAATAAGAAGAGGTGGCTACTTTGGAGATAAAGGGAATAGCTACAAAGGGGGCTCAATGAAGAAAGACTAGAGATTTTGATCACTAGTGGGAAATTTCATCGATAATAAGTAAGTATATTATACATTATATAAAGTGGGGATAAATCACGTGGTTCCATATTAAATTATTAAATTTAGTATGTTGTTTTTTTTCATCATGAGCAAGTACTTTTGTAATTCAAGAACTAAGAGCGATCTTTAAAGATGGGAGAGTTTATTTATTAATGTAATACTTATACGGATGTACTTATTATTATTATCACTTTATTCCAATCAGATTGAACGGAGGGAGTAGTCTGTGATTGATTTTGGAGATCCTAAAATAATAAATTGATGATTTCTTTAAATAAAAATATATATATATAGCAGTAGTAATTAAAGTTTACGAAAACTTGCATAATTTGCAAGAGATGTTATACAAATAAATATGTAAGATTATATGGAATGAATTAAATCTTAATATTATAAGTAATTATATTTTATAGTCGTACCAAATAGAAGTGTTCATATTTTTATAAATGTACTTACATTTAGTATTATTAATTTGTGTAATTAGTTCGGACGGAAGGAACTTAAAGAGTTATATTTGGAATATAAATTTTGGAGTATTAATAATTGATATAAGGCGATGATTAAAGGCATATTAAATAGATTATGAATTATTTTGGAATTATTGAATTGGATTATATTTAATTTGAGGTGAATATGTTTAGGTGATGAATAACGTTTCGTATTTGATATCGTTGGCATTTGAGGGTAAGATTTTGTGGAGTGTGCTATAAATGGTTTGGAAGTATCAGGTAGGGATTCCGTACTCTTTCAGCAATACCTTTGTTAAATTTGATTTGTTCGTTTGTTTCCTTATTTCGAATTCTATTATGATTTCACATAATTGTTTCTTGTGAAATAAATATATTAGTTTCATTTTAGAGTTGATACGTATGACTCGTATTTGTACTCTTTGAATTAGGTTATCATGTTTAGTATTATTTATTTTGATAATTGTAGAGCGGTACATGTTGCTACCTTCCTTTTGAAAGCTTGTGACTATAATTTGATTCGGTTCAACATGTACATATAGAACCCTTTTGTTGGTATTATGTCGCATGTGTTGTGACATGATATTTTTGTTAGAATATACCGTAGAGTATACCTGAGTTATAACCACCTGTGGGGGTACCACAGGCATGTCGTCTTGGCAGGAGAGACGTGACACTTTCCGTGGCGGTGTGATTATAGTCCACGGCGTCTCCATTGTGGGCTCCGGAGGAAGTGGGCCATTTGGTGTTTTGTTGTGGGGGGCGTATGGGTTAACCCTAGTTTTTCATTCATGGATTTGTGATGTTGTGCCAAACACACTATCCGATTTGCATACATTTGGATTTAAGCGGTCCAATGTATGATTTGCTATGTGGCATTATTTTGGTTGGACTGTGTGGCATTATTTGACTTTTTGTGTGGCAATGTGTATTTCTGAGCTCATTCTTGGTATAAAATAACTCCGACCATTTGTTTCACCTTATTATTTTATTGGATTAGTTTTCTTTGGTTTCGCTTCGATTCAAGTCATTGAAAGTTAGTTACTTGATTCGTTATTTCTTTATTCTTTTATTGGTTTCAATCAATTACGTTGATTCGAGATATATTCATTACGTTGATTCGGATATATTCCATTCGAGATCTTTGGATATTATATTTTCGTTAGATTTTGCACTTGAGGCTTTGTTCAAATTTTGTCTCGATTATTTTCAGATATATCGATTGTATATCCATATCCGCGTATCTGCAATCGCGATTGGCTCATCTTTTTCTTCTTAAGCAGTTCATGAGGGTGATTCGTAATAGTGTGATGAGATTTTTGCCTTTGACCATTTAGGTTGATTCGAATTTTAAGTTTTGATTATTTTGACTCAGTTTGGAGAATTGTACATATTACTTTATTAATGGATCACCACTATTAATATTTTGAGGTTGTTAGTGCTCTGTTTATTTATTTTGAGGTTTGTTGTGCTTTGCACGTGACTTCCCTTTCCTTTTCGGGAAGGGGGTGTTACAGAGATGGTATCAGAGCTTAGGTTCTTTCTTGTAGAAAACCTATTTAGGTTTGACCTCTAAGTTATGGGTAAACCATTCGGTAGACGTAAGAGTTTGGTACAATTTTATTCTTTGTTTGGTTGGTCTCTATTTTGACCAACTGTCGATTTCTTTTCGATTTGTTGTTGATTTGAGGAAAGTGGAATAATTTCTTAAAGTGATTATGTAATGATATTGGTTAAGAATTGTGATTTAATCATTGAGGTGAATAAAGTTATATTTTGTACAGATAAGGAATGATCTTATATGAGATGCGATTATGATGTGAGTTTTTGTATCGACGAGTATTTAATTTTGAAAAAATTATTTGTTAGAGTTATTTCAGATAATTACAAATCATTATGATTTTTGAATTGAGGATTTTATTTGGGTTAGATTCTGATTTTTGTTAAGTTGTGAATAATTTGAGGTATGTGAATCGGTGGATAATATGATAAAGTGAAAACTATTAAGTATAGAGGATCCCTTGTAATTTTAAGTTGTTGTAAAGATTCGAGGTAATTAGATTAATCTTTTGGAGTAAATGAATTTTGCTATTATTTACTAGTAGAATATTGGAATTATCTTATATGAAATTTTGAGTGATAGTATGAGGAGATCTAGAAATTTGTGTGGTTAATATTTGCATTAAGAGAATGATTGATTCATTAAATGATTAGATAGTAAGTGATGAAATTCAATTGATTTTGAGAGGTCTTGAATAATTGTAGTTTGCTTATACAGATGGTAAAATATGTGACTTGGAGTTTTATATGGTGATAAGGAGATCTTGGTAGTATATTTTTGGTGTAATAATATTTGAGAACTAATTTGATTTGAGGTTATGATATGTTGAAATTCTTGAGGACTTAGTGAGAGTTGGTGATATAATTTAAGTTGTTTTGTTTATTTGATGCTCTTAGAGCTTTGCATGAATTTATGTAAAATAAAACAAAAATAGTTTGTTAGATCTTTGTCATGTGTGGAACATAAACGTTTTACGAATTAAAAATAATTTTAAATATTTTGGGTATTCGAATCATATTTGGATGAAGAGAAATTTTTGTGATTTTGAATTATGTTCCGAAGAGTACATTTACAAGAATTAAACTCAAGATATTAGCGACGGCCACATTAACAGTGGATCATGTGATTTAACGCGAAGAACCTTACCAAGGCTTGGCACGGTAGCTGACGAATCTTTTACAAATACATTGATAATTACGTGGATCGAAGACTTATCCGCGTTGATCGTTACAAATGTCAGCGCTACGTCGTAACTAAAATTTTTTTGTAGCTTATTTAAATTCCGAGGACGGAATTATTTTTAAGGGGCTAAAAATGTAATAACCCATATTTTTTTAAAATTTAATATTAATTAACTTTATTTTATACAATTGTATTCAAATGGAAAAAGGTAAATGATTTTTGTTTCCCTCTTTTCCTCCTTGTTTTGTTTGGAAAATTAAATTCTTTTAGTTGGTAATTAAATAACCGATTAAATTAAAATTGAGAAAGATAATTTCTTTAGTTAAAGTCTTGTGATAAAATTATTCGGAGCGGGAAGCTGCTTGGGAGATAGAGGAGTCTATTCGAGCGAGTATATCATCTTTTTTCGATAATTAGGTATTTTTTCGTTCTTTTGATTCCTGGGACGGAATCCTTTTTAAGGGGGAGGTAATGTAATATCCCGAAAAAAAATAAAATAATAATATTAAATTTATATTCTTAAAACATATTGTTTGGAACTTGTCATTTATTTGGGTCAAACTAGTTATTTAAATTATGTGGGCTAATAAATATTAATAAGTGATAGATAATATTATGTGGTTAAAATTTGGGCCTTAATATTAATTTAACCCAAATAGAAGTTTATTAGGGCAACTTAATTAATAAATAGCTAAACCTAATATTACTTCATTATACAAACTGAATAAGAAGAGGTGGCTACTTTGGAGATAAAGGGAATAGCTACAAAGGGGCTCAGTGAAGAAAAAGACTAGAGATTTTGATCACTAAGTGGGGGGAAATTTCATCAGTAATAAGTAAGTATATTATACATTATATAAAGTGGGGATAAATCACGTGGTTCCATATTAAATTATTAAATTTAGTATGTTGTTTTTTTTCATCATGAGCAAGTACTTTTGTAATTCAAGAACTAAGAGCGATCTTTAAAGATGGGAGAGTTTATTTATTAATGTAATACTTATACGGATGTACTTATTATTATTATCACTTTATTCCAATCGATTGAATTCGGAGGGAGTAATGCATGATTGATTTTGGAGATCCTAAAATAATAAATTGATGATTTCTTTAAATAAAAATATATATATAGCAGTAGTAATTAAAGTTTACGAAAACTTGCATAATTTGCAAGAGATGTTATACAAATAAATATGTAAGATTATATGGAATGAATTAAATCTTAATATTATAAGTAATTATATTTTATAATCGTACCAAATAGAAGTGTTCATATTTTTATAAATGTACTTACATTTAGTATTATTAATTTGTGTAATTAGTTGATACGGAAGGAACTTAAAGAGTTATATTTGGAATATAAATTTTGGAGTATTAATAATTGATATAAGGCGATGATTAAAGGCATATTAAATAGATTATGAATTATTTTGGAATTATTAAATTGGATTATATTTAATTTGAGGTGAATATGTTTAGGTGATGAATAACGTTTCGTATTTGATATCGTTGGCATTTGAGAGTAAGATTTTGTGGAGTGTGCTATAAATGGTTTGGAAGTATCGGTGGGATTAAAATACTCTTTCAATGAATACCTTTGTTAAATTTGATTTGTTCGTTTGTTTCCTTATTTCTAATTCTATTATGATTTCACATAATTGTTTCTTGTGAAATAAATATATTAGTTTCATTTTAGAGTTGATACGTATGACTCGTATTTGTACTCTTTGAATTAGGTTATCATGTTTAGTATTATTTATTTTGATAATTGTAGAGCGGTACATGTTGCTACCTTCCTTTTGAAAGCTTGTGACTATAATTTGATTCGGTTCAACATGTACATATAGAACCCTTTTGTTGGTATTATGTCGCATGTGTTGTGACATGATATTTTTGTTAGAATATACCGTAGAGTATACCTGAGAATTGCACATATTACTTTATTAATGGATCACCACTATTAATATTTTGAGGTTGTTAGTGCTTTGTTTATTTATTTTGAGGTTTGTTGTGCTTTGCACGTGACCTCTCTTTCCTTTTCGGGAAGGGGGTATTACATTATTTGTTTTTGACACTGATCAATTTGTATGGATGAAGTCTTTGCCGTCTAGTATTTTGCGACACGTGTGAAAAAGGATAAATTGGCAATATCGCAGACGAGATTCCTATTTTAAAAAATACAAAAACATGAACAATAAATTTATATGTTTGAAATACAAAGATTTCTTCCCACATGGAAATACTTCTATCATATGACATGCTCCTTTTGTGGGGTTTAATCCTTATTTTACTAATTTAGTGTAATCACTTTAGAGGCTTACGGTTCTCCAAGGATTACTTATTTTTGGTTATTTAAGAATTCCTAGACTAGTTCTTAGTTTTTTTGAGATTCAATTATTGACTTATCATACAACAGATCGTAGTTGTGTGGCGTCTTTCTACTATACATCAATCGTCGATTATACAAAGATTACTGCTTACATATAAAAAAGGGGTCAAGGTGTCGTTGGTGTCCATTCAGCGTAGATTTTTTAACGCGAGCAATTGTACAAAGATTACTGTCTACGTATAGGCGAGGCGAGGGGTTAAGGTGTTGCGAGCAATTCATCCTACATCTTTGCTAGAAACGATCCAGACGACGATCGCAAGCGTGCCGTGGAGTATGAAATCTTTGTTGTGAAATAAAACCTTTTATCTTTTGTTACTAAATAGGAAAAGAAGTTTTGGATTGTTAAGTTTAATGTTGCAAAACCAAAATGTTCCATGTTAGCTGGTTTGGTGTGCTTGGGGTGTTTTTAAGTTCTTGAACCAACTAAAATGGATAGATATGGGCTTAAACCAGACATAAATAAAACTGGAGGGAGAAGAGCAGGAGAAGAGCTAAAACGAATCTATCTTAGTTTCTCTTTTAACTTATCAAACATAATGAAAATAGCTCATTCTTTCCATATATATACTAGAGTTACTGGCTGGAAAATTAAGCTTAAGCTACACCTAATTACTTATCCTACACCCCATAGTAACTAACTAATTTGGAGTATACTGATTCTAGACATGGAGTATACTAATTCCAAAGTCTACTATTAGTTACTTCCATCCCAAAACAACCTTAGCTAATATTTGCCAACTGCTCGGTCTTGACAAGCATCTTGCTCGTTCTAGAAAAAGCAGCTATTTGGCCTTCAGAATGCATTTGGGGTCCAAAACGCCCCAAACTCAATGCAGAAAATGATGAAGTTGCCTTTGGACCTCCAAACACCCAATAAGCCATAAAACTAACAAGCCCTTAGCCCTAATATAGTAAAATATAATTAAATTTCTTTCAAGCATTTCATCAATCAGCAAAGAGGCCAACGCTAAGCCTATTTAATTTTAACTTATTTTTTGTTTATTATTGAAAACAATCTAGAAAAACAATAAGCTACAACCTAAAAGAAGGTCTTGTGCCACCAACAGATGTCACTTATTTTTTAATTCAAAAGTCAAACACACCCAAAATTGTTGGAAAATTTTAAAGAAAATGAAAATAACAGTCAGAAATGAGTATACAATGAGAAATACTAGCGACGCCCAAAAATGCATTCTAAGTTGAAGAATCTAGAGCCTTGTCCATCGTGTATCTATTCAGCCCGTTTTAGGAAATTGATACATTTTAAATCAATTTGATAAACAAACAACAAGAATTTTAGAAAATATTTATCAGGGTTTCGGGACAAGAAACAAACAGAAATATAGAAAAAGACAGTGAATATACAAAAGTGTGTGTATATATGTGTGTGTAGTAAGTTCAGGAGATGAGAGGATGATGGTACCTCAAGCAAAGCTTCGACGTCCTCTTGTGCTGTTGTCGGTGGAGTTTGTTCTGTGGTGTGCACAGTGTTCTAAAAGTCGTTAGTCGGTCCCAGGTCGGTTGGCTACCGACTAGAGACTAGGGGATTAGTCGGAGATTAATCGGCTAGTCGGATTTTCAATTTTTTTAAAAAAGTATATATTCTCCTTTCTCCTTCATAAGTTTTGAGTAAGTAGAATAACATAAGTAACACAAATCACCAAATAAAAACATGGAAACTAAGTAAAACCAAATTGTTTGACGCTCTAAATTCAAAACTAATTAACCAAATGAAGCTAAGTAGCACAAAATCACTCCTCCTCCTCCTCCTCCTCCTCTTCTCCATATCTCTCCAAGACTTGCTCTTCATCGGACTCAAACTCATAATCCTCGTCTTCCTCTTCGTTGTCATCATCTTCCAACACAAACTCATCTTCATCTAGTTCTCGCACATTTCTACCACTTCTTCTAGGTAGAAGGACCTCATTCGCTCCCATTTTTTTCAATTTTCCTCGATTTTCGATTTTTCCCGACTGGTTCCGAATTTTTGATTTTACTCCGACTGGACGACTTTCCCGACTGGACGACTTTCTCGACTGGACGACTTTACCGACCTAGTCGCCGACTGGAGCCCGACTAAGTCGACCAGTGACTAAATCAAAGGACTAGGCCCTAGTCGACTCGTTAATGCTCCAACCCCGACCTAGTCGCTGACTAGTCGGCCGACTTTTCGAACACTGGGTGTGCATCTGTGAAAAATCAGACCAAAGGTTACCGGTTTACCCACAAAAGAAAAAAGGATCTGGGTGCCAAATTTCTAGTATTCTAGTATTCTTTACCGGTTAGAGCCAGTTTGGTACCAAGACACTACTGCTTCTTACCGATTTTGTACAAAATTATTCCTCTCTCTTCCTTCCAAACATCTTTTATAACTATTATTCAACATTGGCATCACAAAAGTGGATATATACACCAACTATTAAACAACTAGCCAATAGTAACTATGGCCAAGCTTTTAATTTCACCTAATAATAGTAAACAATTAAGCACCCATCCTATATAGCTGAATAAAAACATGCCAGTAGCAAAAGAGAAAACTCAAGAAACAAAAACTTCATTGTTATTATGTAAAGGGAAGCATCAAACAAAACAAAGCAGAAGAAAATACTTTTTAGGCATGGAATAGCCGGGAGTAGACAAAAACAACATTTTTCTATTAACTAATTTCTAATTCTTATTTCGCTAAAATAATGAAAAAAAGAAAAAATTAACCACCATCGAATTATTGATTATTGGCATCACACTCAGTATTCTTCCAGCCTTCCATAAGAGAAAAATGAAATTTGGATTTCTGCTTTAATTCAAAGTTTTATTGCTAATATTCTACCAATAATAAATATTGAAACATAAATTTTCTATACAAAATTTACACTTCTGCTTCTAAACAATCAAAGCACTCAATAATCCGCCATTCAAATTAGAAACTACATTGTTTGGGGAAGACATAAATTACAGAATAGAGAGAAAAATTCTTACCAAATCGGAAAATAATGTGAAGAGAGGGAGAGACGGGGATCGAGGACTGGAAACTAGACTCAATTTGTGCAATGTAATAAGTAAAGGGTAATTTGCCTAAAGAGTTCCATTTTGAAAACTTTGAAATTTTGTAAATGTTAAAAGGAGATTTTGTTAAATATATAATTAAAAATAATAATTTACTAATTTGTTAATTTCATATGATAATTATCATGATAAATTTAAGATTTATATTACTATTCTCTTCTTTTGGAATAAAAAAAATCTCAAAATAAACTATTTTTGAAGAATGAAAGGACTATATGGAGTAATAAAATGAACCAACAAGTATAAACCAGTACAAGTGATTTGGTTCGTAAAATGAACCAACCGGTACAAGTGATTTGGTTCGTAAAATGAACCAACCAGTACAAGTGATTTGGTTCGTTTTATATTCGGAATAACAACTTGCACTCAAACTTGAATTCGACGAAATAGGTGTTAACTGAATTCGAAAATATTCAAATCAAGTAGAAGTATTGTACTATTCACCTAGAATCCCGCCTAGGCCTGACAATTTAACGCAATCCCGATGGGTTCCGATCAACCCGACCTTAATAAAACTCGATTTTTAAAATTCTATAGGCTTAGGGTCGGGTATGGGATTTGAGCCCCGGCCCCCAACTCCCTTCAACCCATTATATATATATATATATATATATATATATATATATATATATATATATGAGGCCAGGTTCTAAAACGGATCAAAGCAACGGTCTAATGACGGACCAAAGCAAAAAAAGCAAAATTAAAGCTGAAACAAAAACACAAGCGGGTCAATATGGAGGCGGGTCAAAAACCCATTTCAAATCACTTTCAACCATTCGCTCTTTATTACTGCCGATCGATTCTCTCTCAAAGCCCCTCTCCCCGATTCTCTCTCAAAGCAACTCTGATGCTAGGCTTTCTCTCACTCTTCCATGTCTGAAGCTAGGGTTTACAAATCGCCGGACGACCAGAACAGAACCATTCGCAAACTTGTTGATTTGAAAGAAATATAGTGTTTGTATGGTTATTTTGTGGCTGGGCAGTTGGATTGAAGCTAGGGTTTGCAAATCGTAAGGTCAATGATATTCTCTCTCCTAAAGGTCCTTCCCCTGTGATCATTGAAGAATTTCCATATGTGTTTGCCACAAATTTGTGAGCATATGCTTTTTGTAGTTGTTATTGATTTATAATCTAATCATGTTCATAATTTGTTTGTTGAAATGCTTAGCTGAAGATTGTGATTTTATCTTAGATAAGGAAAAATCTAGCATTGTGTGAAATTATGACTCCACCTACCCCTTCATTGATACGAAGAGAAGTGAGTTAAAAGAATATAATTTTGAAATGCCAATGTGAGTTGCATTACGAAATGCTGCTTTGACCCTTGTAATTTATGTGTATTTTTAGTAAATTGAAATATGTGCAATTCTTCTGTTGTAAATTATTTTTTCCTGCTTCCTGAAAATGTATCCTATTTGCCCTACTAGTTTTCATGTGATATTGAGGTTTTGATTGAATTCTTTATAAAGGATTGAAGATTATGTATTTGCAGCAATTTGACATCTAAATGTTGTTTAGCCTCATTTTTAATATCTTCGGATTCATCCTTTACAAGTAGATTAGTGATTCAAATTAAAGATGATGTAGGGATGAATAGGTAGAGACTTGAGAGAACTAGAGAAGATACTTGCTCAATTTTTACTTAAAATTTTCACATGGGTGGGCACAATTTCATTTTTAATAGATAAAGTGATAAACCCCTATCATGCGTGCTACATTTTGTAGGTTTTGCTTACATTTAGTTTATTTGTATATCGTTAATTAGTTGATGGAGGGAACTTCGTTGGTTGCATGTTGGCCATGTTTTTTTCTTGGGTCCTCTTTCTTATTGGTAGTATTGAATTCTAACAAATATTTAAATACAATTATACTATCTTACGAAATACTTTTTTAAAAAGGATCATAAAAAAGACTGAAAGTGTACTCATGATATATCAGTATGTGAGTGTGTGTATGTGTGGGTGTTCATATTTGAATGAAAAGGTTGAAAAAAAAAACAGAAACTGAATATTGTGTAAATGCAAAACATCTGCTACCAACTAAATCACAAATTTAATTAAGATTTAGACTTTTTTTTAGATTCTTCCTTTTTCCATCTATTCTCATTTGGTAAGACAAATTTCTGAACCATTCAAACTGCAAACCAATGAACCATAAAGTGAAACAATAATATATTATCACAATATTTTAGAGAGCCACAAAACAAATAACAAAATCCAAAAAGCAGTCAGAAAATATGCAACTGAGATGTCTTATTGGATCGAATACTAATACAAGTTAAAAGCACCTAAACAGTCATATTTACATGCACAAAACTTGGACCAAATTATCTCAGTCAAGATTAGCAAAACCACAATTTGAGACAATTGAGTAATAATTAGTTTTGAAACTCTTGAAACACTTGAACATCTTGAACATACTCCAAATATTGAGTAATAATTAGTTTTAAAACACTTGAACATCTTTGAGACAATTTATCAAACACCACAAGTGCACAACTTAAATTCCAGAATACCATAAATGTTTATGCATGATTCTAGCCAAAAAAATTATCACCAGAGGGGCAGCACCGCAGCAGGCCAGCAGCAGGCTTACAATATACAGCTCAATCACATTCAGTTGATTTCTATTCATTCATTACCAAAGTTTTTCTATTTTCAATACCACATTTAGTTGGCACCCAAATGAACAACATTCACAATATAAAGTTACATCATGAGAAATATGAGAATCTGAGCTTAGCATAAGAGAAAGATTAAATGGGTTTTGTGAAGCAAACAGGGAGAAGAAGAGTATCATCGAAAAAATGGGTTTCAAAATCTTGAAATCAGTTTTAGGGCATAAATATATACATATATATGTACATCATATATACAATATGTGTATGAATACCTCTCTTGGTGCTGATTTTACTGGATTTTGCTTCTGATTTTGGGCCCTGTATTTTTGTAGATGGCGACTTTGGTGAGAAAAGGAGACAGAGAGTGATATTGGTTACACACAGAGAGAGAGAGAGAGAGAGGTGAAGTCTGATATTGGTAAAGAGAGAGAGGTGAAGTATGACTTTGGTGAAGTTGCTCGAGTAGTGTATATTGACCCTTCTTTTCTTTTTTTTCTTTCACTTTCTCTCTCTCTCATGTTGATGTGGCACAACCACATCAGCCAGTCACTAAAATGTCACCAAAAGCCGATCGGTGTAGAATTATTGATAGGGCTTATTCAAAATATAAAACCTTTAGGTCTATCTTGGTTTGAATTTTTAGCCTGTTTATTCAAATTACCGAAAAGACTTGTATATATATTCTAATTCAAATCTAACTTTCCATCTCTCAATCTCTTGATAACATCAATCATTAGTTCTCTCGAACCCGTAATGACTGAGAATACCACGTGTCATAATAAATGTTATTTGAAATTAAAACATTAATGAAATGAATTTTTATGAGGAATTGTTTTGAACATGTGTTAATATGTGTTTGTTATGAAAATTAAGTTAGGTTAACTACGAAATGATAAGGGAAGTCAGGATGAGTAATTAACTAAGTTGATTGAGGAAAAGCAAGATAAACTTATGTTATGAATTAGCATGACTTGAATATTGGCCTTGAATGACAAATGAAAAGATTAATAATCCTTAACTGATTAACTAGTACGATTAATGGAGAAAAGTTCGATAAATAGGTTAATTGAGTTAACCAATTGGTGGCACAAAGAGGAAAATCGAAGGATAAGAATTTATCAAGTTAAGTTTATGTTATTAGCTAACTAAGCTTGAAATAATAGTCTTGTGTGGCAATGTATGATGACTCAAGTGCTAAAAAGTTAGTAAAATTTATTAAGAGACGAAAATGAGTTAAGAAATTAACCGAGTTGACAAACCCTAATGCATTGCCATTTTGGAGAGTCCAATAGAGGAGTTATTAAGGGCTAAACCTAAGCCCATACCAAGCCCTAACAAACCATGTAGGGAGTCCAGGACCACGCCCAAATCATGACCCAATGGGTGGCCCAAATTGGGAAGTAATGACATAGGCATGAAAAAATATCATGATGTCATAAATAAGGAAAAGAAAAGCAAAATGGGAGGATAATTGAGGGGGAAATCTGGCTCTCACCCATATGTGGAGAATTTTGTGGCCTAGTGTGGGCCCCACATGGGAGAATTTGTGGCCAAAAGGTGGGCCTCACTTGTGAAGAAAAATGAGACCAAAATTACTTTCAAGTTTTCTTTGTTCATTTCTTTAAGTAATGTCCATGAAACCATAATTGTTGTTGTCAAGTCATTGCTATAATAAGCACATGGATTAAGCCTTTAAGAGTGATTAGTCATTGTGTTGGATGATTATGGAGAGATGAGCATGGTTAGAAAGAACCTATAAATAGAAGACATCACAAAGTGGGAGTCTTTGTACATTTTCACCACTTTTCACTTTGTAAAGCTAGAGAGAGTTTGTGAAAGCTAGGAAGCTTGAGAAGTATAGTGAGAAGGAGGAGGGCCACAGCTAGAGGAAGAAGGACCAAGAAGGGCTAGTAAGAAGATCACCATCCAAGCCTAGCAAAGGAGAAGAAAGCAAGAAGGTTTAAAAGTTTTCTAACTCTAGTTTTACTTTTTCTTAGCATAGATTGTGTTTTTGCATGGTTGTAGTGGGAGATTTGCTTGAATGGTGGATCATGGTGGATCCTATGATATAAGAGAGGTTATGATGGAGTATATATGTTTGCTGTGTGTTCTAAGTGTGAAGAACCATGAAAACAAGAAAGCTTTCTATGAAAACTTAATTGACTGAAAATTGAAAATTTTCAAAAACAGTCTGAGATTTGAACAAGTACAACTCCCAGCCTATTTTGAATTTTTGAGTGAGGTCAAGACCTGGAGGTACTTACAAGAGTCTCCTAAACCCTACAATTGGAATTTCCAGAAAATACCTTGTAGATTTTCCTGGGGACAGATTTTGCCAAAACAGTCCAGACCCAAAAAATTAACCAAGCACACTGCCCAGTCTGTTCAGTGCACTGTTTGGACCACTTAGGAAGTGAAATAAATTCCGGCCTTTTGGAGTCTGAAACTAGATGGTCTTATGTAGTTCCTGTCCAAAGATGGTCGAATTCCGACTTTGGATAAGAGAGTTATGACCAAAACAAGAACTAGGGTTTTAAATACTAAGACTATCATAACTTGAGTTCTACAACTCCGATGACCACAAAATTTAAATTTGAACTTCATGTTAACATGTATAAGATTCTGGCAAGAATTGAGAATTTTTGGAGTTAAAGCACGATGTAGTTAATTTGCTAAGCTATGAACGAGAAACAGATTCTTGAAAAACACTTGAGAAAAAGGAAAAATTCCAACAAAATTATTTAAGCAAAATTCTCCCCATGTGGGTGAGAGCTGGATTTCCCCCTCAATTATCCTCCCATTTTGCTTTTCTTTTCCTTATTTATGACATCATGATACTTTTTCATGCTTATGTCATTACCTCCCAATTTGGGCCACCTATTGGGTCATGATTTGGGCTTGGTCTTGGACTCCCTACAAGGTTTGTTAGGACTTGGTATGAGCTTATGTTTAGGCCTTAATAACCTCTCTATTGGACTCTCCAAAATGGCAATGCATTAGGGTTTGTCGACTCGGTTAATTTCTTAACTTATTTACGTCCCTTAACAAATTTTACTCACTTGTTAGCAAAATTCACTTAAGTCATCATAGTGCCACACAAGACTATTATTTCAAGCTTAGTTAGCTAATAACACAAGCCTAACTCGATAAATTCTTATCTCTTGGCTTTCCTCTTTGTTCCACCAATTGGTTAACTCAATTAACCTATTTATCGAACTTTTCTCCATTAATCGTATTAGTTAATCAGTTAAGGATTATTAATCTTTTCATTTGCCATTCAAGGCCAACATTCAAGTCTGATAATTCTTAACATATGCTTATCCTGATTTTTCTCAATCAACTTAGTTAATTACTCATCTTGACTTCCCTTGTCCTTCCGTAGTTAACCTAACTTACTTAATTCTCATAACAAACACATATTCACACACGTTCAAAATAATTCCTCATAAAAATTCATTTCATTAATGTTAATTTAAAATAACATTTATTATGACACGTGGTATTCTCGGTTATTACAGGTTCGAGAGAACTAATGGTCGATGTTATCAAGAGATTGAGAGATGGAAAGTTAGATTTGAATTAGAATATATATAAGTCTCTTCGGTAATTTGAATAAACAAGCTAGACCCAAAGGTTTTATATTTTGAATAAGCACTATATGAAACTTGTTAACCTTAAAACAAATAAAAGGTAATATATATATATATATATATATATCTGTGTGTGTGTGTGTATATATATATATATAGATGTATATATATACATACATATATATAATGGCCTGAAGGGAGTTAGGGGTCGGGCCTCAAATCCCATACCGGACCCTAAGCCTATAGAATTTTAAAAATCGGGTTTTATTAAGGCCGGGGTTGATCGGAACCCATCGGGATTGAGTTAAATTGCCAGGCCTAGATGGGGGTTCTAGATGAATAGTACAATACTTCTACTTGATTTGAATATTTTCGAATTCAGGTAACACCTATTTCGTCGAATTCAAGTTTGAGTGCAAGTTGTTATTCTGAATATAAAACGAACCAAATCACTTGTACTGGTGTGTTCATTTTACGAACCAAAGCACTTATACTGGTATATACTTGTTGGTTCATTTTATTACGTCATATAGTCCTTTCATTCTTAAAAAAAAGTTTATTTTGAGAATTTTTTTTATTCCAAAAGAAGAGAATAGTAATATAAATGACATAATATTCTTAAATTTATCATAATAATTTTATTATCATATGAAATTAACAAATTATTATTTTTAGTTATATATTTAACAAAATCTCCTTCTAATATTTACAAATTTTTAAAGTTTTCGAAATGGGACTCTTTAGGCAAATTACCCTTTACTTATTACACTACACAAATTGAGTCTAGTTTTCGGTCCTCGATCACCGTCTCTCCCTCTCTTCACATTATTTTCCGATTTGGTAAGGATTTTTCTCTCTATTCTGTAATTTATCTCTTCCCCAAACTCTGTAGTTTCTAATTTTAATGGCGGATTATAAAGTGCTGTGATTTAGGGTTTAGGGTAAATTTTGTATAGAAAATTTATGTTTCAATATTTATTATTGGTAGAATATTAGCAATAAAACTTTGTATAAAAACAGAAGTGCAAATTTCATTTTATTTATGGGTGCTTAATTGTTAACTACTGTTAGGTGAAATTAAAAGCTTGGCCACAGGTTACTATTGGGTAGTTGTTTAATAGTTGGTATATATATCCATTTTCGTGATGCCAATGCTGAATAATTATAAAAGATGTTTGGAAGGAAGAGAGAGAGGGAGAATTCTGTACAAAACCGGTAAGAAGCGGTATTGTCTTGGTACCAAATTGGCTCTAACCGGTCCGGAATACTAGAAATTTCGTACTGGTATCCCTTTTTTCTTTTGTGGGTAAAACTGGTAACCGGTTTGGTCTGATTTTTCACAGATGCAAACCCCTAATTTTTTCTTTCCTTTTTCTAACTACGTCTTTATCTCTGTCTCTCAGGTGTACAAGGAAAAAGAATGGGGGTGGAGGCTAACACCACAGAACAGACTCCACTGACAATACCACAAGAGGACGTCGAAGCTTTGCTTGAGGTACCATCATCCTCTCATCTCCTGAACTCACTGCTACAACCTAGTATTGCTTCTAAACCATATTTACACAGACATATATATATACACACACTTGATTATTCACCGTCTTTTTCTATATTGCTGTTTGTTTCTTGTCCCGGAACCTCGATAAATGTTTTCTGAAATTCCTGTCATTTGTTTATCAAATTGATTGAAAATGTATCAATTTCCTAAAACGGGTTGAAGAGAGACACGATGGACGAGGCTCTATATTCTTCAACTTATAATGCATTTTTGGGCGTCACCAGTATTTCTCATTGTATACTCATTTCTGCCTGTTATTTTCATTTTTTAAAAATTTTCCAACAATTTTGGGCCGTGTGTTTCAGCTTTTTGAAGTAAAAATAAGTGACATGCAAGCGGGTGGCACAAGACTGCTTCTTTTAGGTTGTAGCTTATTGTTTTTCTAGATTGTTTTCAATAATAAACAGAAAATAAGTTAAAATTAAATAGGCTTAGCGTTGGCCTCTTTGCTGATTGATGAAATGCTTAAAAGAAAATTAATTATATTTTACTATATTAGGGGCTAAGGGCTTGTTAGTTTTATGGCTTATTGGGTGATTGGAGGTCCAAAGGCAACTTCATTTTTTTCTGCATCGAGTTTGGGGCGTTTTGGACCCCAAATGCATTCTGAAGGCCAAAATAGCTTACTTTTTCTGGAAGAGCAAAACCTCTCGCCTATATGTAGACGGTAATCTTGGTATAATTGCTCGCTTTAGGAAATTTGCGTTGAATGGATATCGACACCTTGACCCCTTGCTTATATGTAAGTAGTAATCTTGGTACAATCGACGCCACACACAACTATGATCTGTTATATGATAAGTCGATAATTGAATCTCAAAAAAACTAAGAACTAGTCTAGGAATTCTTAAAAAATCTTTTGAGAAAAATCTCTCAGTAATTTTATTATTAGCCAAAAAGTAGTCTCTAAAATCTAACTATTACATAAGCCATTTATTCTATTTATACTAATAGAATAAAACCCTAAATCCTACAAGAAATGGAATTACTAATTAACAAGCAATTTGGAATCAAATCTATCTAATAAATATCCTAATTACATTACAAATCTAAAAGATATAAAAAATCCCTAAAACAAGGAAAGAAATCTGTTGAAAATGCGTAAAAAGACGTGTCTCGACGCGGCAGCGCCAATTTGGCTTATTTTGCTTTTTTTGACATTTTAAAGCTCCGAATGTGATTCTTTACTCCTTGTTCATTTCCTCCACTAAACATGAATCTTTGTATAATACCAACCAATGAAGTTAGGAAATGAACTTAGGAACATATCCAATGATAAACGTCTCACTATGAAGCTTAAATCCCTTTCCGTTATTCCATGCAATGCATGATGACTTGAATTGCATTGATTTGGTCTCACTAAATAGATGGTATCTAGCAATCCCAAATCATATGATTGATCTTCCGCTCGTGGTCTGCCTGAATTGAGCTCTAATTTGAACATTCTTGAATAGATTTCAGCCCAATTACATATGATCATTTGTTGAACCCTTTTAGTTTGAGTTGAGTCGTTGACGTTTGATATGAGCCCGATTAGGATTGTATCATTCCCCTCCTCTTCAAAAGGGGTTGTCCTCAAATCTGACATCCACTCCTCTCGAAAAGGATTTGTCCTCAAATCTGATCCTACATAAAAACAAATTAAGTTAGTATTATCAAACAATTCATAATCACAAATCTTAACTTGCACATGAATTATATAAAGCAATATCAACAACGCAAGTAAGAATATGAAAAGAATCAATAAAAACTCCAACTCCTGCAAGGAACATAGCAACATCAGGCAATTTCCTCGTAATGACGAGGACAACTCGTAAGCGATGCTCGAAATGGCATAGCATACTGCAAGCTTTTCGTATCACAACTTGGAAACTCCAACTCTCGATTTTCTTCAACCAAGAACCTATCCACATTGTTCTTCCACACATAAGGACTTCCATAACTCTTAATTACATCAAAACAAACTAAATTAGCAACTATAACTAATATGCAAACGAAATTTCTACTTACTAAATCAAATGCGCAAGTAACAAAATAAATGCAAGGAAAACTATGAAAGTCCTATATCTTCCTGGATCAACAATCAGCATGTAGAACTCTTCATGTAGCATATACTCTCCCATTCACGAATTCTCGGATCAAAAACCAACGTGATGATCTCGTCCATTCGCAAATACATCCAATGACGAATTCTTAGATCAAAAGTGAATCTTATGATCTCGATCATTCGTACTAACACCCATTCCATAGCACCGGGATCAAAAGGTACATGTTGATTTGTCTTGTGTATAATTCAAATTTATATGCGTAGTCTATTAGAACAAAAATCAAAACACTTCCCTGTAGATTCTCAATGCATTGTTCGAATTGAATTGCACAACGAATCATGCTTTCCTCCTTGATAAGTATGAACCCATCCCGAATCTGCAAATCAAAATCAACCTTTTCAGTTCCATTGAAATTAACACATTCAAAATCACGCAATGACATCAATAGAAATAAAAGGCCACAACCATCCCCAAATGAAGAAAACTCAATTGCATAATTACGATCAGCACAATCAAACTCAACACATGCTAAAGAATTTTTCCAAGTGTTATTAAAATTCAGAATATCATATAATATCAAATTTTCCCATTGAAAAAAATGCAAAATATGATTTAATATGAAAACACTTAATGCATTAGCTTAATCCGAATGATTTAACTAAACACGCATGTAAACCATATCTCACTCCAATATGATGATAAATACTTTTCAATTCAATACCCAATGATAGCAAATCATGCAATGCTAATAGCTCTAATGGAACGATATGATCACTACCACTGTCAACTAATGACATTATGTAAAGATTGAATATCATGAAAACCTAACTCAACATATGGATAAGAAAACCTAAAATGACTTTCATGCAAGTAGAGACATTGAAAATGAGACTATAACGCATGCTCATAAACTAACTCAACAAAAATCAAATATCCTCCATGGTTTATGATAAAGATGATTCTACCATCAAAATAACTAATCACAAATCTATCAATAGAAGCATGCAAAACATGTTTTAACAAACTCATGAAAATACTAGATGCATTAGTTAATCCAACAGAAATAACTATCCACCTATGCAAATCACATGTTAACATAATTTTCCATTCATCACAATATCTCAAGCTAATTTGATTAGTCATTGTCATCACATGGTCATTATAAATAAAACACAAGTAGTCAAGTACTATGCATATTATCTAAGCAAAGAAAATAACGATACTTGTTTACCAATTGAAAATCAATGCACAAGCTCGACATTCTTTCTTTCTTAGGTACTATGATCTCATGAACGGCACACAAACTCATGTTATCTTCCATGATACCCGCTTTGATGAAGATGGCCTCCATCGATTCTCCAACTTGCCTTTGCGACTCCTTCGTTTCCTCGAGAACGCTATAGTCGGATCGGTACGGAATGATAGCTTCCGGGTATGTAATCTCTCACATGTATAAGAGACAAAATAGAGTTCATCTGGTTAGTATTCAAAAGTGTCTCCTTGTACGAACGTACAATCACTGGCTGTTTAAAATACAATTCGCTTTCTAACTCACTCTTTTTTTTATAGTCACTTCTCTCTCTTCTTTATGCTCAATCTCTCGTTTGTTGTTCACTTTCTTTTACATTCTCAACCTCGTGAACACTTTCTTGCCTTTGTTCATGGACTTCTTCTCAAACTCTCACTTCTTCCTTTTCTCCCATCTCAAATAAGCATCGGGATCGTTTCTGCCTTGGAAAGAATTCCTTCGAGACCCATAAGTACTCTCACAATTATATTCATACATGTTTGCTGCAAAACAAAGGTTAGTAGATAAAGAAATTTTTTCCTCAATCCCTCACGTGTTTCGCTCAAACAATGTATCGCACAATTATGAAATCGCTCGTGTTTCAGTTTATTGGCTTTTACCCTCAATTAATCTTACTATTGCCTTTTTCCGTTCAAATTTCTTCTTATAGTTTCTTTTTGAATTCACCAAAAAATATCACAGTTCACTATTCAATCCAATAAGAACTTATCACAAAACAAAATATAGTAAGATATGACGTAAGAACCAATAAAATTCACAGTCGCCAATTATAACTTTCTTGAATGAAATCCCAATATCCTCAAATTTCACGAACTCCAAGAATAGAATCAAATAATAATTTTTTCCTTTTTCTTTTACTACTCACAAAATTTCTTTTTTTATTGATACAATCAAACACGGAAAATAAAGATAGGTAACTTGCTAGAAAACTTAGCTTTGATACCAAATGATAGACTCCACGGCACGCTTGCGTGTGGTGGTCGTCACCCGAATCGTTTCTAGTAAAGTTGTAGGATGAATTATTCGCAACACCTTAACCCCTCGCCTATATGTAGACGGTAATCTTGGTACAATTACCCGCGTTAGGAAATCTTGAATGGACACCGACACATTGACCCCTTGCTTATATGTAAGCAGTAATCTTTGTACAATCGACAATTGATGTATGGTAGAAAGATGCCACATACAACTGTGATCTGTTATATGATAAGTTGGTAATTGAATCTCAAGAAAACTAAGAACTAGTCTAGGAATTCTTAAAGAACCAAAAGATGAAAAAAAACTCTCAATAATTTTATTAATCAAAAAGTAGTCTCTAAAATCTAACTATTACATAAGCCATATATTCTATTTATACTAATAAAATAAAATCCTAAATCCTACAAGAAATGGAATTACTAATTAACAAGCAAATTGGAATCAAATCTATCTAATAAATATCTTAATTATATTAGAGAAATCTAAAAGATATAAAAAATCCCTAAAACGGAGAAAGAAATCTATCGAAAACGCGTAAAAAGACATCTCGAAAATCGTGTCTGGCGCGGCCACGCCAAGTTTGGTCGGGTTTGGGCGCACTAGAAGTACATAGAAGGTTTTTTTGTATGCAGATGGTGCGGCAGTGCCGGTTGTTCTTGGTCAGGGCGCGGTAGAGTTGAGACACAACAGCGCCAAGAATGGCTTGCGTCTTGGTGCGACATCGTCGATTTGGCTGAGTTAACCCACTTTGCTTCTTTTGACATTTTAAAGCTCCGAATGTGATTCTTTGCTTCTTGTTCATTTCTTGCACTAAACTTGAATCTTTGTATAACACCAACCAATGAACTTAGGAACATATCCAATGACGAACGTCTCACCATGAAGCTTAAATCCCTTTCCGTTATTCCGTGTAATGCATGATGACTTGAATTGTATTGATTTGGTCTCACTAAATAGATGGTATCTAGCAATCTCAACTCATATGATTGATCCTCTGCCCCTGGTCCGCCTGAATTGAGCTCTAATTTGAACATTCTTGAATAGCTTTTAGCCCAATTACATACGATCATTTGTTGAACCCTTTTAGCTTGAGTTGAGTCGTTGACGTTTGATACGAGCCCGATCAAGATTGTATCGTGATTACAACTATGTCTTCTGATTTTGTAAATGAGGGACATCTTTGTATACTATGTAGTCATTTGCCTTGCAAACAATGACTATGATCTCATCTAATGGAAGAATAATGTCGCATATCTATAATATTCCTGCAAAATATCTACGATATCTACAAGCTTAGTTATCATATAGCTAAATCTATAACGTTCTTTCAAAAACCCAAGTATAAGAAAACTCTAAAAAAAATCAACTAGTGTTACCAAGTGAACACCGTGTGGGCATAAGGGTAACATGGTGTAGCCTCTTCAAAATGTGCATGTTGTGACACTAACTCAACCAAATTTTACTATATCGTTAAGAAAGTTATTCTAAAGTACCACATTTTGGATAAATGTATTTGTACTAAAATGACATGTGACGTTTTTGGTTCTCATTTCATTCCATGTACCTTATCGAACCGCAATCTAGGCAACATTGCTCCAAACAAAACATGCATTGAGAAGGGTGTGTAACTTGGCCTGTGTGTTATGAACTTATGAAAACGAGAAATAAAGGTATAAACACAATCCATTATATATATATATATATATGCCTATATAAACACATCATAGCCGGTAGAGTCACTTTAGATTGTTAAAAGTAAAAGGGGAAGTAAGGGTAATTAACATTTTTGTTTTAGAAGTGTGTGATAAAAGGCAATTAGTTTGAATTCCTAAATTTAGGTGATATTTTCTTTGAAAATGAACTTTTACAATGAAAATAAATGAAAATAGGTTGGCTATTTCTTTTAATTTCACCAAGTGAGGGAAGTTACTTTTGGAATGACAAATGTTAAACGTAGTGATATTTCTTTGATGTTTAAGTGGAAAAAGACTAGTGAGATACACAAAGTTTTGTTTTATTGCATAGGATTCATTCCATGATATGGGGACAAACTACTTGAAGTTTAATGTTTTTTCTGATGTCAATTCGATGGTATAGCTATGCTGCCTAACAGTGTCACAAAATTTAACGAGGTTGCTTTCAAGCCAAGGCTA
The DNA here is from genome assembly GCA_020205615.1 of Panax quinquefolius. Lineage (NCBI taxonomy): Eukaryota > Viridiplantae > Streptophyta > Magnoliopsida > Apiales > Araliaceae > Panax > Panax quinquefolius. The sequence goes on along the minus strand of CM035159.1, from coordinate 38,826,949 downwards.
AACTGGGAAAGAACAGTACTTAAATAGTAGATTCTAGTAGCAGTGTATTACATGTGACCACATGTGCACATGAGGGAAGTTAGTTATTTTGAGTGTAGGATAAGAAAAGACGCGTAGGATAGTAACTCTCCTTTTCAGTATTGTTTTCCTATCAATAGTTGTAAAGGAGTAACCTTCAAGCTTTATGAATACAGTAAAGAAACAGAAGTAATGAGAAGCTTGTTAAGCTTCTCTTTATTTTTTCTATCCTTCTCTCTCCTCTCTCACGAACTTAGTGAAGAATCACTGAGTTTTCTCTCCTTCCACCCTAATTCTCTTTATCTCTCACTCTATATCTTTGTCTCTCTATGTTTTTGGTTTGGTTCCTAGCTGAGCCTGACAGTTGCTTTTATGTTGCTTACTCATACTACAATACCTAGTGAAACTGTTCTTACTCCCTAGGAAGCACGGACACTTCAGGAAGAGCCACTTGGACATGTCGAGACTTGCCTTAGACACGCCGGGACACGCCTGGGGTCAAAATTTTTAATTTTTTTTTATTGCACTTAAATTCCAATATAAAAGTTATTGGTTATTTTATACATTTTAAGTTTGGACATTATTATGTAACTTTATGATATTTATTATGCAATGTGTTTGTATTTCTTATTATTTTATTCAAGTTTTTATCATGCTCTATTAATATTATTAAAAACATATATAAAATTGAACGGTTGAACATGTCCTTGACATACCGTATCTTCTTTTTTGGAAAATGCCGTATCCCGTGTCGTGTATCGTGTTCGTGTCTTGTGTTCGAGTTGGTGCTTCATAGTTAACCCTACTATGTGTTATCTTTAAAGTCTTGTGATGTAGGAAAACAATTAAGAGATGCTTCAAGCATTTGATTCCAGCAGGACAGTTAGGTGGTTGAGATGTTGCTTGGTGAGAAATTCGTGAGCTTACTACTGGTGCAAGGGATATGGATGAGTGGGAGCTGATTATGCATGGCAGAGGTGTATGGTGGAGTTTCTTGAGGACTGGTAGTTGGACAAGGCACATGCTTTGTTGATGGTGTTGGTAGAGATTGATTTCCCTAGTGGTGGAGTTCACATGCTTTGATGAATGGGACATGGAAAGTTTATTTTGATTGGTGTTGCATGTGCAAGACAGACAGTGAATCGGTTTTATTACTTATTAGTTCATCGTGAGGTGGTGGAAATGTCGCTTGGAGGAGTATTTGGTTTGTCGAACCCCTTGAAAAAGTTGCACTTTCTGTTTGTACAACAACTTTAGGCGAATTTTAACATGTGACAGTTTGAGAGAAAAGGGAAGTTCATTGTTAATTGGTGTTTCATGTACAAAAAAGGACAGTGAGTTGGTTTGATCACTTATTAGTTCATCATGAATTGGTTTGGGACCTTTGGCAACTCATGTTCTCACTTTCGGAGTCATATAGGTGATTTTGAGATCGGTATTTGACTTCTTTGGTGTTTGAGAGTTGACTTGGTTCATAAGAGATTAGCAGAGGAAACAGAAGGGGCTCCACATTGTTTATGCCTTGTGGTGAACTCTGGAGGTAGAGAAAATTTTATTACTTGGAGAGCAAGGAGAAGTCAATTCGCTGCGTATCATATTTTGAGTTATACTTTTGCAAAATGAATCTAATGATCTTAGATGTATTTTCTTTTCGGAATTTCTTTTTAGAGAGATTGCCTTGGGAGCATAGTCACTTCTTTTATTTTAATATAAATGAAAATTTCAGTAACAAAAAACCTTCACTGGAAAGAAAAAATTGAATTTTTTTAAACCATTGAATGAAAAAAAATATATTTTGAATTAAAGAATCGAAATCGAGAAGAAAAAGAACCCACAGACCGAAGAGATCTTGATCAGATGCACAAAAACAAAGCAAATCGCAGATCCTTCCTCTCAAACCAACAAAAAGATTTTGAAGATAATTATGCGGATTGGTGATGAGAAAAGGTAAAAGGAAAAAAAAATACAAGAACAAGAGTAACATGAAAGTAGAACTATATTTATTACCGAAGCGGCATTTACGTTTTAATGGAGATGGGACAATGGTTTAGGTTTAAATCGTGACTTAAATCAAAGATTGATCAATAATATCAAGGTATGTTTTGTCTTGCTTGTTCTGAGAAATCCAAAAGATGTTTACTATATTGTCTATCCAAAAGAGAGAAAGAGGGAAATTGGAATAGAGTGTCTGTCTTATTTGGCTTTGTTTGGACCACAAAGTGTTTTTTCTTTGTCTGGGCCATTTAGTTTTTGTTTTAGCTGAACTATCTAATTACATACAGATAAAACAAAGTTTGATTTCTATTACTATTTAGATTTGGGATTTAGTTTTAGTGATACACCCACTCCACTGTTGTCCTAATTATAGAAGAAAAAAAACTATATTAGCTATCAGTGCCACATATGAAGCACATAACTTTCTTTGTTCGAAGAGAAATACATGTCTTTAGTTAATCAACTCACACGACTGCCACATGAACATGCAATTTCAAATGTAGGTAAGATATTGCTGGGCGTGCCCAATAAATCAAGAACTACTTTGGCTATCATGCATCACTGTTTTCCATGTAGGTTGTTAGTGATTTGTTTAGACAGTAAATTTGCACTCAGATCATTCATGGTTCATAAAATGCCTTGTCATCTTTATCTATTGATTATAGCATTATATATTAATTACTCAATCTACCATGGCTTACTGACAGCCTGATTGATAATAGTAATGAATATATCAGTATTTTCTAAATTCTGATTCATATGCTTATATTTCTTTTTAAAAACTCATGGAAATTTTGATGGATAACTTGAATGGTTTGAACTGTATCCAAACTTGAGAGATGAACTTTTTTGTAAAGACGCCAATAATAAGTACCGATATTAATTTCACATTAGTGAAACAATCAGTTTAGCAAATACCTTTGTAATATAGGAATTAAGAAGCAGTGGTACTCTAGCAAATCCTGAGTACTAGGGGGTGGTAACCCTAAATTCTAATCCAACATTGCTGCTGCCTTTAATAATTTTAATGTAAGAGCATAATTTTAGACCTTATAGATACATCAACACTTTTCTTGATTTTCCTGGAGGTGGGGTTTGGTCTGACACTCTTAGATACAATGGCTCATTTTACCATGGCATTAAAGCACTATTATATTAAGTATTGATGTCTCTTTTTCCATGGGATTTTCATTGAGCCTCAACTTAAAATCCTTTCTTTTCCTCATTCTCCTCTTCAAATCAATGTAGGAAAATGTGATATGCTTCAGGCCATTTTTCTTGCTGATCTTTTTTGACATTTTTACTTTAAAGCAACGGTCTTAGTTTTACCATACCTTCTTTTGTTTGGAAACCCAAGGTTCTTTGAAAGTTAAAGTTTTATTGGTCAGTATCTATAAATCATCTCAGTACTAATGATTGACACCGGTTTTTAATATCTACTGTGGCACTATCCTGATGTATGTGTGAAGTGTAAGCAGAGTGGGGAGTCCACAACTGTATTTCCTAAATTTATGTAGTGGCAAGGAGTCTTTGGCGTTCGTTGTTTGGAGTTTTGTGTGAAGCTTGGGTATGTACTGCTACTAAGCTTGCAGAGGTGGTGGTTAATATGATTTAAAATGTTTGGTGGTAGCAAGATCTTCAAATCTTTTGGTGTGCATGTTTTGCCATTACCTGGAGTGTTTGGAGTGACAGGAATTTAGAATGTTCAGATATAATTATCTCCATTTCTCTGCATTTTTATGGGATAGGGTGTCTTATTTGGCCTAGTTTTGCCATAGGACCCTTTATAGGGATAAACTGATAGATATTCTAGTTTTACATAGAATTTGGCGGAGCGCCTTGGTATAAGGACTTTGTATGTTCTTCTGTGTTGTGTTTTCATTGGTCTACCTCTTATCCACCTCTTTGTTCTTTCTTCATTCTATTATAGTTCTATTTTTAAAATGTACTATAATTAAGTACTTTTTATTGCATTTACTGAAATCAATTTCTTATAAAGGAAAACCTTTGGTAAATTATTATGTATTAGTTGTTCTACTCAAAACTCATTTAGAATTTACGTAGTTATTACTATTATTGCAGTCATTTTAATTTTCTTTGTATGTCTATTTTATTGATGTAGATTAGAAAAGTATAATGATGGATAGGTTAAAATTTGCAATGCACTAGGCATCAAGTTCCATATTTGATATTTTCAGAAAAAAGGTATGGAGTTTTAATGTAGCAATATTGAATGTTTGATATTTGATCCAACCCTAAATTTTGATCAAACTGAAGTCAATTTATACGTACAAATAAGTGAATTCAGTTGGAAGAATTATCCTTGGTTTGTTTACATAGTTATAATAGGTGAAGTACATAAAAATTTTTTTTGGTCAACAGCCAATCACTAGCTTAGTAATTTATTTACAGTCGGTAAATTTTACTAGCTGGTTATCTTCGTTTAATTGTTTAACAGGCTGCAAGATATGATGATATTGACGATGTGATAAGCTTAGCTTCTGCTGGAATTTCTCTCGACTCCAAGGATTCTGAAGGCCGGACAGGTTATAACTATAATATGTGCAAGCAATCTAACATGTTTTTCCGTTGCCTTTTTTTCTTTGTATATACTGTTTTGTCTTATTATTTAATTGATTGATACAATAATTGTTTTTAAATTGGGCATGGTTTTGTATTTATGAGTTTAAGACTGTAATTTTGGGACAATATGTTGGGAGGGTGATTTGGAGAAAGATGATTTGGCTAGGGTTTCACAAAGTTTGTGTTTGGCTTTGGTGTGGGGACCAAATTAAGGTTTAGAATTACATGGGGATTTGAGGAATAATTTGGGAAGACAAAGGGATAGAACACAGAACCAGTTGCTCTAAAATATCTATATATTAAGTCTCTGCCCTTTAAGGAGCAAATTACAAACCATATTTATAATAATCTAATAAGTTTCCTAAAAAACGTATTCAATATGATAATTACAATCCTAAATTCCTAATGTAATAATTATATTCTTGATGGATAATTTTGGCATGATGGGGTAATCCTAATATAGTAAGTATTTGTATTACATATAATATAAAGATAAACTTCATAAAATTAAATTCTACAATATTGCTTGTTGGATTTTTTTGTAAAGTCTCTTGTATTTATCCAACCATATCTAGCGGGCTTGTATAAAAGAATATAGTTCGTAATAACCTGGCTTATAAGTCCTTTTGTCTAAGATTTTAACAGCACCTTCTTGGTTATGCATTCTGAGTAACACAATCTCTGGTGGTGGAGTCGTGATTATCTGCAAGGCGCATCATGGTTTTGAAGATGACCTAGTAAACCAAATCTCAGACACACGAGAGTCGGTGCATCACAATCCTACATAGAGGTCCTCCACAATGGCCAATAAGTTGAGGAGTGGATTGATTTTTTTCCCATGGTTTAAGGGCCTCTAAGTTGTCAAGCTAAGGTCTATGCAAGATATAGTTGGCCATGTCATAAATAGTGCCTCTGTGCTCCAACATGTTATGCTTAGGGATCTATTATTTCTATGGCATTATTTGCAAACACAATATCTATGCTCCAAGCTATAGTTGACTTCTTGATGTTTTTCATCTGTGCTTGACCTGGTTTTGTTTAATAAATACTTGCAGCACTTCATATGGCTTCAGCTAATGGGCATCTCAACATTGTGGATCATCTTATCAATAATAGAGTGGTGAGGGACCAAAAATTTTCACATTTTTCCTAATCAATTGAACTGAATAATAGTTGGGTTAATTATATCAGAAGGTTGATTTGTCTTTTGATAGATTGAAGTGCTTATTATTTTACTGTATCTGCTTTCAAGCTGTTTGTTTGCTGCATATATTTATCTATATTAGTAAATGTGTAGTTGAAACCTTTTTTTTGTTTAAAAAAGTAGGAAAAGATAAGAAGTTGACAGTATCTGTTGCGATGTTTGCAGTCTGAGTTACATTGTATTTCTGAGTGGCCTGAACACTGTAACTTTTTATTTATACTTTCATTGTAGCTCTCAATCATACTTATTCCTAGAGAGAATTTTCTAATCAATGAATTGATTACCATATGTTCAAAGATCAAGCGAGATGTTAGAGATGTACATTCTCATGCCCATTTATTATCTGTTTGAAATGGTTCTTGTATATTCTCGACCATTTTCTGTTCAACTAATTATTTCTTTCTCAAGTTTGCGAAGAACTACAAATACTTTGTTATCTACTTTCTTTATTCCTTACTTTGGTGGTGTTATAATATTTGGAACAATCCATGACTATGGTATCTCTATCAAACAGGATGTTAATGCTTATAATGTGGAGAAGAATACACCTCTCCATTGGGCTTGCCTCAACGGGCACATCGAGGTAATAATTGTAACTCCTTGTACACGGTAATCTCTATATTCTAGAATGAATGTGTGAGTTCAAATTTTTTCTATTTGTTTAGGTGGTTAAGAGCTTGATTCTTGCGGGAGCAAGTGTATCAGTTTTAAACAGGTCTCTTATTTCTGCTCCATTTCTTATATTAGTGATTATGGTCTCCTTTGTGTGAAACTTGAATTAATTTACTTTGATGCTCGGTCTTTATGTAGCCATGAGAAGACTCCTGTGGATGAAGCTGTGACGGCAGGAAAGTTGGATGTCATCAATGCAATCAACACAGCGGAGGCACAACTCGAACTTACAAGTGCAAGGGTTTCCTAATAGCGGCACGCCATTAAGAATTGTAAGAGAGAGAGAGAGGTGTTTTACTCCAACATTATAAGTAGTCCTTTTGTGGTGTTTTACTAGATTATATATATCCCCTTATGTAACGGTACTACATTGACCGATAATGCATGTTATGATAAGAAATTTGTTCCTTTGAATAAGTATAGCTGCCTGCATATTGCATAGTGCATGCTACATAAGAATCTTTCACAAATGTTCCTTCCAAACCAGTAATATGAATTAGTCTAGGGATTAGGGGTGTAAAAAACGCCCAAGCCCGAAAGCCCGGAAAGGTCCACCCTAAAAGAACCTGGTATGATATGGACCTGGGCTGGTCTGGCCTGTAGTCCTGAGTCCTATATAGTCTTCTTTAGTTTTCCAAAAGACCGGTGTGACTCAGTTTGAAGCCTGACCTGATCTTGCTAAAGAAAGCCTGAAAATTAGGCCTAGAAGCTTGAAAAATTAGGTCTAGAAGCCTGAAAAATCAGGCTTATCCAACCTTTTTGTATTCTTTTACCATTTATCCCTCCCTTGTATAAAAGCTAATGTAGAGGGTGTTTTTGGTCCAAATTTCAACAACGATAATTATTTGTATATGTTATATCATTTTTTGTATTACACTAACTTTTAGTTTTATCAATCTATATAATACTATATATATTTTGATTTCTAAATAATAAATAGTCGAGTTATTTAGCCTTTACTTTTATGTTAATTTTATATTTATTGAAGCAAAATCGGAGTTTTACTTTATAAAAGCATGAGTAGGGGAAAAAAAAAACTAGTCTGAAAAAAGCACGAAGGCCTGGCCCCTGGAGGCTTAAGCCCTAAATCCTAAAATAGTCCCACTTCTTAGGCAAATAGCTCGACCTAGCCTGGTCAAGCCAAGTATTGAAAAGCCAAGCTTGGCTGAGTCAAAGCCTCAAAAGATCTGGTCTGGTGTACGGCCCGCCTCAAGCTTTGTGCACTCCTATTAGAGTCTTGTCTTGCTATTATGAAAAATATGGTCAACTTGTGCCGAATAGACACAATGATATGCAAATATTTGCAGCTCCAGGAGAACTTAAGCATCGTATACTACACAAAAAATGTTGCATGTTTATGTTGCACTACCAAATTCGTATTATAGTTTACGCTGTTGTTTGTTGCGGCTGTTGGGCGGTATAATTTTCCCTTTTTTAACTGGATTGTTTGGACTGTAAAATGGAAAAAGAAGCTAAACATGAAAGATAGAGGGACTTATAAAAAGAAGAAGAAATGTAAGAGATAATAGGTAAAATGAGCTTTTCTTGTTTGTCATAATAGTATAAGAGACACAATGAGTATGCTGGGTTATCAATGTTTTTAGTATTTGCAGCGGTAGCTTTTAGTGTGTTTGGGCACTGCACTAAAAATGATGCAATCCTTTTGAGTTTCAAATACTATTTTTGTGAGATGCTGATTGTAGTAAGTGAACAAGATTCTTAAGTGTGTTTTAAATTCCAAACACATTAAACTTTTCATAAGTTGGTAGACGAACAAGCATAATGTTTTCAACTTTAACTTTACATTTTTACTATTATATCATCACTATTAAACAAGAAAGATTTTTTTTTTTTGTAAAATTTGTAAATATAATTTTTTTTTTTAATGAACAGAAAGAGTATTTTATAAAATATTCAACTGTTAGTCAAAAAGATCCATGATGCCAAGGCGTTACAAAATTGAGAAGGTAGAAGAAAAACATATATGAAAGTGACCAGATTTTTTCTCACTTTAGTTGAATCTAATATCAGGCGCCATTCTCTGTCAAGTAGAACACCGACTGCCTATAGGGAAAAGGCCCTAAACTAATGCATCTTGACCAAAAAAGAATAGGCTGATCTTTGATCCTCATGATATACTATGAGTATCACGATTTATATCAGTTATGTAGATACATGATATACGAGATAAGAGAGAATTAAAAAGGACTTTATATTAATTTATTCTACTATTTTATAATTAATTTAATTTTATCATGAAATTTATCCACATATATATCATATCCAATATACTATTACGTTCCCTCCAAGATGAGACATCTAGGTTGACCTATTTTCAATATCCTCCAGCAAAACTCATTCTGAAAATTTCTATATACAATGGCAAAACTTGTAACTAGTTACAAGTTCAAAGATAATATCTGTTAATTAATTGGGAGGATTTGTGGTAGAAGATAAAACATTTTCCGGCATCTAATTTTACATTTTTTAAAAATTTTATTTGTTACTAGTCTTGCATTTTAACATTGTTTTTTGTATTAATTTTTTTAAAGCACAGAGTAGATATGATTGAGCAAAAAATGGGTATAACCAAATAACCGAATCGAACCAAAATAATTTAACCGAATTTTTTTGATAATTCGATTATTTTTAACAATTCAATTATATCCGAAATTATTTACGATTTACGGTTAGTTATTACGGATTTTAATTTTGAGTTATTCGGTTTAACCGAATAACCGAACTAACCTTAAACTTAAAATATCTCAATTCTCACTTTCTCACTCAGCCCAGTCCATTAGCCCAAATCTCGAACTCTCACTAATGAGTGCGTTTTATACCCATGAATTGAATGCGTTTGAGCTTAATCTTTTGGATGTTTTTAAGTGTTTGTGTATATTCATGCATGTTTTACGTTGTTTTGTAGGATTTGGGACAAAAGTTACTTGGATCGACGTTTGGGGTTGCTAGATTCGCGTTTTTAACTTTTGCCATTTACACAAAGAGTCACTTCAGAGCCAATTTGAGTATTGCTCCGGACCTTATTTCGAAACACTTAAAGAATAAAAGTTGTAGATCTACGTCTCCTCTTTCCGGAACATCTTGAATCATCGAAATCAAATTTCGGACGAAGAAGTTATGGTCATTTTCCCAAAGGACGTCGGAGCAGAAAATTTCTAAAAAAGGCCCCAGCGCCGGGGCGCCCATTTCATGCCTATTTGCAGCGCCGTGCCCAGCGCTGAGGAAGAGTTTGGTGAGGCTTGGACGCGTTTTGGGGCGAATTTTGACACTTTTCTGACTCCAAATTGGATTGGGTTTGTTCCTAAGCTAAAAATTGGACTTGTAACCTATAAATACATGATGTAAGGCATAAAATAAAGAGAGATTACATAGATTAGATTAGAGAAACACTCCATTAGATTAGAACATAAACCCTAGTTCTTAATTAGCCATTGGAGATTGAAGCAAATTGAAGAACACTGGAGATCAAGAGCAAGAGCAAGAGGAGAGCATCAGATTTGCTGACAACAGATTCTATTCTCTTCTCTTATCATACTTTTATCTTTTAATATCTATTCAGTTGTGGATTCTTGATTTTAATTCAATGACAATGAACTAATTCTTTCATTAAGATTTTAATTGAACCTTTTATGTCTATAAATTAGTTATTCAATTTATTCTAATTATTTGTGTCAAAGTGAATTGTTTATCTTGCCTTATGCTCATTGATTAATTATTTGATCAGTAATTACCTTGTTACTCTAGAAGGAATTGAAAGAGGAGATCTAGGGTTAGAACTGGGCATGATAACATGTGACTTAGTTATTTGCATGACGAATAATTAGGTTCGTGAATTGAATGAAAATATCTGTTCACCGCATGTAACACATAAGGAATTGGAATTGAAGGAGTTTAATTCAATTGTTTTGCATAGGAATATAGCAAGATTAATCTGGATTAAATAGAAGTTATTTGATCACTTGGAAAAGGACTTTTGACATTTGAGAATTTCTGTTAACAATTCAGTAGGCATAATAATTGGGATAATTGGATAATTGATTTATAGTTCATAATTGGGGATATTGAAGTCTTAATCTTTATTTATTTGAATTCATTTATAAAGCAATTCAGTTTAATTAGTTAATTTAGTTTTCTTAATTAGAAAAATCACGATTTGAGATTGTTTAGATAAAATTAGTTTGGTTAAGAACTAGTACTTGGTGATTTTTATTAAATAATTCCTCGTGGGAACGATACTCTACTTTCACTTTATTACTTGTTGACCGTGTATACTTGCACGTATTCATTGATTGCGAAATCGATCAACAAGTTTTTGGCGCCGTTGCCGGGGACTTAATTTAATAATTATTTACCAATATTAATTTCAATCAAATTAGTCTTAATTTAAACATTTTTATTTTTATTTTTAATTCTCTTCCTATATTTCTCTCTTTTCAGGTACCATGGATGACTTTGCGTATCAATGGCCATACACGAATATGACTCAACCAAGTGAAACAGGGATTGATGGACTTAATATATTTTCTGTAGAACCAATACAAATTGAGGCAAATTCGAAGACGTTGGAGGTTATCGCAACCCAACGAAGGCGAAGGATGGCAAACATGACTCAACCAATGGAAACAGAGATTGACGGACTCGCGACACTTTCAGCATTGGCAGCACAGGTGTCCGCAATAGCTAAGAAAATGGAAACATCCAGTCCACCATCCACGCAGCAAGTAGCTATGGTTTGTGAGTTATGTGCTGGGAGTCATGCTATAGATCAATGTGCCATAAACGCTGAATCAGCTCAGTTCGTAGGAGAAATCATCCGGGATTTTCTTGGAGTAGCAATCAAGCTCAAGCGCCTAGACAACAAAACACATTTGGATTTCAAAATCAAACCCAACAACAGCCAGAGAAAAAACCAAGTTGGGAAGAAGCTTTGGAAAAATTCATTTCAGTTACGGACAAAAGGATCGATGCACAAGACAAGTTACTAAATCAGGTAGATATGAATGTGAAAAGCTAAGGTGCTTCGATAAAGAATCTGGAAAATCAATTGGGACAGATAGCACATGCGTTGAACACCTGACCACATGGAACACTCCCTAGTGATACAGAGATAAATCCGAGCAGAGATGAGCATTGCAAGGCTGTGACTCTATGTAGTGGAAAGGATTTCTAAGAGACAGTCAAGGAAAAGGAGATCAATGAAGATTTAACTGTAAGATTCAATGAAGATGAACCAATTTCATTAGTATCCCATGTGCCTCCTCCACCAAAGTTCAAGAATCTAGGCAGTTTTGCAAAACCATGCCCAATTGGCAGTCATGTCGTCTGCAAAGCTCTTTGTGACATAAGAGCTAGTACAACTGTGGAGTCCTGGTGGGTTAAAAAGGAGAAGATAGAGGAAGATCCCATTGTGTTTACTAAGCTTTAATGCCCCAATTTGATCATAGACATAATGGAGAAAACACCTAGTTGTTGGAAGTTCTTAATAGGGAACCTATCTACAAAGAGCATGTCAGGTGACTTTAATTCAAGGGTCTTTGCTAATGGGAACCTCCCAAAAGAGACATTGTTACTGATGGATGGAGGGTTCTGCAATTTTCGTAGGGGAATTGGATAGAGAATTGAAGAAGTCAGGCTGAGACTATAAAACAAGTGTTTATTGGGAGGTAACCCAAGTTTAATTTTTATTTTTAGTTTTAATTAGGTTTTATATTAGTAGTTTTGAATTTGCATTTATTTAGAATTTAATAAAATTGTTTCTATCATGGTTTACAGGTTATTCAAGTCAAATTCAAGTGTGGTGCCCAATTTGTTCTATGTGCTTAGCCTATTCTCCAAACTTAATGGACAAGTTGGAAGATTGTTATATTTTCAGGGAAGTCCTCTGCTCTACTTTTTTCTATTTCAGCCATTAAGGACAATGTCTAGTTTAAGTTTGGGGGCACTTTAGTGTCGTATTGCATATAGTTAGTTATCTGCATGGTAGTTCATTTTTTTTATGTGTTAGCATTGTGTTTTTTTTAGGTTGCATATAATACATGGTAGTTATTTGCATATTCATATATGTGTTGCATTAGTATGTGTTCATGTAGTATAATTACATTTTTTGCATGAATCATGTGATTGGTTGGTGTGGTCTTAGCTCTACCTATGATAAGATTGGTTTTGCATGTTAACTTGAATAAGTGTTGATAATTGATGATGAGTTCTAATTTTAATCATGATGATAATCTGAGCTGTCTTTTAACTTATGTAACTCCTAAGTTAGCACTTAAAGTTTAACTATTTTAATCCACTTGGTTCAAGGGTTTCATAATTTGTTTCTGAGGGAAAATCTTGGTTAAAATTTAAGGAAATTAATGAACTGGTGGTAAAGGTTGGAATGACGTAAAAGCTTGAGTTTGGGGGAATCTATGGGATATATATATATATACAAAATGAAAATGAAAAAAAGAAGAAGAAAGAAATGATGAAAAGAAAAAAAATAGAAAATCCAGAAAAAGAAAAAAAAAGAGAGAATAAACACCGTGGCATGCTTGTCTAGTTTTGTGGTCTTTGTTACTTGAGTAAGTAAGCCCGAGGGGATTGTCCTTACACCTAGCGCCCTAAGGTCTTAATGTCTTGGGAGTCGTTGGTCGAAAGCTCATTAAGGTAGCACTGAAAAGCCTAAGGGAATAAGACATTGCACAACCATGAGAAAAAAAATGAATAAAACACGAGAAAGAGCAAAAATGCCCTCGTGGTTGAATAAAAGTATAAATAAATACTGTATTTACCCTAAGATTTGGTAATTGCTTAGTTTTAACTGGAGTTATCATGTTCACAAAAGTAATTGAATTGGAACTGAAATTTTCCTTCTAAGAAGTTTGTTATGTGATTATCTTAAACCGTGGTTGGTTAGAATGGTTAACAAACACGCACACACAACATTGGTGATGACTGGTTTGGATTGACTAATTGGTTAGAGTTATGAATTTTGACTTGATTGGATATATTGTTTGAGTACCAATGGTATCTTTGAGGCATGTTGCTATATATCATACTGATTTATTACCAGGTTTGTAGGTATATTAGGAAGTAGATCATGCATATGCATTCATGTAGTTAAGTTCAGTTGTTTATTTTTAGTTCTTCTGTATTTTTCCTTGAGGACAAGCAAATATTTAAGTTTGGGGGTATTTGATGAGTGAGTTTTATATCCATGAATTGAATATGTTTGAGCTTAATCTTTTGTATGTTTTTAAGTGTTTGTGTATATTCATACATATTTTACGTTGTTTTGTAGGATTTGGGACAAAAGTTACTTGGATCGACGTTTGGGGTTGCTAGATTCGCGATTTCGGCTTGCCATTTACACAACAGTCACTTCAGAGCCAATTTGAGTATTGCTCCGGACCTTATTTCGAAACACTTAAAGAATGAAAGTTGTATATCTACGTCTCCTCTTTCCGGAACATCTTAAATCATCGAAATCGGAGTTCGGACGAAGAAGTTATGGCCATTTTCCCAAAGGACGTCGAAGCAAAAAATTTCCAGAAAAGGCCCCAGTAAAGGCATCCTATTTCATGCTGTATTTGGGGAGTCAGGGGAAGAGTTTGGTGAGGCTTGGACGCGTTTTGGGGCGAATTTTGACACTTTTCTGACTCCAAATTGGATTGAGTTTGTTTCTAAATTAAAAATTGGACTTGTAACCTATAAATACATGTTGTAAGGCATAAAATAAAGAGAGATTAAATAGATTAGATTAGAGAAACACTCCATTAGATTAGAACATAAGCCCTAGTTCTTAATTAACCATTGGAGATTGAAGCAAATTGAAGAACACTGGAGATCAAGAGCAAGAGCAAGTGGGGAGCATCAGATTTGCTGACAACAGATTCTATTCTCTTCTCTTATCATACTTTTATCTTTTAATGTCTATTCAGTTGTGGATTCTTGATTTTAATTCAATGACAATGAACTAATTCTTTTATTAAGATTTCAATTGAACCTTTTATGTCTATAAATTAGTTATTCAATTTATTCGAATTATTTGTGTCAAAGTGACTTGTTTATCTTGCCTTATGCTCATTGATTAATTATTTGATCAGTAATTACCTTGTTACTCTAGAAGGAATTGAAAGAGGAGATCTAGGGTTAGAACTGGGCATGATAACATGTGACTTAGTTATTTGCATGATGAATAATTAGGTTCGTAAATTGAATGAAAATATCTGTTCACCGCATGTAACACATAAGGAATTAGAATTGAAGGAGTTTAATTCAATTGTTTTGCATAGGAATATAGCAAGATTAATTTGGATTAAATAGAAGTCATTTGATCACTTGGAAAAGGACTTTTGGCATTTGAGAATTCCTGTTAACAATTCAGTAGGCATAATAATTGGGATAATTGGATAATTGATTTATAGTTCATAATTGGGGATATTGAAGTCTTAATATTTATTTATTTGAATTCATTTATAAAGCAATTCGGTTTAATTAGTTAATTTAGTTTTCTTAATTAAAAAAATCACAATTTGAGATTGTTTAGATAAAATTAGTTTGGTTAAGAACTAGTACTTGGTGATTTTTATTAAATAATTCTTCGTGGGAACGATACTCTACTTTCACTTTATTACTTGTTGATCGTGTATACTTGCACATATTCATTAATTGCGAAATCAATCAACACTCACCCCCGCTCTCGAGTCTCGACTATCAGTTTCTCACTTAGTCAAAGATCAAAACCCAAATCTTCAAAACCTATCGATCTCTCGCTCTCGCTCTCGACTCTCATAGATCAAAACCCAGTCAAAGATCAAAACCCAAATCTTCAAAATCATCGATCTCTCACTCTCGACTATCTCTATCAATCTCGCTCTCGCTCTCGACTCTCACAGATCAAAACCCAGTCAAAGATCAAAACCCAAATCTTCAAAATCATCTATCTCTCTCTCTCTCTCTTGACTATCTCTCTCACAGTCAAAGATCTAAACCCAGATCTTCAAAATCGATCGATCTCTGAGATTATCTCTCACTACTCAAAATCATCTCTCACTCACTACTTAGTCTCACTACTCAAAAGTATCATAGTCTCCAAATCATCTCTCAGATCTAATCGATCGATCTCTCAGTCTCTCACTCCTCTCCGCCTCCGAACGGACGCAACTCTTGCCTGGATCAATGTTAACTCCGGCGCCATATTCTTGAATAATTTGACAAAACACAGCTTTTTTCAGGGCCCTCTTTCCTTCATTTCTCGTGTTGTTTTATTTTTAGCTTATGTATCCATGACTTGGATCTGTTAGACTGTTAATGGTAAAATTATATTTATTGTGCATATGACCCAGTTGATTTGTACAGATTCAGTTATTAACCGAAATACCGAATTTACAATTCTGTAATTCGGTATTCGGTATTTCGGTTATTGCCAAATTTCAGTTAGTATTTTGAATAGTAAAATTATGACTATTTCGGTATTCGGTTTGGTTATAACCGAATGATCAATCCTAAGAGTAGATGGTTATATCATTTTAAAAATTATTTCTGTTTCCTTCTTTTCTTTTGCATTCCAAGTTAATCCCAACTATACCCAAAATCCTAAAATTGCATCTTAATCTGATCATTGCTTTGTTTCTACTAATTTTCATCCAATTAACTTTTACTTACAATTAATCTAGACTAAAACCTTAAATTATGGTAATTAGCAAAACAGACGGTCCGGATCTTAAGCTCACCCCTTATCTAACATATAAGACCCCAAATTTTATGAATAAAGATTAATTTTTTCGAAATATTTTTTTAGTATTAAGGTGTGGATTTGATATAATGTTATAGTTGTGGATAATATTTATAAATTTTGTAAAGTATGCAAGTTGTTATAAAATATTCGATTGGTCGGGGAATATTCATTTTATCAGAGAATATTCGTACGATGACACAATCATTGGTGGACCCCACAACATAATTATTGTCGGAGTTAAAAAACGACATAAATAACTTTTTATAAAAATAACGGCGAAAGTTTTACTGTTAACTATTGAAATACCCAGTGATGAAAAGTACAGTAATACGCGTGGTTGCATAATAGAACACGGTATTGATTATTGATGCTTATGTGAGAAGTCACTCAGTTTTATTCAATTATTGCTACAGTAATTGCTGCATAGTATCTCACGTTATTGATTCAATTATTATCGCAATATTTTATATTATTAAATCAATAATTGAGATGACAAGTTATTCATATTATTATTTGCATAATTAACAATGTCTAGAAAGTTCTGTCGATGAAAGGGATTTGGTCACCTAATTGCGCGCCAATAGGGAGAAATTCTTATCGAAAAACCCTCTCTTTCTTAGGAACGATCTGGTTGTTAATATTGCGAGTTATAATAATGATGAAAAAATGTTGTTAAAAATATTAAGGGGATTTTTATGAAGTATTTGTTGTAAATTTTGCTTATTATATGGACCCCCATTTACTTATTTTTCAAAATAATCGGTAGAAAGTTATTCAGTATATATATATATATATATATATATATATATATATATATTATAAAGGTGGGGGCCACACCTGGGGCCCATGTATGGAAGAAAAAATGAAATGGGAGGGAGAAAAAGGAATGGAGTCACGGGTGAAATATTGGTGGAAGGGTGGATATGGTGGAATGAATTTTTGTTTTATAAGATTATAAATAGAATATATTATATTTTATTATGCATAGTGCATCATAGTAAAATCAAAAATTTTAAAATTTTTAATCGGCCGAACGTCCATGATTTTTCGTTTGAAATTACTGTGCGTCCGTGATTATTTCCTAAATAGTATCCTTCCATTCTACTATAAATAGGACGCTTAGTTTAGAAAAGAAAATCACACCAGAATCAGAAAATTCTTCTTCTATAATATTGAGCATATTTCTTTTGAGTTTTAGGAAGATTTGAGTGTAGAAAATAGTATAAGTTTTCTTCAAGAATATCCCTGCTATACCAGTTATAATACTCTTCTTTTTAAGGTAAGGGGTATTATTTATTTCATATTCACTTACGATATTATTTTTTCGTATTCGTAAGAAATTTTATTTCGTTCAATATTCGCAAGAAATATTATCTTCGTTTAATATTCGTAAGGAATATTATCTTTGTTCAATATTCGTAAGGAATATTATTTTCGTTCAACAGTTGTAAAGGATATTATTTTTGTTCAATATTCGTATGAAATAATATTTTCTTCCATGCTCTGTAGTATGTAAGTAATATTATTTCGTTTCAGATTCAGAATTCTACACTCATTTTGTTAAGTTTTGACTTCTATACTCCATGAAATTAGTAGAATATCCTTGAAATTTGCGCTTCATCCAGTATCTTTTCATGAAAATATTATTCTGAACATTCTTGATAAGTTTTAACTTTTTCATGTCGGATTACTATTCACGGGGTACTATTCCTGAAGTACTATTCATGGGGTACTATTCACTCAGGTACTATTCACCTGGGGTACTATTCATGATAAAAATTAATTTCTTTTCGGTCCAAATCATTTTTGATACAATATTATTCTTGAATTTTACTCCACAAAGCAGTATCATGTTGATGATTTGGACATTATTGAATTCTGGATAAATTAAATTATAAAATATTTAAAATTTATCATTGATCTCGTTTGATTGAATTTTTATATCATTGTCATCATCCTCATGCTTATATTGTGATGGAAGTCATCTTTGGCCCGTAGTGCATTGATGGACTGTTGATTGGTATAATTATGACAAGGGATTATTCGGTATAATCATGACCTATAATGTTACAAGTGATGTGGATTATTTATTGAGCTGAGTCTAAGCAACAATTATTGGTATGATCATGACCGTGCGTTCTCTTCGGCCAAGGGTGCAAAGATGAATTGTTGTTTAGCATGTTCATGACCATTGGTGAAAACACGAATATCCTTGGTCCGTAGTGCATGCATGGATAATTCGTGGTCGTGATACTAATGAATATCCTTGGCCCGTAGTGCATGGATAATTCAATGATGTGGATTATTTATTAAGCTGAGTCTCAGCGATAAATTTGATGATAAACTTTTAAATCATAAAAGATAGTAGATAACATCCTCTACTTGACTCTTCTAATGGATTTCTTATATTCCGCTGCAGTTGTTGATCTAAAACTTGTTGTCTATTATATTCTATCAGTTGTTATACTGTTGAAAGCTAAGGATAATTTATTTTATATTATATTAGACATAATATTTCTTACTGGGCTAGCTAGTTGAGCTCACCCCTTTCTTTCACTGTTCTCTTCAGGAAATGAGAATATAGTTGGAACTAGTCGGGAAATAGATTGACGGTCCAGATGGTTGTTTTAGTAGTCCTTACTATTCTGTGAAATAGAGTGATAATAATTGTAATGGATTGAATTTGAGTTTGGATATTGTCTAGGAGACAATATTTGTATTAAAACTCACAGCTTATGTTTGTCGTATTCTGCACTACACTTAACAGTTGTATAAGTACTTAAGTTTGTATTTGAATTTTGTACCATGTATTTGGCGACTCAGAATGGGTGATGTATACCTATTTTGGGGGCGTCACAGTTGGTATCAAAGCTTAGGGATATAATCCCTGGCTGAGATTTGAGGATAGAATTAGGAGGGGTGAGACAGGTAAATCTTTCGCTAGTATGACCTACCTAAGTTTATTTGTTATTTAATTGGTCGGTCAAGAATATAGGGATAATATGTGGCATGTAAATTAACCCTTGTTTTGTGACAGTAAAATGGCATCTAAAAATGTTGAGATAAGCAATGGAGCACATGAGACCGTTGAGTCACTGACGATCAATAACCAGGATAATGTTCACCAGGAAGATAATAATCCTCCTGTAAACAACAACACCGATTAAATGACGGATGATGGTACATTTGGGAGTTTTTTAGAATTCATACAGCACCAAACGAGAGAGACTCCTGCTCATAATACAGGTGGAGTTAATGGCAACTCACGGCTGGTCACTGCAAAACTGTTCAAGGAGCTGGGACCGCCGGAGTTTTTGGGAAAGCCAGAACCACTTAAGGCAGAAACGTGGATAAAGCAGATCACCAAGATATTTGATGTCTTGGAATGCTCAGAGGAGAAAAAGGTTCCCTTCGCCACCTTTATATTGCGTGAAGAGGCAGATTATTAGTGAGAATTTGTAAAACGTACCCAGCCTGCCACACTCAAGATGTCTTGGGAGAAGTTCCAAGAATTGTTCAATGACAAGTACTTTCCTGAAAGTATTCGTCACATGAAAGAGATTGAATTCATCAAGATGGAGCAAAACAATATGACCGTATCGCAGTACGATGCTAAATTTGTGGAATTATCTCGGTTTGCATCCCATTTGGTAGATAATGAGGAGAGAATGACGCGAATGTTTCTGCGAGATTTGAAACCCGAAATACGTCAATACCTCATTTCTCATAAACTTTGCTTGTATTCAGATGTTGTGAATATGACTCAGTTATTGGAACGCGATAATGAGACAACCCAACCAAGAGAGAGCAGTCGACAAATCGATAATACCAATGGTAGCAGTCATTGAAGCGGTGAAAACAAACGTGGAGGAAATCAATATGCCAGAAATGGTAACCACTTTGGTGGTAATCGTGGTCAGGATAATAGGAAATGTGAACTAAGTGAGAGCAATTTCAAGAAGAGAAGGTTCAATAATGATGGAAAGACAGCAACACCATCACCCGTTTCCAAGGAAGAAGAACGACCACCGGTCGTACGTTTCAAATGCGAACAGGAGGGACACATCCGTCCAAATTGTACACAGCAACCCAAAGCGTGTTTTATTTGCGAAAGAGAAGGTCATTTAGCTCGATTTTGTTGTGTAGTGAAGTCAAGTCCAGCTGAAATGGTGACGCCAAAGGATGTCCCAGACAAGTCAAAACCGGTAGTTTAAGTGAGAGCGTTTGTTAAGGAACCCGAACGAAGTTATCACAGGTAAGCTAATCATAAACTCTTGCAAAGTCCTTATTCGATACCGGTTCTACCTATTCTTTTATTTCTCCTACTTGCGCTCAACATTTAAATTTGACTCTAGAGAAATTAGACTTTGACTTATCTATTGAAATTCTGTTGGGAGAAACCTTCATTACATCCACTATTTATAAGTCTTGTTTGATTCAAATCGGCACCCTCACTTTACCTGTCGATTTTATCTCTTTGAAAATACTTGCCTTTGATGTGATTTTAGGAATCGACTGGTTAACTATTCATCATGCTAAAATTGATTATTTTCGTAAGGTTGTTAGTTTTCATATTCCTAACCAACCTGTTATCCGAATTCAAGCAACCAAACCACTAAAGTCAATAACTGTCATATTAAGCCATAAGTAAAGAGCCCTGAACCTTTTGCTGGTGACTTTCAAGTCTTGGAATGCATCGAAGCCAGACTTTCCATAGGGGACGCCATGAATAACGGTGGAAGTTGATAGGTATCAATGTGACATGTTATCCAAGTCTTGGATGAGAGTCACAGTTTTGAATAATATTTCTATCATTGATAAATTTCCTGACGTATTCCCTGAAGACTTCATGGCCTACCCCCAGAGCGTGAAATCGAATTTTGTATTGACCCTAGTACAAAACCCATTTCTAAAACCCTCAAATATTTCTTTACCTAAAATGAATGTAACATACGCTGAAGACGTTGGCTCGAGCTGTTGAAAATTATGATAATACCATTCAATACCATCCTAGAAAAGCGAACGTAGTAGCTGACACGTTGAGTAGAAGATCGTATGCGGTTACGAGTGCGATATTGTTAACATAAAGACCCATTTCGTACGACTTACAAAAGATGTAGATAGAGTTAAAGACTCTAAGGACCCACGTGAAGATAGCGAATATACGAGTAGAATCGACTTTAATCGATATATTTAAAGTTGTTTAAGCTATAGACCCGGAGCTGATGAATGTGAATAAGAAGGTTCAAGAAGGCGTTATTCTAGAAGCAAGAGTCAATGAAGAGAGGAAATCTCAACCCTCAATTTTATTAGTCTATTTGAAATCCTCGATTGAGTAGGAACTGTGGCCTATAGACTCGCTTTACCGCCAAGTATGTCGCGTGTTCATAACATTTTTCACGTATTGATGTTACGTAAATATGTAGATGACCCGAACCACATTATTGAATTAGAACTAGACGTGATAGCAGAAGAATTAACGTATGAGGAGATACCTGTTAAAATCTTGGATAAGAAGGAATATATTCTACGCTCAAAGGTTATACCTCAAGAGTTAGAATCTGACGAGGTATCCTCACCTCTTCGACATACCAGGTACGTACGTTAATTTCGAGGACGAAATTTCATAAGAAGGGGAGGTTGTAAGACCCTAAATTTTACGAATAAAGATTAATTTTCTCAAAATATTTTTTTTAGTATTAAGATGTGGATTTGATATAATGTCATAGTTGTGGGTAATATTTATAAATTTTACAAAGTATGCAAGTTGTTATAAAATATTCGATTGGTCAGAGAATATTCGTACAACGACATAATCATTGGTGGACCCCACAATGGAATTATTGTCGGAGTTAGAAAACGATAGAAATAACTTTTTATAAAAATAACGGCGAAAGTTTTACCGTTAACTGTTGAAATACCCGGCAATAAAAAGTACAGTAATACTCGTGGTTGCATAGTAGCACACGATATTGATAATTGATGCTTACGTGAGAAGTCACTCAGTTTTATTCAATTATTGCTACAGTAATTACTGCATAGTATCTCACGTTATTGACTCAATTATTGTTACAATATTTTATATTATTAAATCAATAATTGAGATAACAAGTTATTCATATTATTATTTGTATAATTAACAATGTCTAGAAAGTGTTGTCGAGGAAAGGTGTTTGGTCGCTTAATTGTGCGCCAATAGGTAGAAATTGTGACGCCCCCAAAAATAGGTATACATCACCCATCTAGAGTCGCCAAATATATGGTACATAAATCAAATACAACTTAATTATACAACTCTCGTGTAAAATACGACAAAACATAAACTGAGAGTTTAAACAAGAATATTGCCTTCTAGACAATATCCACTCTCAATGGAGTCCTCATAGACAGTATACAAACTCAAATTCAGTCCTCATTACATTTATTATCACACTATTTCATAGAATAGTGAGGACTACTAATGCTATCATCTGTACTGTCAATCCGTCCCCCGACTCGTCCCAGCTATATTCTCATTTCCTGAAAAGAACAGTGAAGGAAAGGGTGAGCTCAACTAGCCCAGTAAGAAATATTATGACTAAGATAATGCAGAATAAATTATCATTAGCCTTCAACAATGTTAAACTGATAAAATACAAAAGAAATCAAGTTTAACTGCAGCGGAACAAGCAATCCATTAGAAAAGTTAAGTAGAGAATAAAATCTACTATCTTCTATGATTTAAAATGTTTTCATCAATTTTTATCGCTGAGACTCAGCTTAATAAATAAACCACATCATCGAATCATCCTTGCACTACGGACCAAGGATATTCATTAAATCATCAATGGTCATGACTATACCGAATAATCCCTGGTCATAATCATACCAAAAACTGTCCATAAATGCACTACAGGCCACTGAAGATTTTTACCACATCATTCGTCACATTACGGTCATGACTATACCAAATAATCCCTGGTCATAATCACACCAAGTCCCTCTATGCACGTAAGCCAAAGATGACTTTTATCACAATATAAACATGAGGATGATGACAATGATATAAGCATTAATCAAACGAAAACAAGGATAAATATTAAAGACTTTAAATTTATCCTAATATTATTAATCACTTAATAAACTCATAATCCAATATTATTAATATTATAAAATATATTTTAATCACTTCTTAAACTTATAAATAATTTATTTCAATTGTTTATACTTTACCAAATAATGCATTTAATCATTCAAAAATGCCATACTCATAAGATTTCATCACCAATGATCAAATCCCTTATCAAAAATATGCATATACTCTATATAGGATTCCCAAGCCATAAAATCATATTGACCAATTTTCAACTTCACATAACATATTTAACTCATATACTCATAACTAGTTCATTTTCATGAAAAATACCAAATCAGTCCAAAAAATATTTCTTTTCTGGGATTTAACAGAATATAGTCCCATATTGAACATATATTTTTCTCAGAATTTTTAAAATTTATTTACTATTTTTCAAAAATCAATTTCTAATTACACATGTCAATTTCTAATTACACATGCTACCTCAAGTTTAACTCCAGCAATTCCCAAATCTTGGCAGGATCTTACACATGTTAATGTGAGCCTCTATTTTAAATTATGTGGTCATCGGAGTTGTAGAACTCCGGTTATAGCATTTTTTGTCGGAAAACCTAAATTTTGAAATAGTCATAACTTGCTCATTTTAAGTCGGAATGAGCTCATTTTTGGACAGGAGGTACTTTATACCATATGTTTTCATGACCCAAAAGGCCGAAATTTTTCTCATAAATTAATTGGTCGAAACAGCCCTTACAAAATTTTGGGCACTAGCCTTTTTGGAATTTGCAGTTTTTGACTCCTTTGCTAAAATCAGTCCACACAGAAATCTACAACACCTTTTCCAGTGATTCCACTTGGATAAGTTAGAAAACTCATAGATCTAACTCTAGAACTTAACCACACTCAAAAATTCGAAATATAATAGGAGATATGGTCAATTGAATTTCATATTCTATTTTCACCAAAATTTGATTTTTAACCCTTTGTGATTTCTAAGAAACTTTCATGTTTTCACATAATAACCAACATAACTCATCATGACAATGACATAATAATTCAATAAAACAAGTCCAAGAATTAATTTATCCATGAACCAATAACGTCCAAATTGTCAACATGATACTGCAAATGGATTTTTTCCCATCATGCGGTAATCCACGCATACAGATCATTTCCATAATTTAATAAGGAATGAATACAAAGGATCATTCACCATGCATGTGGTAATCCACATAGACAGGTTATTCCCAACAGAATAATAAAGAATGGAATAACAGAAGAATTCACCATGCGTATGATAGATCACATGCATGTGTTATTCCCAATGAATAATAAAGAATGGAACTAGGTCATGCGTAGCGCGCAGGCGCATGTGATATTCCGGCATAATA
Organism: Panax quinquefolius; assembly: GCA_020205615.1. NCBI lineage: Eukaryota > Viridiplantae > Streptophyta > Magnoliopsida > Apiales > Araliaceae > Panax > Panax quinquefolius. Next base: position 38,802,269 of record CM035159.1, on the reverse strand, counting down.
ATAAATAATGGAATAACAATAGAATTCACCATGCATGCGATAGATCGCACAAACAAAGTTATTCAACGAATAATAAATAATCGGAACCGAATTCATGCTTAAACGCATGCGAACGTGATATTAAATGACGAATAATAAATACGTAATAATAAATAATGGAACTGTCGTCAAAGTAAATTACACCGAAGCGTGATATTCCAATGAGAATAATAAAGAATGGAATAACAACAAAATTTCACCATGTATGCGGTACTTCGCATAAACAGGTTATTCTAGCAGAATAATAAAGAATGGAATAACAACAGAATTTTACCATATATGCGGTACTTCGTATAAACAGGTTATTCCCAATAGAATAATAAAGAATGGAATAACAATAGCTCTCTTCATGAATACGAAAGAAATAATACCCCTTACCTTAGAATAAAGCTGGATACAGGAGTAGTGAAGTAGTTGAATACTTTTCTTCTTTCTCTCTATAGTTTCTCTCTCTAGAGTTTCAGTGAATTCGTAAGAAATATTGAAGGAATGAGCTTCTATTTATAGGAGAATGGGTTGAATAGTAACTAATCCATGAAGGGTCCAGATTGAATTACTTTTAAACGGACGGTCTAGATTGGTTTACAATAAAATATTCTAATAAAACAAAATCTTTTAAATAAAATATAATATGTTCTATTTATAATCTAATAAAACGAATAACTTTATAAAAGTATTATGTTTTATATAAAAAGATTTTACTATGCAAAGAGACTATGCAAGCACTATGCAAATACTATGCATAATAAAATATAATATATTCTAATTATTGTCTAATAAAACAAATAACTTTATAAAAGTATTACATTTTATATAAAAAGATTTTACTATGCAAAATACTATACATAATAAAATATATTATATTCTCGATTATTGTCTAATAAAACAAATAACTTTATAAAAGTATTCATTTTATATAAAAAGTTTTTCTGTTTTATTACATTAATAATACTAATAAAACAAAACTTCATCATCATTATTATAATTCACACTATTAATCGACTGTGTCGTTCCTGGAAAGAGGGCTTTCAATAAAGGATTTCTCCCTATCAAGCGAGCAATTAGGTGACCAAACCTCTCATTGGCGAACTTCGAGACATCGTTAATATTGCAAATAATAATATTAATAACTCTGTCATCTCAATTATTGATTTAATAATATATAAAATATCGATAATAATTGAATCAATTAACGTGAGATACTATGCAACAATTCTTCAAGCAATAATTGAACAAAACCGGTGACTTCTCACGTAAGCATCAATAATCAATACTGGTATGCTACTATGCAACCGCGTGTATTCTTCGTACTTTTACTACCGAGTAGTTCAACAGTTTTAACGGTAAAACTTCTGCTGTTAATTTCATAAAAATATTTTTGTCATTTTCTCAATCCGACAATAATTCCATTGTGGGGTCCACCAATGATTGTGCCGTCGTACGAATATTTCCCGATCAATCGAACAACTTGCATACTTCGCAAAATTTATAAATATTACCCACAACTATAACATTATCTTAAATACACAGAGAAAATTAATCTTTATTCACAAATTTTAGGGTCTCACAATCTCCCCTCCTTATGAAATTTTGCCCTCGAAATTTACGTACGTGCCTGGTATGACGAACAGATGAGGACACTTCGTCAGATTCTAACTTTTGAGGTATAACCTTTCAGCGTAGAATATATTCCAGGATTTTAACAGGTATATCTTCATATGTTAAATTATCTGTTATCTCGTCCGGTTCTAAATCAATAACGTGGTTCGGGTCGTCCACATATTTACGTAACATTGATATGTGAAAAACGTTATGAACACGCGACATACTTGGTGGTAAAATGAGTCTATAAGCCACAGTTCCTACTTAATCGAGGATTTCAAATGGGCCCATAAAATCGAGGGTTGAGATCTCCTCTCTTCATCGATTCTTGCTTTTAGAATAACGCCCTCTTGAACCTTCTTCTTCACATTTCATCAGATTCAGATGTGTAGCTTGAGCGGTTTTAACTTTATCGATTAAAGTCGATTCTACTCGTATATTCGTTATCTTCACGTGGGTTCGTATATTCGCACTCGAAAACGCATACGATCTTCTACTCAACGCGTCATCTACCACGTTCGCTTTTCCACGATGGTATTGAATGGTACGATCGTAATCTTCAACAGCTCGAGCCAACATCTTTGGCGCATGTTACGTTCATTTTAGTTGAAAAAATATTTAAGGATTTTAGAAATGGGGTTTTGTACTGGTGTCAGTACAAAATTCAATTTCACGCTCTAGGGGTAGACTAAGAAGTCTTCAATAATACGTCAGAAAATTTATTAATAATAGAAATCTCATTCAAAACTGTGACCCTCATCCAAGACAGTATCTAATAAGGTATAGACTTCGTAAAAATGTATAATTAACTAACCCGTACTAACTTCGTTCGGGTTACTCGCTTTTTGAGAAGTCATTAAAAACGCTCTTCCTGAAACCACCGACTTTGTTTTGTCCATATCCGTCGTTGGTGCCACCGTCCCAGCTGGACTTGACTTCACTATACGACAAAATCGAGCTAAATGACCATCTCTTCTTAAAATTTCCACTTCTATTATCTTGGCCATGATTACCACCGAAGTGGTTACCATTCTTGGCATGATAATTTCTCCCACGATGGTTATCATTGTTCTAATGGCCGTTGCCACCGGTATGATTATTATCTCGTTGCTGGTCATTACCTTTTGGTTGTGCTGACTCATTATCGCGCTCCAATAACTGAGCCCTATTCACAACATTTGAATATAAACAAAGTTTATGAGAAATGTGGTATTGACGTATATCGGGTTCAAACCTCTTAGAAACATTCGCGTCATTCGCTCCTCATTATCGACCAAATGGGATGCAAACTGGGATAACTCCACAAACTTAGCCTCGTACTGCGATACGGTCATATTATTTTGCTCCATTGCTTATCTCAACATTTTAAGATGCCATTTTCAAACACTGTCACAATACAAGGGTTAATTGACATATCACATATTATCTCTATACTCTGACCGACCAATTAAATACAAAATAAACTTAGGTAGGTCCTACTAGCGAAGGAATTCCCCGTCTCTCCCCTCCTAGTTCTTGCCTCACATCTCAGCCAGGGATCATATCCCTAAGCTTTGATACCAACTGAAAATAGGTATACATCACCCATCTAGAGTCGCCAAATACATGGTACATAAATCAAATACAACTTAATTATACAACTGTCGTGTAAAATACGACAAAACATAAACTGAGAGTTTAAACAAGAATATTGCCTTCTAGACAATATCCACTCTCAATGGAGTCCTCATAGACAGTATATAAACTCAACTTCAGTCCTCATTACATTTATTATCACACTATTTCATAGAATAGTGAGGATTACTAATGCTATCATCTGTATTGTCAATCCGTCCCCAGACTAAATCCCGGTATATTCTCATTTCCTGAAAAGAACAGTGAAGGAAAGGGTGAGCTCAACTAGCCCAGTAAGAAATATTATGACTAAGATAATGCCGAATAAATTATCATTAGCCTTCAACAATGTTAAACTGATAAAATACAAAATACATCAAGTTTAACTACAGCGGAACAAGCAATCCATTAGAAAAGTTAACTAGAGAATAAAATCTACTATCTTCTATGATTTAAAATATTTTCATCAATTTTTATCGCTGAGACTCAGCTTAATAAATAAACCACATCATCGAATCATCCCTGCACTACGGACCAAGGACCAGCAGAATAATAAAGAATGGAATAACAACAGAATTTCACCATGTATGCGGTACTTCGCATAAACAGGTTATTCCCAACAGAATAATAAATAATTGAATAACAATAGCTCTCTTCATGAATACGAAAGAAATAATACCCCTTAACTTAGAATAAAGCTGGATACAGGAGTAGTGAAGTAGTAGAATACTTTTCTTCTTTCTCTCTATAGTTTCTCTCTCTAGAGTTTCAGTGATTTCGTAAGAAATAATGAAGGAATGAGCTTCTATTTATAGGAGAATGGGTTGAATAGTAACTAATCCATGAACGGTCCAGATTGATTTACTTTTAAACGGACGGTCCAGATTGGTTTACAATAAAATATTCTAATAAAACAAAATCTTTTAAATAAAATATAATATATTCTATTTATAATCTAATAAAACGAATAACTTTATAAAAGTATTCTATTTTATATAAAAAGATTTTTACTATGCAAAGACTATGCAGGCACTATGTAAAAACTATGCATAATAAAATAAAATATATTCTAATTATTGTCTAATAAAACAAATAAATTTATAAAAGTATTCTATTTTATATAAAAAGATTTTACTATGCAAAAAACACTATGCGTAATAAAATATATTATATTCTAATTATTGTCTAATAAAATAAATAACTTTACAAAAGTATTCTATTTTATATAAAAAAGCTTTTCATTTTATTACATTAATAATACTAATAAAACAAAACTTCATCATCATTATTATAATTCACACTATTAATCGACCACTGTGTCGCTCCCGAGGAAAGAGGGGCTTTCAATAAGGATTTCTCCCTATTAGCGCAATTAGGTGACCAAACCTCTCCTTGGCGTAACTTCTGACATCGTTAATATTGTAAATAATAATATTAATAACTCTGTCATCTCAATTATTGATTTAATAATATATTAAATATCGATAATAATTGAATCAATTAACGTGAGTACTATGCAACAATTCTTCAAGCAATAATTTAACAAAACCGAGTGACTTCTCACGTAAGCATCAATAATCAATACCGGTAATGCTACTATGCAACCACGCCATTCATCAGTACTTTACTACTGAAAGTAGTTCAACAGTTTTAACGGTAAAACTTTTCGTAGATTAATTTCATAAAAATATTTTTGTCATTTTCTCAATCCGATAATAATTTCATTGTGGGGTCCACCAATGATTATGCCGTCGTACGAATATTCCCCGACCAATCGAACAACTTGAATACTTTGCAAAATTTATAAGTATTACCCACAACTATAACATTATCTCAAATACACACCATAATTTTAAAAAAAAATATTTCGAGAAAATTAATCTTTATTCACAAAATTTGGGGTCTCAGAGAAATCCTTATCGAAAAGCCCTCTCTTTCTTGGAAACGATCTGGTTGTTAATATTGCGAGTTATAATAATGATGAATAAATGTTGTTAAAAATATTAAGAGGATTTTTATGAAGTATTTGTTATAAATTTTACTTATTATATAGACCCCCTATTTACCCATTTTTCAAAAAAAATCGGTAGAAAGTTTTTCAGTGTATATATATATATATATTATAAAGGTGGGGGTCCACACGTGGGGCCCATGTGTGGAAGAAAAAATGAAATGGAAGGGAGAAAAAAGAATGGAGTCACGGGTGGAATATTGGTGGAAGGGTGGATATGGTGGAATGAAGTATTATATATATATATATTATATAAGTTTTGTTTTATTATATTATAAATAGAATATATTATATTTTATTACGTATAGTGCAGCATAGTAAAATAAAAAATTTTAAAATTTTCAATCGGCTGAACGTCCGTGATTTTTTGTTTGAAATTACTGTGCGTCCGTGATTATTTCCTAAATAGCATCCTTCCATTCTCCTATAAATAGGATGCTCAGTTTAGAAAAGAAAATCACACCAGAATCAGAAAATTCTTCTTTTATATTATTAAGCGTGTTTCTTTCGAGTTGTAAGAAGATTTGAGTGTAAAAAATAGTACAAGTTTTCTTCAAGAATATCTCCGCTATACCAGTTGGAATACTCTCCTTTTTAAGGTAAGGGGAATTATTTATTTCATATTCAGTTACGATATTATTTTTTGTATTCGTAAGAAATTTTATTTCGTTCAATATTCACAAGAAATATTTTCTTCGTTTAATATTCTTAAGGAATATTATCGTCGTTCAATATTCGTAAGGAATATTATTTTTGTTCAACAATTGTAAGGGATATTATTTTTGTTCAATATTCGTATGAAATAAGTATTTCTTCCATACTCTATAGTATGTAAGTAATATTATTTCGTTTCAGATTCAGAATTCTACACTCATTTTGTTAAGTTTTGGCTTCTATACTCCATGAATTAGTAGAATATCCTTGAAATTTGCGCTTCATCCAGTATCTTTTCATGGAAATATTATTCTAAACATTCTTGATAAGTTTTAATTTTTTCATGCCAGAGTACTATTCACAGGGTACTATTCCCGAAGTAATATTCATAGGGTACTATTCACTCGGGTACTATTCACCCGGGGTACTATTCATGATAAAAATTTATTTCTTTTCAGTCCAAATCATTTTTGATACAATATTATTCTTGAATTTTACTCCACAAAGCAGTATCATGTTGATAATTTGGACATTATTGAATTCTGGATAAATTAAATTATAAAAGCTTTAAAATTTATCCTTGATCTCGTTTGATTGAATTTTTATATCATTGTCATCATCCTCATGCTTATATTGTGATGAAAGTCATCTTTGGCCCGTAGTGCATTGATGGACTGTTGATTGGTATGATTATGACTAGGGATTATTCGGTATAATTATGACCTGTAATGTTACAAGTGATGTGGATTATTTATTGAGCTGAGTCTCAGCAACAGTTATTGGTATGATCATGACCATGCGTTCTCTTCGACCAAGGGTGCAAAGATAAATTATTGTTTGACATGTTCATGACCATTGGTGAAAACACGAATATCCTTGGCCCGTAATGCATGCATGGATAATTCGTGGTCGTGATACTAATGAATATCCTTGGCCCGTAGTGCATGGATAATTCAGTGATATAAATTATTTTTTAAGTTGAGTCTTAGCGATAAAATTGATGGTAAACTTTTAAATCATAGAAGATAGTAGATATCATGCTCTACTTGACTCTTCTAATGTATTGCTTATTCCGCTGCAGTTGTTGATCTAAAACTTGCTGTCTATTGTATTCTATCAGTTGTTATACTGTTGAATGCTAAGAATAATTTATTCTGCATTATCTTAGTCATAATATTTCTTATTGGGCTAGTTGAGCTCACCCCTTTCTTTCATTGTTCTCTTCAGAAAATGAGAATATAGTTGGAACTAGTTGGGAAATGGATTGACGATCCAGATGGTTATTTTAGTAGTCCTCACTATTTTGTAAAATAGTGTGATAATAATTGTAATGAGATTGAATTTGAGTTTGGATATTGTCTAGGTGACAATATTTGTATTAAAACTCACAGTTTATGTTTTGTCGTATTCTGCACGACACTTAACATTTGTATAAGTTAAGTTTGTATTTGAATTATGTACCATGTATTTGGCGACTCAGAATGGGTGGTGTATACCTATTTTGGGGACGTCACATAACATACCTTGCTCATCCCCCTAGCGACGGACCGGGCAACGATTCGGTCCGTCGCTATATGTTCTGTTCGTCGCTATATGTTGTTTGTCGCTAAAAGCTAATTCGACGGTTCTATATATAGCGACGGACCGAATCGTCGTCTGGTCTGTCGCTAAAGGGGGGGTGAACAATGTATGTTAGATAAGGGGTGAACTCAAGATCCTGACCGGGGAAACAGATAGGGGATGTAATCTCTCAACATTCATGACAATCAATTTTGCACTTGAAAACAAAATCGATCGAACAAAAGCTAAACTTATTTGTATAGTGCTATTGTTCAAATTCGGATATGTTATTCCTGTTTATCCATTTAAAATATTCTTAATAGTAAATGAATATTTTTGGTGTAAAAAGTCTCAAATTCACGTTCTTGCGCCACACAAATTTTACTTGAGAAACGAAGTCATAGACATGAAGGTTCAAGGCCAGACCGACCACTTCAAATTGAGATATGAGATGAGACCAAGAATGAGATTTAAGATTTGAATTTGTATCATTTGTGCATCTTATAAAATGTAAAAACCAAATTGAAAAGACAATACAATCTAATTATGTATAATTCATATTTTTTTTCTTTCAACCCTAGAGAAATCTAGCTAGTTACTTAGCCAAACTATAGAAGAAGAATATGATATTTACATGTGTTCATGCTCTTCCTTTTTCCATTCAAACCCTAAAAATCTGCCAGGCGAAAACCTAATATACCTATATTCTGAAATTGTATCAAGGTTAGGAGACCATACTTGATCCTTTGACCCAACCAACATATCATAGCGCTTCTTCAATTCCGGCGTAGTACAAAGAAAATTAGGGTTTGGACTATCATTTTCTTTGCCTATTGTAGTAAAGCAACTGATCATAAACTCCGGCGATACCTTAAATAAAGCTTTTCCATTAGAACCCTTCATGTATTGAAATGGAGTAGTGACCTTGAAATTAATCGCGGTCCGTTTAGTGCCAGAAAGTAGGGCTGTAAAAGAAGAAGTCGAAAGGACATTACTTGTGAAACAATTAATGGGAAGAACAAAGTAGGTTTGGCCGGTTATAAGCTCGTCGTCGATGGCTAGGGCAGGGACCGGTTGGCCGATGAAGAATGAGTCTGCATGGCAAACCATGCGGTCGGGGAACTCGAACATGATTTCTCCGGCGACCGGAGTTTTGCCTGTGAGAGTTCTTGAGGTTCCTTCCCAAAAAATTAGCTTCACAAATGAATTTGGTTGACAACAAATAACCATTGTATTGCCCATGAGAAAAAGAGTTAATTTAGGGGAGGAGTTGAGTTTGTAGTTATTATATATAGAGGGGGAAGGTTGACTTTGAGGAAGTCATATCGGGAGGTCGGTAGCCGGCTATGAAACATCTTAAGGGACGTATTATGTAGTGGATTTATGTCAATCTGCTAATCATCAAAAATCACCTAAACCTAAAAATTACATGGCCCATATAACTGCCCTTTTCTGTTTTATATAGCATCTTATATATCCTATATATTGGTATCAATTAGTACCTATTCAGTTTTACTGTTTTATTTATTATTTTATCTTATATATTGGTATCAAGTAATATTTATCTATTTAAAAAGATAATTGTGAACAGATAATTGAATTATATTTGACAACAACGCATCAGAAAAGAGATAGACGATGAGACTGAAGATGTATGTATTTTAGATTCTAAAAAACATACATGACCTCTTCCTTTATCGTGTTACATCATAAGTTTGAATTTACCTCTTAGCTCGACAAAAGCGCTACATGAAAAAAAATAAAATTTCCGTAGGTTCTCCCCGTACTTTCCTCCTGGCTCCTTAATTTCCCAGGTTCTTCCAAGCCATAGTCCATATAAAGGTATCCCTAGAATTGAATTGTAATAGAAGAGGTACTCACAAAAAAAGAAGAAAAAAAAAAAGATGCCATATGAAGTTTTTAAAATACTCCCTCAAATCCGAGATTGAGAATCTCATTTTAACTAAACAAATAACGTTTTCTACTACTGTTTTACAAAATAAAAGCAGAGAGAAAATCGAAAATTGAAAATTGAAATAGTTATCAAATGAGTCCTAAAAAATATTAATCAGTTCTTTTTTATTTTATTTTAACCTATTATCTCAATTTTAGTAAATAATATTTTATTCATTCTAAAATATAAGATTATTATTGACTTTTAAAAAAATAATTTAAAAATTTACAAATTCAAAATTGATATGATAGATTTATAATTATAAAATAACAAATTTTATAATTAGTAGTAATTTTAGATAATTTATAATTTTAGTCATTGAATTGACTAAAATTATAAATATTTATATATATATATCATGAATTTTAAAATGTCTCATGCAAGTTGTGTAATACCGAAATAAATAAATATTAAATAATAAAAATTATTTTGTTTTAAAAACATATTAATTGGACTTTGTCATTTATTTGGGTCAAACTAGTTATTTAATTTGTGTGGGCTAATAAATATTAATAAGAGATGAGTAAATTAATTTAATACAATTTGGGCCTTAAAACTAAGTGGGGTCTAATTTATAATTGTGTAATTTTAAAATTCTATTAAAAGTTGGAGAGTTAATAAATATATTAATTAATAAAATCTGTTTTTAAGTGAATAAATAAGTAAAACCTAATTTTACACATAATAAGTCTAACGCGAAGAAGGTAAAAAAGAAACGGAGCAGTGTTGGCGGCGCAGGAGAACCGATTACTTTTGGTTGCCAATTCTTTTCGGTGAGTAATTATAATTTTCCTAATTATAGTCTGTAATTGTAATCATATGATAGTATACATATAATGATTGGATGACAAAAGAAATCATATATTCATATTGTGTGAATAATAAAGTAAGCATGTCTTTATATGAATTATAACTATAATAATGGGCAATATGTAAACTTAAATTTTTTTTTTAGCAATCTGAAATCGGATGGCCAGTGGGGTGATAAAGTTAGTATGCTAGCTTAATAAATAACTAATTATAATGTTATACTTAGAAATTGTATTGAAAGTTTTGTATATTAATTAATTCAAATCGAATTCATTTATTTGTTAAAATTATAAAAATTATTAATAAAATTAAATAATATTATATTAGTAATGGTTATAAAAATTTATTTAATAAAATTAAATAATATTATGTTAGTAATGGTTAGATTTGTAATAAAATTTTATTTTATTATTAGATCGAGCGGAGGGAATTTAAGGAGTACATTTGGAATATAATTTCGGGTATTACATTACTTAATCCAGGTACAGATTCCATACTCTTTCAACGAGACTCTTTTGTTTTTAATTTATTCATTTTGTTATTCGTTTCAAAATTTAGTTTTGTCTCTCATAATTGTTCCTTTTTAAATTCGTGAGAATGTTTCATTTTGGCATTAGTATTTGAAACTAGTATTTGTTGTAAGACCCCGACTTTTATGAATAAAGATGAATTTTCTATAAATATTATTTTTGAATATTAAGGAGTGAATTTGATATAATGTGATAGTTGTGGGTAATAGTTATAAATTTTGCAAAGTACGCAAGTTGTTATAATATATTCGATTGGTCGGGGAATATTTGTTTTAACATGGAATATTCGTACGACGGCACAATCATTGGTGGACCCCACAATGGAATTATTGTCGGATTAATAAAACGACAAAATTATCTTTTTATGAAAATAACGACAGAAGTTTTACCGTTAACTGTTAAAATACTCGGTGTTAAGAGTACAGTAATACGCGTGGTGGCATAGTAGCACACGGTATTGATTATTGATGCTTACGTGAGAAGTCACTCAGTTTTGTTCAATTATTGCTACAGTAATTGTTGCATAGTATATCACGTTAATTAATTCAATTATTGTCGATATTTTATATATTATTAAATCAATAATTGAGGCGATACAGTTATTCATATTATTATTTGTAACATTGACGATGTCTAGAAAGTTTTGTCGAGGAGATGTTTGGTCACCTAATTGCGCGTCAATAGGGAGAAATCCTTATTGGAAAGTCCCTTCTTTCTTGGGAACGATCTGGTTGTTAAATATTGCGAATTATAATAATGATGATTAATGTTGTTAAAAATATTGAAGGGATTTTATGAAGTATTTGTTGTAAATTGACTTATTATTTGGACCCCCATTTACCCATTTTTAAAAATGTCGATAGAATGTTATCTCAATTTTGTTTTTATTATATATATATATATATATATATATATATATATATATATATATAAGTTTATTATATATATTTATATAAATGTCGGTATATATATATAATTGTGAGCTAGTTAGTGGGTGGGTGGGTGGTGTAGGTTTTTAGTGTAGGTTTTGGTGTAGGTTTTGGTGGGTGGAAGTAAGTGCGGTATAAGGCATGTAATGAATATATATATATATATATATATATATATATATATATATATATATATTTTTTATCTTAGTTTTTTGTTTTACTCAAGAGTAGTCATCCGTGAATTGAATGATTTCACCTGGTGAATGTTTGAATGTTGCGTCCGTGATAAATTCTTAATAAAGGTTCCTTCCATTCTCTCTATAAATAGGATGCTTAGTTAGAATTGAAAATCACACCAGAATCAGAGAATTCTTCTTCTATAATATTGAGTGTATTTCTTTCGAGTTTTAGAAAGCTTTGAGCGTAGAAAACAGTCTAAGTTTTCTTCAAGAATATTCCCACCCTACCAGTCGGAATACTCTTCTTTTCAAGGTAAGGGATGTTATTTTTGTTCAATATTCGCTTGAAATAATATTTTCTTCCATACTCTGTTGTATGTAAGTAATATTATTTCGTTCTAGATTTCAAATTTTATGTAACAACCCCAAAATAGGTTCATTCCATCCAACCCATTCTGAGTCGCCAAATATATGGTACGAAAAACAACTACAACTTTATTACAACAATTGTCGTGCAAAATACAACAACACATATGCTGTGAGTTTGGATACAAATATATACCAAGCAGAGCACGTCACAATGACACCTTACATAAAGGTATAGTCAAAAACTGTTTTAGAAATTAGAATCTTTGGGAAGTGCTCAAGGAAACCTTCATACATGGGAGGCCATGCTTTTAGGTTATGGTAGATATCATATGGCCACAGAATTATCCTTGGTTGACCCAATAAACCCCAAAGAAAACGAGAAGATTACTATCATATTCTTCCCAATGGTGAGTCTTCTCTTGACATATCATTATCTCCACTGTCTCTAATTGGGTATTATACTCCAAACAAACACCAAGATTATATAGGTAGTGCTTGTAAATATACTCAGTAAGTGGATGAGCACAACCATGTCTTATGATAACACGAGGTTGTATGTCATTAGACATCTTGTATGATAGTGACAAAACACCCTTCCAAGTTAAATTCACCTCACCCTCAACATCTATGAACCACCACTCTATTCCTCGCTATCCTCGCTCGACCCCACTACACTTTTATTACACGAAAGGAACTGTGAAACAAAAGGGTGAGCACAACTAGCTCAATAAAGAATATTATGACTAAAGATAAATAAATTATCAATAGTCTTCATCGATGTAATAAATCGAGATTTAGAACATATGGTAGATGATAAAACTTTTCAACCATAGTTGCGTGCGGAATGAGCAATCCATTAGAAGAGTCAAATAGACTATAAAGTCTATTGTCTTCTCCATGTTAAAAATCCACCAACAATGTTTTATCCTGTAACATCATCAATCAATTTCTCATCCACAATCACGTGTATAACTTTCATAATCGTAATTGTAGTTCTAAATTCCTTTCCTCATCCAAGACAAAGATAATTTTCATCACTTGTCATTACACGAAACATCAAAGATCATGGTTATACCAAATCACAGTTCTGCTTCATAATCATACTAATAAATTCATCTTTGCACCATGGGCCAAAGATATTCATCAACAGATTCATCTTTACACTACAAAGCAAAGATATTCAACAACGGTCATCTTTGCATTACAAGCCAAAGATATTCATCAATAATTCATCTTTTGCACTACTGCTAAAAGATATTCAACAACAGTCATCTTTGCATTACGAGCAAAAGATATTCATCAATAATTCATCTTTGCACTTCTTAGGCATAAAGATATTCAACAACAAAGTCATCTTTTCATTACGAGCAAAAGATATTCATCAATAATTCATCTTTGCACTCTTGGCTAAAGATATTCATCGGTTGGTCATGTTCATTTAAACACTGCTCATCTTTGCACTCTGGACCAAAGATATTCTTCGAGAAATCATTCATCTTTGCATTGGTTTTATCCACGTCCAAAAATACCTCAAAAATAATCATAGTGGTGTAAAATTCAAGAATGATCAAAACATGGATACAATCAAAGCTAGTAGTATCCGAATAGATATTTTAGACGAAAAGAAAAATTTTCATTTTTCTAGAATGAATAGTCTTCATGATAATAATAGATACTTAGTATCACGTGAATAGTCTTATATCGTGAATAGTAACTCAACACCAAAAGATAGAAATTCCACAAAAAAAACATCTTCACGCTTCGTGAATAGTAACTCGTGAATAGTAACTCGTGAATAGTAACTCGTGAATAGTAACTCATGAATAGTAACCCCGACATAAAAAAGTTCCAAATTTGATAAAAATTCCAACCAATATTTCAGCATAATGATATTGAAGAAATAATATCATCGAGAAGAAAATAACATCCCTTACCTCGAAAGACAAGACTTCTAGTTGAAACACCTGGATATAGTCTTTGAAGGAACTTGCAATCGCCTAACAATACTCAAAGTATACTCAAAATACTCACAAGAATACGCCGATAATATAGAGAGAAAAGAGAAAAACTTGTTTACGGTGTGATTTTCAATTCTAACTTAGCCTCTATTTATAGGAAAATGTTAGCACGCAAGCGACTTAACTCTGCAACTGATGGCTTTACTCGCTACTATTCCCACCCACCACATTTGAAAATTCAATTGAGCACATTTCTCACCAACCAAAAAAGGGGCCCACCAATTCTAGAATTTTCCACCAAAATCATTTATAACCTAATTTAAGATTCAAATCACCTCTTAAAATTCATAACAAATTATACGTTCATTTCTAACGGTTCAAAATTTGTGAACATATACTCAACTTATATATGTATAACATATCCAAAAATTACAACGATCCAACGGTCAGATTAAAATTATAACTCACATAATAAAGTCAGTAAGAACACCGATTTGATCTTTTAATACCTCCAATCCGACAAAAAATCTTGATAAAATACCTCAACATTAATTCCTTTATTTATAACCACATAAATAAATCCATCATTTATATCCACATCAAATAAATATTTCATTGTCATATAAATCAATAATTAATTATTCATAAATAATATTATAGAATCACAATAATGACAACCAGGCGGGTTCCTGGAAAGAGGGGCTTTCAATAAGAATTTCTCCTTCTTGGCGTAGCGCAATTAGGTGACCAAACCTCTCCTTGATGTAACTTTCTAGACATTGCCAATAATGTTATCTAATAATATTATTCAAATAATATGAATTATTGATCCGATAATGGAATCTTTATGTGCGGTGACAATTATTGAACAACAATAATATAAAATATCAACGCATCAATTATTGAATCAATAAAATATAATATTGAATAATAATTACATTGTAACAATTATTGAGTAGTGCCTTCACGTAAGAATCAATAATTCAAAATACTGTGTAATACTGGTATGTTCTTCGTGCGCAACAACGCGTATTACTTTTATTTTACCAACCGGTATTCCAACGATTGTTAATTGATAACGATTACGTCGTTATTTATAAAAACTTAGTTTTGTCGCTTTTCTTCATCCGATAGCCAGTTATTACATTATGGGGCCCACAAATAGGCTACTTGTGCCGTATTTAATATTCCCACGTAAAGAATATTCCACGACCAAACGAATATTCCCAAACAATAATGAATACTTTATACCCCTTGCGTATTTTGAAAAAAATTTCATATATCACCCTTAACTTTAACTTTTATCAATTTAACCATTTCTTGAATAGAAAAATTGAATACTTTTATTTCATAAAATTCGGGGTCTTACAATCTCCCTCCTTATGAAATTTCGTCCCCGAAATTTACGTGCACTGTATTTCAAAGAGTTGAGAATACCTTGTTTTCATTTCGATTCTATCTCCCCATCATCATGATTTCTCCATTGCTTTCATCTCCCCAGTATTTTATATCATTCTAGAATACGACTTCAAAACAAAGGTTAATTGAGCAAATTAACATATCACATAATATCTCGATATTATGATGACCAACAAATAAGCTTAGGTAGGACACACTAGCGAAGGATTTACTCATCTCTCCCCTCTAGTTCTATTCCCGATCTCCGCCAGAGATCATATCCTAAGCTCGATACTAAATGTAACAACCCCAAAATAGGTTCATTCCATCCAACCCATTCTGAGTCGCCAAATATATGGTAATTACGAAAAACAACTACAACTTTATTACAACAATTGTCGTGCAAAATACAACAACACATATCTTTGTGAGTTTGGATACAAATATATACCAACTGTAGCGTCACAATGACACCTTACATAAAGGTATAGTCAAAAACTGCTTTTAGAAATTAGAATCTTTGGGAAGTGCTCAAGGAAACCTTCATACATGGGAGGCCATGCTTTTTAGGTTATGGTAGATATCATATAGCCCACGAAATTATCCTTGGTTGATCAATAAACCCCAAAGAAAAACGAGAAGATTACTATCATATTCTTCCCAATGGTGAGTCTTCTCTTGACATATCATTATCTCCACTTGTCTCTAATTGGGTATTATACTCCAAACAAACACCAAGATTATATAGGTAGTGCTTGTAAATATACTCGAAGAAGTGGATGAGCACAACCATGTCTTATGATAACACGAGGTTGTATGTCATTAGACATCTTGTATGATAGTGACAAACACCCTTCCAAGTTAAATTCACCTCACCCTCAACATCTATAGACCACCACTCTATTCCTCGCTATCCCCTCGCTCGACCCGGCTACACTTTTATTACACGAAAGGAATTGTGAAACAAAAGGGTGAGCACAACTAGCTCGAAGAAGAATATTATGACTAAAGATAAATAAATTATCAATAGTCTTCATCGATAATAAATCGTAGATTTAGAACATATGGTAGATGATAAAACTTTTCAACCATAGTTGCGGCGGAATGAGCAATCCATTAGAAGAGTCAAATAGACTATAAAGTCTATTGTCTTCTCCATGTTAAAAATCCACCAACAATGTTTTATCCTCGTAACATCAATCAACAATTCACACATCCCACAATCACGTGTATAACTTCATAATCGTAATTGTAGTTCTAAATTCCTTTCCTCATCCAAGACAAAGATAATTTTCATCACTTGTCATTACACAAACATCAAAGATCATGGTTATACCAAATCACGCCTCTGCTCATAATCATACTAATAAATTCATCTTTCGCACTACTACGGCCAAAGATATTCATCAACAGATTCATCTTTACACTACAAAGCAAAGATATTCAACAACGGGTCATCTTTGCATTACAAGCCAAAGATATTCATCAATAATTCATCTTTGCACTACAAAGCAAAGATATTCAACAACAGTCATCTTTGCATTACGAGCAAAAAGATATTCATCAATAATTCATCTTTGCCATCAAGCTAAAGATATTCATCGATTGGTCATGTTCATTTAAACACTGTTCATCTTTGCACTACTGAGCCAAAGATATTCTTCGTAAATCATTCATCTTTGCATTGGTTTTATCCACGTCCAAAATACCTCAAAAATAATCATAGTGGTGTAAAAATTCAAGAATGATCAAAACATGGATACAATCAAAGCTAGTATCCGAATAGATATTTTAGATTTAAAAGAAAAATTTTCATTTTTAATTGAATAGTGCCGATATTAAGTGAATAGTCTCAGATATCGTGAATAGTCTTAGTATCGTGAATAGTAACTCAGACACCAAAGATAGAAATTCCACAAAAAAAACATCTTCACGCTTCATGAATAGTACTCGTGAATAGTAACTCGTGAATAGTAACTCATGAATAGTAACTCGTGAATAGTAACTCATGAATAGTAACCTTGACATGAAAAAGTTCCAAATTTGATAAAATTCCAACCAATATTTCAAAGATAATGATATTGAAGAAATAATATCATCGAGAAGAAAATAACATCCCTTACCTCGAAAGACAAGACTTTAGTTGAAACACCTGGATATAGTCTTTGAAGGAACTTGCACCGCCTAACAATACTCAAAGTATACTCAAAATACTCACAAGAATACGCTCGATAATATAGAGAGAGAAGAGAGAAACTTGTTTACGGTGTGATTTTCAATTATAACTTAGCCCTCTATTTATAGGAAAATGTTAGCCTGAAGCGGACTTAACTCAAGCAACTTTGATGGCTTTACTGCTACTATTCCCACCCACCACATTTGAAAATTCAATTGAGCACATTTCTCACCAACCAAAAGTGGGGCCCACCAATTCTAGAAATTTCCACCAAAATCATTTATAACCTAATTTCTGAATCAGTCACCTCTTAAAATTAATAACAAATTATACGTTCATTTTTAACGGTTCAAAATTTGTGAACATATACTCAACTTATATATGTATAACATATCCAAAAATTACAACGATCCAACGGTCAGATTAAAAATTATAACTCACATAATAAAGCTGTAAGAACACTGATTTGATCTTTTAATACCTCCAATCCGACAAAATACTGATAAAATACCTCAACATTAATTCCTTCATTTATAACCACATAAATAAATCCATCATTTATATCCACATCAAATAAATATTTCATTGTCATATAAATCAATAATTAATTATTCATAAATAATATTATAGAATCACAATAATGACAACCAGTGCGGTTCCCGTGAGAAGGGGGCTTTCAATAAAATTTCTCCTTCTTGGCGCGCATTAGGTGACCAAACATCTCCTTGATGTAACTTTCTAGACATTGCCAATAATGTTATCTAATAATATTATTCAAATAATATGAATTATTGATCCGATAATGGAGATATCATGCAAAGGACAATTATTGAACAACAATAATATAAAATATCAACGCATCAATTATTGAATCAATAAAATATAATATTGAATCATAATTACATGTAACAATTATTGAGTAGTGCCTTCTTACGTAAGAATCAATAATTCAAAAATACCGTGTAATACCGTAATACTCTTGTAACAACGCCAGACATTTTTATTTTACCAACCGGGTATTCCAATGGTGTTAATTAACGATTACGTCGTTATTTATAAAAACTTAGTTTTGTCGCTTTTTCTTCATCCGACGCTTATTATTACATTATGGGGCCCACAAATAGTTCTGTAGCCGTATGCGAATATTCCCAAGCGAAAAGAATATTCCACGACCAAACGAATATTCCCAAAATGATAATGAATACTTTATACCCCACTTGCGTATTTTGAAAAAAATTTCATATATCACCCTTAACTTTAACTTTTATCAATTTAACCATTTACTGAATAGAAAAATTGAATACTTTTATTTCATAAAATTCGGGGTCTTACATTTTATACTCATTTTGTTAAAGTTTTTGGCTTCTATACTCCATAAAATTAGTAGAATATCCTCGATATATGCGCTTCATCTAGTATCTTTTCATGAAAATATTATTCTGAGCATTCTTGATAAGTTTTAACTTTTTCATGTCAGATTACTATTCACGGGGTTACTATTCCCAAAGTACTATTCACTCGGGGTACTATTCATGATAAAAATTGATTCGTTTTCCGTCCAAATTATTTTTGGTACAATATTATTCTTGAATTTTACTCCACAAAGCAGTATCATGTTGACAATTTGGACGTTATTGATTTCTGGATAAATTAAAATTATAAATCTTTAAAATTTATCCTTGAACTTGTTTTATTGAATTCTTATATCATTGTCATCATCCTCATGTTTATATTATGTTGAAAGTCATCTGTAGCCTGTAGTGCATAGATGGACTTGGTGTGATTATAACCATGGATTATTCGGTATAATCATGATCGTAATGTTACAAATGATGTGGTAAAAGTCCTCATTGGCCCGTAGTGCATTGATGGACAGTTGTTGGCATGATCATGACCATTGATGAATACACGAATATGCTTGGCCCATAGTGCATGGATAATTTGTGGTCGTGATACTAAAGAATATCCTTGGCCGTAGTGCAGGGGTGATTCGATGATGTTGATTATTTATTAAGCTGAGTCTCAGCGATAAAAGTGATGAAAAACCTTTTAAAATCATAGAAGATAGTAGATATCATGCTCTACTTGACTCTTCTAATGGATTGCTTGTTCCGCTGCAGTTAAACTTGATGTTAATTATATTTTATCAGTTTAACACTGTTGAAGGCTAACGATAATTTATTCTGCATTATCTTAGTCATAATATTTCTTACTGGGCTAGTTGAGCCCACCCTTTGCTTTCATTGTTCTCTTCAGGAAATGAGAATATAGCTGGGACTAGTCGGGGAACGGAGTGACAGTTCAGATGATAGCATTAGTAGTCCTCACTATTCTGTGAAATAGTGTGATAATAAATGTATTGAGGACTCCATTTGAGTTTAAATACTGTCTAGAAGACAATATTCGTATTAGAACTCTCAGTTTATGTTTTGTTTTATTTTACACGATAGTTGTATTATTAAGTTGTATTTGAATTTTGTACCATGTATTTGGTGACTCAAGATGGGTGATGTATACCTATTTTGGGGGCGTCACGGTTGGTGTCAAAGTTTAGGGATATGATCCCTGGCTGAGATGTGAGACAAGAACTAGGAGGGGAGAGACGGGGAATTCCTTCGCTAGTATGACCTACCTAAGTTTATTTGGTATTTAATTGGTCGGTCAGAGTATAAGGATAATATGTGATATGTCAATTAACCCTTGTTTTGTGGCAGTATTTGAAAATGACATCCGAGAATATTGATAATAGCAATGGAGCACAGGAGACCGTTGAGTCACCACAGATCAATACCCATGATAATGTGCAACAGGAAGACAATAATCCTCAGGTAAACAACAACAACGATCAAATGATGAATGATGGGATGTTCAGAGGCTTTATGCAGTTCATGCAATATCAGGCGAGAGCGGCTCCTGTCCAAAATGCAGGTGGAAACACTGGCAACTCTCGGTCGGTCACTGCTAAATAATTCAAGGAGCTGGGACCACCAGAGTTTTTTGGAGAGCCAAAATCACTTAAGGCGGAGACATGGATAAAGCAGATCAACAAGATATTTGATGTCTTGGGATGCTCCGAGGAGCAAAAGGTTCCCTTTTCCACCTTTATGTTGCGAGCAGAGGCAGATTACTAGTGGAAATCTGTAAAGCGTACTCAACCTGTTAGGTTTGTAATATTCATCAACGCAATCAAATTGCATAAAAAGTGCGGAAGCGTGTAAAAATCAGAGTTTAAAAAATTTACAAACCATATACCCGGATCATCCTTTATGCATAATTATTAATTAAACGAAAAGATAAAGAATAAATCATACCCTTGAAGATCGAGCTTTCTCAGGTACAAGTTCACCTCCAAATCCTTTCGCGTTCAATCTTGAATCCACCGGGTTTGGTTCCTTCCTTTGATCAACGTTAGCCACCCAAATGTTTGGCCTCTAGAGGTGATCCACCAAGGAAGAAGAAAATTCAAGAAGATGGGTAGTTGGCTAAACCCTAGTTTTTCTATCTCTATAGAAAGGGTGTACTCTCCCAACAATTGGAATTATTACGTATGTTGAAAAATCAACAACCCATACCACCCATAATAAGACTCCTCTTATTTATAGATGTGGGCAACCCACCTTAACAATTAAGGAATTGGGTTTTAATTAATTAATTCTTTTAATTAATTAAGCTCCCTAATCTTATTAGGGATAATTAATTAAACTCCTTTAACTAATTTTCCTTCCTAATCCAATTAGGAATAAATGAGAGTACTTATATTAAATTAATTCCTAAACTCTTTTAGAAATTAAAATAATAATAATTGTAATAATATTAATAAGACTCCTCTTATTAATTTATATTTAATATTTCTAAAATATTAAATAATAAATATTAAGCTATTTAATTTATTCTATCACCATAGATTAAATTAAATATACATAACATATTATTACGATTATGCCATTTACTTCTTAAATAATTATTCTTCCTTTTATGGTGTGACCCTTTAGGTTCTCCATATTAAACCTAATTGTGAATAAATCAATTAGAATAATTCTAATCTTATTTAAATAAATAAATTAAATAATTAATTTATTTAAATAAATAATATTTATTCTACAATAGTGATAAGCCTCCCAATGATCAACGCACTTTCCAGATAATATAGATTTCAACATTAATCATAAAAGAACCTTTGAGTAAATAGTTACCGTACAATTCAATCCTTCCACCATACAATGTCCCAATTAAATATAAGTCATGGAATTCTCACAAGTCTTATTTTATTTAATTATATGTTTTGATTCTTAAATGCACAACTCAAATAATGCAAATTAGAAACTCCTTTCTAATTTCATTCTTATTAACGCCAAGGACTCACTGGGTTGTCATTTATCGAATCACATAGACATTTCTCTTCTTTTATTAGAAGTGGTAGATTCTTTATTGATCATACATTATCTCCATGTACAACTTATTATACCCAAGCATACCCTTTGATATACCCTAAGGGTCTTAAGGAATAAGTCAAAGTATAACTCATCATACACAAGATACTATGATGATCTCAAGTCCAAGGATCACTTGTACTACTATCACTACAGGAATTCCTATTGACAGGCAAATAAAACTCCATTAGGTATTCCTTAGCGAGCCAATGTTCGATGAACTTATTCTCTAATAAGCACCTACATACTTGCTTTAGTGTCTCCACACAAATGATCATGAGATCAATCATCCTCATCCAATGAGCAAGCAACGTATGTACCAATCTATCCGGATTCACTAATCCCCAATTTAGTAATCCAATGATTGGGAACTATTTTAGTTTTAAGCTTTCTAAGAATTTAGATCTCATTAGAATGATCATCATCATTATTCTAAAAGCATTGCTTAAAACTATGGGTTTATCACATATTATAAAACAAAGATCATGTAGATAATTAAAAGCCTTTAATAAATTAATACTTTTTTATTAATAAATGAATAAGATTGTTACAAAGTATATGCTTTATCATCAAACATGATTGGCTTGTGTGCATACTACTTTCAATCTCCCACTTGCACTAAAGCCAATCGTCATGGTATCTTATACTCTTCTTCTCTAAGTGACGATTATCCTGCTGTTGGATAAGCTTTAGTTAATGGATATGTAATGTTGTTCATGAGAATCCACTATCTCTATAGTGATTTCCCATCTTTCAATGATTTTAATAATCAAATGAAAGTGCCACAACACATGTTTAGATCCAAGATGAGACTTAGGAACTATTCCTAGTTACAGAATGAACTTTTAATCCAAACAATCAACTTGCGACTTCATTTATAGCTATATACTTTGTCTTTATTACTAAACCAAAGAACTCTTTCTTTGTTTGGAATCTTTCCAATTCATCGCACACCAATCGCTCAAGGTAACACTTTACCTTAAAGTGGATTTTCGATCGTCTTGTCTGCATCTCGAAAACTTGAGTCCGTAAAGCCCTCTAGTTTTAATTCGGACCCACCATGTATGCTCACATCTTTAGTGCTTGGGTTAAGAACTTTAAGATGTTTTTCAACGCCTTCTGATGATTTTCTCCGAATATGACCGATCATCATCGTGTCTCAGATATTTCATTGCATACATGATTGTCATTCATGCGACCTCTCTTTTCGTGAGTCCTGTGGGGACTATTAAGAGAGATACACTCCATAGCTCATCGACATGAGACATCTCTTGAGTTTGCCATGCTAAACGACTTTAGCATCAAATGAATATACGTTCCTCGGGTTAAGTCGAGCATCCTCTTAAATCTATCTATATAGATTTATATCCCCAATTAAGATACTCTTCCCAAATCATTCATGGAGGAATGTTTAGACAACTTTATCATTACCGATTGTAGCATTGGTATGTCATTCCTTATCCGTAGTATATCAACATATAATATTAGGAATGTCACGCTCCCCACTCGTTCCTTTTGTACACACTAGAAGTCTTACCTCATCGAATGTAATCGGATCATCATCTTCTATGATGTGTACCTCATCATCATCATCCATGATGAATCCATACCTCCCCAGGTATCTTCTTGCTATTCTGATTTACGATTCGGTTGTGATACAATAGGTCTATCTACAAGTTCCTCTTATTTGACTTATAGTGTTTTGTGGTTCTTGAACTTTTCAAGATCTATTATCCTCCCACTAGCCCCTTCAATGATAAACACCTTTATCTTAGAAGGTAGCGTGTTTCGTAACAAACACCTTTTGCTAAGTAGAATTATAGAACATATACCCTAAACTTACTTTAGGATGTCCCACAAATATGTACATGTCAAATCTTGTCCCAAGCTTATCCTTTGAAACCTTTTCACATAAGTTGGACAACCCCTTATCTTAACATACTTAAGATTAGGAATCCTCCCTGTCCATAACTTTTATGGAGTCTTGGGGCTGGATTTTGAGGTTACCATTTTCGTAGATATGCAGCCATTTCTAGGACATTATCCTAGAAGGATACTGGAATGTCGGTAAAATCATTATGGATCGCACCATGTCCAACAAGGTACAATTTTTCCTTTTAGATACATCAATCAATTATTGCGTATCAGGATGTGTCCATTATGAGAAAACCATTTGAGATGATCAAGAAACTTATTGCACAAGTATTTATTCCTTGATCTAATCAAAGAATCTTAATACATTGCCAATTTGTTTCACTTCTGAATTCTTTGAACCTTTCAAATAATTCACACTTGTATTTCAATAAATACATACATTCAACTTTTTGAATGATCATCTCCTTTTCTTATACTAGTTTGTTCAATTTATAAAATAATTTTCCACGTAAGTCAAGTATACAAAATCTATTAAGTAATATTCCAGTTCTATACAAAACATTATTATTATAAATAGAACAACAATTGTTCTTAATTATAATACCAAAATTTTATTGTCCAACAATAAAATGGAAATAATGTTTTCAACGAGAACCGGAATACAATAACAACTTATTGACTTAATAGACTTGCGTCAGGGCATTGCTAAACTATAAGTTTCTATAATAATATGGCAACCTTTGCTACATTTCCGCACATAGGATTACTTATATTTGTTTAGCTTTCTACTTACTTGGTCCTTCATAAATCTATATTTATGATAACCAAAGTCGATATCCAATACCCAAGTAGAACCTCGACTTAAAGAAAAATTTATTTTAAATCATGAACAAATTTGTATTTATAACCGAAACTTCACTAAGCTTCTTTGGTTAGCCTCTGCAAGATGCTTCCAGCAGTTTTTTTCCAGTGTCCAGGCTTATTGCAGTGGAAGCAAACTCCTTTGCTATCCGTATCAGTTTTGTTCTTATTATCCTTTGTTTACGCCTTTCTATTTACCTTCTTTGAATCGTTCTTCTTTCGTAGATCCTTTTGGCCCTCTACCAAGTAAGACATGGTCTTTCTTGGTTGAAAGTGACTCTCAACATTTTTCAACATAGTTAGCAAATCAATGAAGTCGATATCTAGCTTGTTTATATGAAAAATTCACAACAATTGTGAAAGAAGTCCGGAGTGAGTGCAAGATCAAATCTTGCTCAACTCTCCATCCATGACAAAACCGGTTGTCCTAATTGATCAATCAAATTGATTATGTTAAGAACTTTTTGTGCATATTTATAGTGCCATTGGCCATTCTAGATCGGAAGAGCTCCTTAGATATCTCGATATCTATCACCCCTACTTTCCTCACCATCAACTACTTGATGTGCGGGAATATAGTAGAAGCATCCATAGTTTCATCTTGACGCGAAGCTCGTTACACATAGATGCGAGCATGATGCATTGAGCCAACTGTGCATCATCTTGCCACTTTCTAAAAGTAGCAATGTCTTCCTCAGAGGCATTGTCTGCAACCATTGTAGGGATAGGCGTATTAAGGACATAAGATAGCTTTTCAGCCATGAGAACTTTTCTCAATTTCCTTAACCAATCCGTTTAATTCGGTCTGATTAATTTAGCATCTAATATGCTTCGCAGTGATAGTAATTTTAGACATTGTAAAATTCTGTAAATAAATTTATAATTAACAACATTTTAACATACATTCTTTTATTAATTACCAAAATAAATTAGGTCTTATTTTAAATTGGTATCTCCCACTATTTTCTTCAAACTATATTACCTCACTTATATAGTTCTACTAAATCAAATTAAAGATCTCTTAGTGAGAATAAGGATCCCATTTCAAATGTATATAGCCTTGTGGTGACACAACAAACTATATATAAATAAATAGGTAGACAACTTTTTGTCAATTACATCAACTATGCAACTCCATTTATTTTGCCTCTTAGATTATTTTGATCAAGTGGTGGCACATCCGAATCAAAATTATCCAAGTTAAGTCCGACCTAGCACTCCATATATTCAAAAAGAAAATATCATCCTTGTGGTGACACAACAAAACAATATTGTTCAATTTTCTTTATAAGCATCAAATGTGATAAATTAACATCTTAAATACTTAATACTTGCCTTGTGGTGACACAACAAACTCATATTAAATATTTAATACTCTATTAATTTTATCATGCTGTAAGGCGAATTCGATATTCCAAATATCTTTGAACGCTTAGGACTTAATATAAAAATTGAGGGGTTTGTTATTAATTTGTCTCATCTTGTTTAAGCGCATTGCACATATATATATATAAATACGCTATCATATTAATGAACATGCGAAGCATGTTTGCATAATATATAATATATATATATATATATAGTATAAGCATGCACATATAGAATACTATATTCTACTCCGATTGATTATGGACTTTTATTCTAGTTTGGTTCACTAGAGCCACCAAGTGAACCAAAAGGTCAAACCCTAGGGGTGCAAGAAATAATATTTAAATATAACTATTACATTTAAAACCTGGGCTCCATTACAAATGGGTCTTCAAGCGCTTTTGTCTCTTGATCTCTAATTCTTCAAAATTAATTCTAAATATTCCTATTACAAAACTATTTAAAATAAATAGAAACCTTGATCGTGATCGAGGGGAAGTACATAGGAGGAGATAGAATTTACATTAAGAAAAATTAGAGAAGATTTAGGCATCAGAATTCCATTTAATAAAACCCATACATTCATGCATCCAACTAAAATAAAATCCAATCATATCGGTCAATAGTCCATAATCAATCCCATTTATTATCATACACATCACCATATGCATCAATAAATAACATTCATCTCATGAATAATAAACATTTAATATATATATTGATATCATTTAATGGGCAAATTTAGTTAGTATAAAATCTATTTTTGAATAAAAATAAACCCTTTATTTAAATCCAAATTTAAATCAAAATAAAACTATTTTATTTTAATTTATCCAATTTCAAAAAAAATAAACTATTTTATTTTAATGAAAATCTTTAATCAAAATAAACTCCTTTATTTTAATTAATTATGAAATCCAATTCCATATATATATATATATAAAAAAATCTTTAATTAAAATAAACTCTTTTATTTTAATTAATTATGAATCCAATTCCATGTAAAAAATTTTTTTTAATTAAAATAAACTCTTTTATTTTAATTAATTATAGAATCCAATTCCATGTAAAAAAAAAAATCTTTAATTAAAGGAAACACGGATATTCTTTCCTATTCACAAATAAACTCTTTTATTTTGAATAATATGAAATCTATTTCATATCTAAATAAACTCCTTTATTTAAGGAAATTAGGATTCTCTTTCCTATTCACAAATAAACTCTTTTATTTTGAATAATATGAAATCTTATTTCATATCTAAACAAACTCCTTTATTTAAGGAAAAAATAGAATCCAATTTCAACTCCAATTAGTTATTATGGAATCCAATTCCAACTCTAATTAGTTAGCATGAAATTCTAATTTTAAAATTAAAATAAATCTTTTATTTTAATATTAAAATAAACCCTTTATTTTAATTATAAAATTATTTAAAATTAAAATAAAACTTTATATTTTAATATTAAAATAAACCTTTTATTTTAAAATTAAAATAAACTTTTATTTTAATTATAAAATAATTAATATATATATATATATATATATATATATATATATATATATATATTACACATACCGTATAATATATATATATATAATATCCGTAATCACGACGATAATAAAGAAAAAAGGAAAACGTGATGCCCATGTTATAAATATATATATATTATATATATATAACATGTTAACTTTCCTTATCTGATTACCAAACCGTGCAGCCAACTTGATTTTCGTTCCTTTTTCCGCGCATCATGCTTTTCAAAAATCCTGCTATTTCGTTTTTTTTTTTAATTTTAAGGTGCTTTGATTTGCCTGCCAATCATGGTAACCTTAACTTACACATGCATGTAATGATGCTACAGGTTCACGGCAATTGGCTAATGAATTCACTGCGTACACGGCAATTGGCAGGTTTTTTTTTTTTTTTTTTTTTTAAAATAAATTTTATACAATAAAATTATGCCCAATTAAATTGTTCTAAACACATATCAATATACATATTAAATTTGAACAATTAATAATTTGCATAAAGGTTTGGCTCTGATGCCACTGTTAGGTTTGTAATATTCATCAACGCAATCAAATTGCATAAAAAGTGCGGAAGCGTGTAAAAATCAGAGTTTAAAAAATTTACAAACCATATACCCGGATCATCCTTTATGCATAATTATTAATTAAACGAAAAGATAAAGAATAAATCATACCCTTGAAGATCGAGCTTCCTCAGGTACAAGTTCACCTCCAAATCCTTTCGCGTTCAATCTTGAATCCACCGGGTTTGGTTCCTTCCTTTGATCAACGTTAGCCACCCAAATGTTTGGCCTCTAGAGGTGATCCACCAAGAAAGAAGAAAATTCAAGAAGATGGGTAGTTGGCTAAACCCTAGTTTTTCTATCTCTATAGAAAGGGTGTACTCTCCCAACAATTGGAATTATTACGTATGTTGAAAAATCAACAACCCATACCACCCATAATAAGACTCCTCTTATTTATAGATGTGGGCAACCCACCTTAACAATTAAGGAATTGGGTTTTAATTAATTAATTCTTTTAATTAATTAAGCTCCCTAATCTTATTAGGGATAATTAATTAAACTCCTTTAACTAATTTTCCTTCCTAATCCAATTAGGAATAAATGAGAGTACTTATATTAAATTAATTCCTAAACTCTTTTAGAAATTAAAATAATAATAATTGTAATAATATTAATAAGACTCCTCTTATTAATTTATATTTAATATTTCTAAAATATTAAATAATAATATTAAGCTATTTAATTTATTCTATCACCATAGATTAAATTAAATATACATAACATATTATTACGATTATGCCATTTACTTCTTAAATAATTATTCTTCCTTTTATGGTGTGACCCTTTAGGTTCTCCATATTAAACCTAGGTTGTGAATAAATCAATTAGAACAATTCTAATCTTATTTAAATAAATAAATTAAATAATTAATTTATTTAAATAAATAATATTTATTCTACAATAGGATAAGCCTCCCCCAACGATCAACGACTTTCCGGATAATATAGATTTCAACATTAATCATAAAAGAACCTTTGAGTAAATAGTTACCGTACAATTCAATCCTTCCACCATACAATGTCCCAATTAAATATAAGACATGGAATTACTGTCAAGTCTTATTTTATTTAATTATATGTATTTCGATTCTTAAATGCACAACTCCAAATAATGCAAATTAGAAACTCCTTTCTAATTTCATTCTACTTAACAAGGACTACTGGGTTGTCATTTATCGAATCACATAGACATTTCTCTTTTTATTAGAAGTGGTAGATTCTTTATTGATCATACATTATCTCCATGTACAACTTATTATACCCAAGCATACCCTTTGATATACCCTAAGGGTCTTAAGGAATAAGTCAAAGTATAACTCATCATACACAAGATACTATGATGATCTCAAGTCCAAGGATCACTTGTACTACTATCACTACAGAAATTCCTATTGACAGTAAATAAAACTCCATTAGGTATTCCTTAGCGAGCCACGTTCAAAGAACTTATTCTCTAATAAGCACCTACATACTTGCTTTAGTGTCTCCACACAAATGATCATGAGATCAATCATCCTCATCCAATGAGCAAGCAACGTATGTATTTCAATCTATCCGGATTCACTAATCCCCAATTTAGTAATCCAATGATTGGGAACTATTTTAGTTTTAAGCTTTCTAAGAATTTAGATCTCATTAGAATGATCATCATCATTATTCTAAAAGCATTGCTTAAAACTATGGGTTTATCACATATTATAAAACAGCATCATGTAGATAATTAAAAGCCTTTAATAAATTAATACTTTTTATTAATAAATGAATAAGATTGTTACAAAGTATATGCTTTATCATCAAACATGATTGGCTTGTGTGCATACTACTTTCACAACCTGCCGCACTGAAGATGTCTTGGGAGAAGTTCTAAGAACTGTTCAATGACAAGTACTTTCTCAAAAGTATTCGTCACATGAAAGAGGTAGAGTTCATTAAACTGGAGGAAAACAACATGACCATGTCGCAGTACGAAGCTAAGTTTGCCGAGTTGTCCTGGTTTGCGTCCCATTTAGTTGATAATGAGGAGAGAATGACGCGGATGTTTCTAAGAGGTTTAAAACCCGAGATACGTCAATATCTCATTTCTCACAAACTTTGCTTGTACTCAGACGTTGTTAAAAGGACTCAATTATTAGTGCGTGATAATGAGTCAACTCAACCAAGAGAGAGCAGCCGACAAAATGATAATACCAGTGGTAGCAGTCATCGAAGCGGTGACAACAAACGTGGAGGGAATCAACAAGCTAGAAATGGTAACCACTTCGGTGGTAATCATGGCCAAGATAATAAGAGTAGACATTTCAAGAAAAGGAGATTCAACAATGATGGAAAGACGTCAGCATCAACACCTGATGTTAAGAAAGGAGAACGACCACCTATTATATGCTTCAAATGCGGAGGGGAGGAACATATCAGTCCAAACTATGCGCAACAGTCCAAAATGTGTTACAATTGTGGAAGAAAAGGTCACCTAGCTCGATTTTATCGTTCAGTGAAGCCAAGTCCAGCTGGGATGAAGGTACCAAAAGCCATTCCAAAAAATTCAAAACCAGTAGTTCAAGGGAGAGCGTTTGTCGTGACCTCCCAGAAAGCAAAGAACCCAAACGAGGGCATCACGGGTAAGCTTATCATAAACTCTAGCGAAGTCTATACCTTATTTGATACCAGTTCTACCCATTCTTTTATTTCTCCTACTTCTGCTCAATGTTTAAATTTGACTCCGGAGAAATTAGACTTTGACTTATCTGTTAAAACTCTGCTGGGAGAAACCTTCATTACATCCACTGTTTATAAGTCTTGTTTGGTTCAAATCGGTACCCTCATATTACATGTCGATCTTTTTTCATTGAAAATACTTGCATTTGACGTAATTCTAGGGATTGATTGGTTAACTACTCATCATGCAAAAATTGATTATTTTCGTAAGGTTGATAGCTTTCATATTCCTAACCAACCTATTATGCGAATTCAAGCAACCAAACCATTAAAATCAATCACTGTCATATCAAGCCATAAAGCTATTCATTTATTGAAAAATGAATGTCAAGCTTTCTTAGCTCATGTCACGGATTTAAACAAAAATACATCAGTTTTGAATAATATTTCTATTGTTAATAAATTTCCTGACGTATTCCCTGAAGAACTTTCTGGCCTACCCATGAGCGTGAAATTGAATTTGTATCGACCTTGAACCCGGTACAAAACCCATTTCCAAATCCCCATATCGAATGGCTCCTATTGAACTTCAGGAGTTAAAGACCCAACTGCAGGAATTGTTAGACATCGGGTTCATTCATCCTAGTACTTCTCCTTGGGGTGCTCCTGTTCTATTCGTGAAGAATAAAGATGGGAGTATGCGACTTTGTATTGATTATCGAGAGTTGAATCATGTCACCATCAAAAATAGGTACCCATTGCCATGTATTGATGATCTGTTTGACCAGTTGCAAGGTGCCAAATTCTTTTCAAAGATTGATCTTCATTTCAGATATCACCAATTGAAGATTAAATCCGATGACATTCCAAAGATGGCTTTTAGAACTCGGTATGGGCATTATGAATTCCTAGTCATGTCTTTTGGATTGACTAATGCTCCTACTGCCTTCATGGATATGATGAACCGAGTATTCAAGGAATATTTGGATCATTTTGTGGTCGTCTTTATTAATGACATCCTCATTTACTCCAAAAGTCGTGAAGATCATGAGCAACACTTGAGGCTGATACTCCAAAAGTTTCGTGAAAATAAGCTTTATGCCAAGTTGAAGAAATGCGAGTTCTGGCTTGAGGAAGTAGCATTCCTTGGGCATGTAGTATCAAGTCATGGAATATCTGTTGACCCGACAAGGATTGAAGCAATTCAAAACTAGGAGCAACCTAAATCAGTGACCGAAGTACTTAGCTTTCTTGGCTTAGCTGGTTATTATCGAATTTTCGTAGAAGGATTTTCTCGAATCGCTACTCCATTAACTCAGCTGACTCGAAAAGATACAAAATTCGGTTGGAGCGAGGAATGTGAAAAGAGTTTTCAAGAACTCAAGAGGAGACTCATTTTAGCACCTGTTCTGACAATAACATCTGGTTCGGAGGGATTTGTCATCTACAGTGATGCTTCGGGCAAAGGGTTAGGATGTGTTCTCATGCAACATGAGAAAGTCATAGCCTATACCTCACGGCAACTCAAAGAATATGAGAGGAATTATCCTACTCATGATCTAGAGTTGGCAGCAGTCGTTTTCGTACTAAAGATGTGAGACCCCAAATTTTATGAATAAAGATTTAAATTTCTCGAAATATTTTTTTGAATATTATGCTGTGGATTTGATATAATGATATAGTTGTGGGTAATATTTATAAATTTTGCAAAGTAAGCAAGTTGTTATATAATATTCGATTGGTCGGGGAATATTCTTTTTGTCGGGGAATATCCGCATTTACTGACACAATCAATCATTGGGCCCCTCAACTAAGTATTATCGTAGTTAGTAAACGGCGTAATTATCATTTTATAAAAATAACTACGAAAGTGTTACCGTTAAAATTGTTGAACTACGGTAGTAAAAGTACAAAGAATATGTCTGGCGTGGTTGCATAGTAGCAATACCAGATTGATTATTGATGCTTACGTAAGAAGTCACTTTCGCTTATACTCAATTATTGCTACAATGAATTCGTCGCATCATATCTCTCATATTATTGATTCAATTATTGTCACAAAGATCATCCGTATAATATGTGATATTATTAAATCAATAATTGAGACGGCCGGGTTATTCATATTATTATTTACAATATTGACAATGTCTAGAAGTTACATCGAGGAGAGGTTTGGTTACTTAATTGCGCCGCCAATAAGGAGAAATTCTTATCGAAAGCCCCTTCTTTCACGGAACGACACAGTTGTTAAATATTGTGAATTATAATATTAATGATGAATAAATTCGTGTTGATTAAAGATGAAATTGATAGTTCCATTGTGTTGGAATTATTAGTGTTAGTGAAAATCGACATTTATTTCGATAATAATTGATGTCTGGAGGTTATATTGACTAATCGGGTAATTAACCGGATAAATGAGAAATTAGTGCTATTGATTCACATGATTATAACTATTTGTTCACATGTGTGTACTATTGATTCACATTCATTTACTATTAGGGGATTTGGTGCAAGATTGATAATACTTGCATGACTAAGTTAAAAATGGAGGTATAGATGGAGGTACTTGTCATCATGTAATTCGTATTTTCACATGTCTGAACTATTGATTCACATGATTTACTATTGATTCACATGATTTACTATTAGGGAAATGGTGCAAGTTTGATAATACTTGCGGGACTAAATTAAAAATGAAGGAAAAGAGGAAGGTATTATCTTGTAATATTTGAGCCCCAAAATGTGCAATTATCGAAACTACATTTTCTTATAAATAAAGCTCATTCTTCCTTCATTTCTCACCAATTCACTAAAGCTATAGAGCAATTATTATAGAGAGAAAGAAGAAGAGAAGTCTGCTACCTCCTTTATTCCAAAGATCCGATCTTCTTTTTCGAGGTAAGGGTATTATTCTTTCGTATTCACGAAGAGAGTTATTTTCTTTCAATACTCATAAGGGTTGTTATTCCATTTTTATTATTATGTTGGAATAACTTTTATCTATCTTAATACCGCATACATGGTGAAATTCTTCCATTATTCCATTATTTATTATTCTCGCTGGAATAACTTTGTACATGTTGTCTATCGCGTGCCCGTGAATTACATTTGAATATCCTATCTGTGCGGATTACGCATGACCTGGTTCCATTCTTTATTATTTTGTTGGAATATCCAGTCTGTGCAGATTACGCATGACCTAGTTCCATTCTTTATTATTTTGTTGGAATATCACATGCATGCGGATTACGCGTGACTTCGGTTCCATTCTTTATTATTCGTTAGGAATAACTCGTCTGCATCTTGGCTTATATCGCATGCCTGGTGAATTCTTCTGTTAT
Source organism: Panax quinquefolius (assembly GCA_020205615.1). Taxonomy (NCBI): domain Eukaryota; kingdom Viridiplantae; phylum Streptophyta; class Magnoliopsida; order Apiales; family Araliaceae; genus Panax; species Panax quinquefolius. Next base: position 38,767,860 of record CM035159.1, on the reverse strand, counting down.
TCCATTCTTTATTATTCTGTTGGAATAACCTGTCTATAGGACTGATCATTCGATTATAACCGAACTGAATAGGCTATTTGGTTATAACCGAATACCGAAATATTCCTATTTTCAACATCCGAACTAATAACCGAATAACCGAATATCGAATTGTAAATTCGGTATTCCGGGTATTAACCGAATACTGCTAATTGTAAATCTCAAGTTGCAATTTTTATCCTCAACAAAACATACATAATACTTAAAATAAAAATTAAAATGTGATTGAATAGAAATTAGAATGTGATAATTATATTTACGTAAATACACATGAATTTGATGCTTACAAACTCCAGTCCAGAGCAGTAGGGAGAGAGAGAATGGAAGAGATTTTGGGGGAATCAAGAGATCAAAACCTTTTGTAGCGACCACCATTCCGAATTTTTTGAGTGTCGCCTCTTCTGTTCTCTCCAAATATTTTTCGGGCAAAAGAAGATCACCGTTCCTCACTTCCTTGTCCGTTCCTTGTTTATTGCGCTGTCCCTCTCTAGAATAGAAGAATAGAAGAAGCCAGTGGCAAAATAGAAGAAGTCGACTTGAAGAACAGAAGAAGTGAGGTAGAAATAGTGAGGAAGTTTGCTTCCTTGCGAACAGACGAAGTCGACTTGAAGAATAGAAGAAGCCCTTCATTTGCAAAATAGAAAACAGAGGTATGTAGAGAGAGAAAGTGAGAGGTGAAAGGGAGAAGGCGGTGGGGATGTCACTAAGAGAGAGAACAGAGAAGACAAAGACTGGAGAGTAGTAGAGTACTTCGGTTCGGTTATCTAACATAGATAAGGGCCAGATAAGACTTAATTTTTTTAAAATCTTATTCGGTTATTCGGGTAGACCGAATTACCCAAAACTGAAATCCGAACTAATAATCGTAAACCAAAAAAAAATTGGGATATACCCGAGTTATAAAAAATACCCGAATTATTAAGAAATTTCGGTCAAATTATTTCGGTTGTGATCGGTTTTTTGGTTATATACATTTTTTGCTCAGCTCTACCTGTCTATGTGGATTACCGCATGCATGGTGAATGATCCTTCGTATTCATTCTTTATTAAATTATGGAAATGATCTGTCTACGTGGATTACCGCATGGCGGGTGAAAATCCATTCATAGCTTCAGATATTTTTATTATACTCGTATGAGATATCATTTCTTTTATACTAATCATGAAATATCATTTTTTTTGGTATTTTTCTTTTACGAGTTACTATTCACGAGTTACTATTCACCCGATTACTATTTACTCTAGTATTATTCACTCGGGTATTCGGGGTACTTTTTATGTCGAAGTACTATTCACGAGTTACTATTCATAGGTTACTATTCACCCAAATTACTATTCATCTGAATATTATTCACTTGGGTATTTGGGGTACTTTTCATGCTGGGGGTACTATTCATGAGGTAATATTCCCGAAGTACTATTCATAGGGTACTATTGAGGGGTACTATTTACCCGAAAAATATATTTCTTTTCTGTCCAAATTATTTTTGGTACATGAATATTATTCTTGAATTTTATTCCACAAAGCAGTATCATGTTGACAATTTGGATATCTTTAAACTCTGGATAAATTTAAAGTCTTTAATATTTATCCTTGATTTTGTTTGGTTTGATTTCGGTTGATTATTGCTTATATCATTGTCATCATCCTCATGCTTATATTGTGATGAAAGTCATTTTTGGCTTACATGCATAGATGGACTTGGTATGATTATGACCAGATTATTCTAAGATAATCATGGCCGTAATGTGACGAATGATGTGGTAAAAGTCCTCATTGGCCTGTAGTTCATTGATGGACAGTTGTTGGTATGATTATAACCAGGGATTATTCGGTATAATCATGACCATTGATGATTATATGAATATCCTTGGCCGTGGTGAAGGTATGATTCGATTTTATTTATTAAGTTGAGTCTAAGCGATAAAGTTGATGAAAAACTTTTTAAATCATAAAAGATAGTAGATTTTATGCTCTACTTGACTCTTCTAATGGATTGCTTATTTCCGCTGCAGTTGTTGATCTAAAACTTGTTGTCTATTGTATTCTATCAGTTGTTATACTGTTGAAGGCTAATGATAATTTATTCTGCATTATCTTAGTCATAATATTTCTTACTGGGCTAGTTGAGCTCACCCTTTCTTTCATTATTCTCTTCAGGAAATGAGAATATAGCTGGGACTAGTCGGGGAATGGAGTGATGGTCCAGGATAAATGGCTTTAGTAGTCCTGACTATTCTACGGAATAATGTGATAATAATTGTAATGAGGAAACCATTGAGTGTGGATATTGTCTAGATGACAATATACTTGTTTAAACTCTCAGCTATGTTTTGTCGTATTTTACACGACTGTTGTATAATTAAGTTGAATTTAAATTTATGTACCATGTATCTGGAGACTCAAGATGGGTGATGTATACTTGTTTTGGGGGCGTCACAGTTGGTATCAAAGCTTAGGGATATGATCTCTGGCTGAGATGTGAGACAAGAACTAGGAGGGGAGAGAAGGGGAATTCCTTCGCTAGTATGACCTACCTAAGTTTATTTAGTATTTAATTGGTCGGTCAAAGTATAGGGATAATATGTGATATGTCAATTAACCCTTGTTTTGTGATAGTGTTTGAAAATGGCATCTAAAAATATTGAGATCAGCAATGAAGCACATGAGACCGTTGAGTCACCAACGATCAATACCCAGGATAATGTGCAATAGGAAGACAATAATCCTCAGGTAAATAACGACACCGATCAAATGATGAACGATGGGATGTTCAGAGGCTTTATGCAATTCATACAACATCAGGTAAGAGAGACTCCTATTCAAAATATAGGTGGAAATAATGACAACCCACAATCGGTCACCGCTAAGCAGTTCAAGGAGCTGGGACCACTGGAGTTTTTGGGAAAGCCAGAACCACTTAAGGCGAAGACGTGGTTAAAGCAGATCACCAAGATATTTGATTTCTTGGGATGCTCCAAGGAGCAAAAGGTTCCCTTTGCCACCTTTATGTTGCGTGAAGAGGCATATTACCGGTGGGAATCTGTAAAACGTACCCAACATGACGCACTCAAAATGTCTTGGGAGAAGTTCCAAGAGCTGTTCAACGACAAGTACTTTTCTGAAAGTATTCATCACATGAAGGAGGTGAAATTCATCAAGTTAGAGCAAAATAATATGACTGTGTCGCAATACGAGGCTAAATTTGTGAAGTTATCCCGATTTGCATCCCATTTGGTCGATAATGAGGAGCGAATGACGCGAATGTTTCTAAGAGGTTTGAAACCCGATATACGTCAATACCTCATTTCTCACAAACTTTGTTTATATTCAGATGTAGTGAATAGGGCTCAGTTATTGGAGCGCGATAATGAGCCAGCCCAACGAAAGGATAACGAGCATCAACACGATAATAATCGTACTAGTGGCAACGACCATCGAAACAATGATAACCATCGTGGGGGAAATTATCATGCCAAGAATGGTAACCACTTCAGTGGTAATCATGACTAAGATAATAGGAGTGGAAATTTCAAGAAGAGAAGGTTCAACAACGATTGAAAGACAGCATCACCAACACCCGTTTTCAAGGAAGGAGAATGACCACCAATTGTATGCTTCAAATGCGGAGGGGAGGGACATATCAGTCCAAACTGCATGATGCAGTCCAAAGCATGTTACAATTGTGGAAAAGAAGGTCACCTAGCCCGATTTTGTCGTGCACCAAAATCAAGTCCAACTGGGACGGTGGCACCAAAGGCGGATACGGACAAAACAAAGTCGGTGGTTTCAGGAAGAGCGTTTTTCATGACTTCTCAAAAAGCGATTAACCCGAACGAAGTTAGCACGGGTTAGTTAATTATAAATTCTTGCGAAGTCTATACCTTATTAGATACCGGCTCTACCCATTATTTTATCTCTCTTGCTTGCGCTGAACGTTTAAATTTGACTCCTAAGAAGTTAGACTTTGACTTATTAGTTGAAACTTCGTTAGTAGAAACCTTCGTTACATCCACTGTTTATAAATCTTGTTTAATTCAAATCGACACTTTCACGTTTCCTGTCGATCTTATCTCTTTGAAAATACTTGCCTTTGATGTGATTTTAGGAATCAATTAGTTAGCTACTCATCATGCTTTTAGTAAGGTTGTTAGCTTTCATATTCCTAACCAACCTGTTATGAGAATTTAAGCAACCAAACCACTAAAGTCAATCACTGTCATATCAAGCCATAAGTAAAGAGTCCCGAGCCTTTATCTGGTGACTTCCTTGTGTGGAATGCACCGAAGCCAGACTATCCGTAGGGGACACCGTGAATGACGATGGCAAGTTGATAGGTATCAATGTGACGTGGTATCTAAGTCTTGGATGAGAGTCACAGTTTTGAATGATATTTCTATTGTTAATAAATTTCCTGACGTATTTTCGAAGAACTTCCTGGCCTACCCCAAAGCGTGAAATCGAATTTTATATTGACCCCAGTACAAAACCCATTTCTAAAACCCTTAAATATTTCTTTAACCAAAACAAACTTATAATGCGCCAAAGACGTTGGCTCGATCTGTTGAAGATTACGACTATACCATTTAATATCATTGTGGAAGAGCGAACGTGGTAGCTGACGCGTTGAGTAGAAGATCGTATGCATTTACGAGTGCGATGTTGTTAACACAAAAACCCATTTCGTATAACTTACAAATGATGAAGATAGAATTAAAGACTCTAGGGACCCATGTGGTTATATCAAATATACGAGTAGAATTGACTTTAATCGATAAAGTTAAACGCCGCTCAAGCTACACACCCGAAGTTGATGAATGTGAAGAAGGTTCAAGAGGGCATTATTCTAGAAGCAAGAGTTGATGAAGAGAGGAAATCTCAACCCTTGATTTAATTGGCCCATTTGAAATTCTCGATCGAGTAGGAACTGTGGCCTATAGACTCATTTTATCGCCAAGTATGTTGCGTGTTCATAACGTTTTTCACGTATCGATGTTACGTAAATATGTGGACGAACCGAACCATATTATTGAATTGGAACTAGACGTGATAGCAGAAGATTTAATGTATGAGGAGATACATGTTAAAATCGTGGATAAGAAGGATCTTATTTGACACTCAAAGGTTATACCTCAAGAGTTAGAATCTGAAATGAAGTTAATGTATCCTCACCTCTTCGGCATACCAGGTACGTACGTAAATTTCGAGGGCAAAATTTCATAAGGAGGGGAAATTGTGAGACCCCAAATTTTATGAATAAAGATTTAAATTTCTCGAAATATTTTTTTTGAATATTATGGTGTGGATTTGATATAATGTTATAGTTATGGCTAATATTTATAAATTTTGCAAAGTAAGCAAGTTGTTATATAATATTCAATTGGTCGGGGAATATTCTTTTTGTCGGGGAATATCCGTACTATGGCACAATCATTGGTGGAGCCCACAACGGAAGTATTGTCGTAGTTAGAAAATGACAGAATTATCATTTTATAAAAATAACGGCGAAAGTGTTACTGTTAAAACCGTTGAACTACCCTTAGTAAAAGTACAAGAATACGCTGTCTGGCGTTTACATAGTAGCATACGATATTGATTATTGATGCTTACGTAAGAAGTCACTCGCTTATACTCAATTATTGCTACATAGAATTGTCGCATCATATCTCTCATATTATTGATTCAATTATTGTCACAGTATCATCTGTATAATATGTGATATTATTAAATCAATAATTGAGACGGCGAAGTTATTCATATTATTATTTACAATATTGACAATGTCTAGAAGTTCTGTCAAGGAGAGGTTTGGTCACCTAATTGCGCGCCAATAAGGAGAAATTCTTATCGGAAAGCCCCCTCTTTCCTAGGAACGACCTGAATGTTAAATATTGTGAATTATAATATTAATGATGAATAAATTCGTGTTGATTAAAGATGAAATTGATAGTTCCATTGTGTTGGAATTATTAGTGTTAGTAAAAATTGACATTTATTTTGATAATAATTGATGTCTGGAGGTTATATTGACTAATCGAGTAATTAACCAGATAAATGAGCAATTAGTTGCTATTGATTCACATGATTATAACTATTTGTTCACATGTGTGTACTATAGATTCATATTCATTTACTATTAGGGGAGTTAGTGCAAGATTGATAATACTTGCATGACTAAGTTAAAAATGGAGGTATAGATGGAGGTACTATACTGTAATTCGTATTTTCACATGTCTAGAACTATTGATTCACATGATTTACTATTAGGGGAGATGGTGCAAGTTTGATAATACTTGCAGGACTAAATTAAAAATGAAGGAAAAGAGGAAGGTATTATACTATAATATTTTGAGCCCCAAAACGTGCAATTATTGAAACTATATTTTCCTATAAATAGAAGCTCATTCTTCCTTTATTTCTCACCAATTTACTAAAGCTATAGAACAATTATTATAGAGAGAAATTATAGAGAGAAAGAAGAAGAGAAATCTGCTACCTCACTATTCCAGTATCCAGTCTTCTTTTGAGGTAAGGGGTATTATTCTTTCATATTCATCAAGAGAGTTATTTTCTTTCAATACTCGTAAGGGTTGTTATTCCATTCTTTATTATTATGTTGAAATAACATGTCTTTGCGAAGTACCGCATACATGGTGAAAGTCTTCATTATTACATTCTTTATTATTCTCGCTGAATAACTCATGCATCTGCATGCGTTCATCGCATGCCCGTGAATTTTGTTGTTATTCCATTATTTATTATTCTCATTGGAATATCCTGCTGTGCGTATTATGCATAACCCGGTTCATTCTTTATTATTCTCGTTGAATATCCATGCATGCGGATTACGCATGACACCGTTCCATTCTTTATTATTACATTGGGAATAACTCATCTCGCATGCGGTCTATCGCATGCACTGTGAATTCTTCTTCATTATTCCATTCTTTATTATTCTATTGGAATAACTCGCCTATGTGGATTACCAGTATGCATGGTGAATGATCCTTCGTATTCATTCTTTATTAAATTGTGAAAATAATCATGTCACGTGGATTACCACATGGCGGTGAAAATCCATTTCATAGCTTTATATATATTCTATTATACTCAATCGAGATATCATATCTTTTGTACTCGTTATGAAATATCATTTTCTTTGGTATTTTTCTTTTACGAAGTTACTATTCACGTTACTTTTCACCCTATTTACTATTCACTCTAGTATTATTCACTCAGGTATTCAGGGCACTTTTCGTGTCGGAGTACTATTCACGAGTTACTATTCACCCAAATTACTATTCGTCCGAATATTATTCACTCGAGTATTTGAGGTACTTTTCATGCTGGGGTACTATTCACGAGGTAATATTCCCGAAGTACTATTCATCGAGTACTATTGCGGCGTACTATTTACCCGAAAAATATATTTCTTTTCTGTCCAAATTATTTTTGGTACATGAATATTATTCTTAAATTTTACTCCACAAAGCAGTATCATGTTGACAAGTTGGATATCTTTAAACTCTGGATAAATTTAAGGTCTTTAATATTTATCCTTGATTTTTGTTGATTTGATTTCGGTTGATTATTGCTTATATCATTGTCATCATTCTCATGCTTATATTGTGATGAAAGTCATCTTTGACTTACGTGCATAGATGGACTTGGTATGATTATGACCAGCGATTATTCGGTATAATCATGACCGTAATGTGACAAATGATGTGGTAAAAGTCCTTATTGGCCTGTAGTTCATTGATGGACAGTTGTTGGTAATAATTGTAACGAGGACACCATTGAGTGTGGATATTGTCTAGATGACAATATTTTTGTTTAAACTTTCAGCTATGTTTTGTCGTATTTTACACGACTGTTGTATAATTAAGTTGTATTTAAATTTATGTACCATGTATCTGGAGACTCAAGATGGGTGATGTATACCTGTTTTGGGGGCGTCACAGTTGGTTTCAAAGCTTAGGGATATGATCCCTGGCTGAGATGTGAGACAAGAACTAGGAGGGGAGAGACGGGGAATTCCTTCGCTAGTATGACCTACCTAAGTTTATTTGGTATTTAATTGGTCGGTCAGAGTATAGGGATAATATGTGATATGTCAATTAACCCTTGTTTTGTGACAGTGTTTGAAAATGACATCTAAAAATATTGAGATAAACAATTAAGCACATGAGACCGTTGAGTCACCAACGATCAATACCCAGGATAATGTGCAATAGAAAGACAATAATCTTCAGGTAAATAACGACACCGATCAAATGATGAACGATGGGATGTTCAGAAACTTTATGCAATTCATACAACATCAGGTAAGAGAGACTCCTATTCAAAATATAGGTGAAAATAATGGCAACCCACGGTCGGTCATCGCTAAGCAGTTCAAGGAGCTGGGACCACCGGAGTTTTTGGGAAAGCTAGAACCACTTAAGGCGGAGACGTGGTTAAAGCAGATCACCAATATATTTGATGTCTTGGGATGCTCCGAGGAGCAAAAGGTTCCCTTTGCCACCTTTATGTTGCGTGAAGAGGCAGATTACTGGTGGGAATCTGTAAAATGTACTCAGCCTGATGCACTCAAAATGTCTTGGGAGAAGTTCCAAGAACTGTTCAACGACAAGTACTTTCCTGAAAGTATTCGTCACATGAAGGAGGTGGAATTCATCAAGTTGGAGCAATATGACCGTGTCGCAATACGAGGCTAAATTTGCGGAGTTATCCCGGTTTGCATCCCATTTGGTCGATAATGAGGAGCGAATGACGCGAATGTTTCTAAGAGGTTTGAAACCCGATATATGTCAATACCTCATTTCTCACAAAATTTGTTTATATTCAGATGTAATGAATAGGGCTCAGTTATTGGAGCGCGGTAATGAGCCAACCCAACGAAAGGATAACGAGCATCAACACGATAAAAATCATACCTGTGGAAACGGCTATCGGAACAATGATAACCACCTAAAAGGAACTTAACATGCGACAACAACGTTGGCTCGAACTATTGAAAGATTATGATTATGCTATTCAATACCACCCTGGAAAAGCAAATGTGGTAGCTGATGCATTGAGTAGGAGATCATATGCGGGTACGAGTCCAATATTGTCAACGTAAAGGCCCATTTTGTATGACTTACAAAGGACGGAGATAGAGTTAAAGACTCCAGGGACCCATGTGATGATGGCGAATATACGAGTAAAATCGATTTTAATCGATAAAGTTAAAGCTGCTCAAGCTACAGACTTGGAGCTGATGCGTATGAGGAAGAAAGTGTAAGAAGGTGATATGCCAGAAGCATGAATCGACGAAGAAGGAATACTTCGAGTCAACTCCAGGCTTTGTGTTCCTAACGACCCTGATTTAAAGTATAAAATCATGATGGAGGCGCACAACCCACCGTTTGCAATCCATCCTGGGAGTACCAAAATGTATCGTGATCTTCGACATATATTTTGGTGGAGCAATATGAAGAGAGAGATAACAGGGTTTATCTCAAGGTGTCTAACTTGTCAACAAGTCAAAGCGGAGCATCAAGTGCCAAAAGGTCCATTGCAACCACTTGAGATTCCAGAATGGAAGTGGGAGCACATTACCATGGATTTCGTTACTGGTCTTCCCAAGGTTTCTCAAGGCATAGATGTAATTTGGGTCATTGTTGATAGATTGACCAAGTCGGCTCATTTCTTACCTATACGAGAAACTTATACACTTGAACGTTTTGCTCGAATGTACATAAACGAGATTGTAAGATTGCATGGTATGCCAGTATCTATAGTTTCTGATCGAGACCCAAGATTCACTTTAAGATTTTGGGTTAGTTTGAAAAAAGCTATGGGCACAGATTTACGATTTAGTTCGGCTTATCATCCTCAAACGGACGAGCAGTCGGAGAGGACTATTCAAACTCTTAAAGATTTATTAAGACTCTGTGTCCTTGACTTCAAAGGAAGTTGAGAAAAGTTCTTACCATTGATGGAGTTTTCCTACAAAAATAGTTATCAAGCAAGTATTGGCATGGCTCCATTTGAGGCGTTGTATGGAAGAAAGTGTCGTTCTCCAGTATGCTGGGATGAGGTGGGTGAAGCAACGTTGTTGGGACCGGAGTTGGTACGTATGACTACGGAAAAGATTCAAACGATCCGACAATGTATAAAAACCTCACAAGATCGACAAAAGAGTTATGTTGATCTTCATCGAAAGGACGTAGAATTCAATATTAGAGATCATGTGTTGTTATGTGTTGCTCCATGGAAAGGAGTTACGAGATTTGGAAAGAGAGGAAAGCTCAATTCTCAATTCATTGGCCCATTTTTAATCCTTGACTGAGTAGGAACTGTGGCCTATAGACTCGGTTTACGGCCAAGTATGTCTCGTGTTCATAACATTTTTCACATATCTATGTTACATAAATATGTGGAAGACCCGAACCACATTATTAAGTTAGAACCGGACGAAATAGCGAAAGATTTAACGTATGAAGTGGTTCCTGTTAAAATCTTGGATAAGAAGGAACATATTCTACGCTCCAAGATTATACCTCAAGTCAAAGCTTTGTGGAGAAACCACGATGTTGAGAAAATGACCTGGGAGTTAGAATCTAAAATGAGATCAAGGTATCCTCACCTCTTCGTCATACCAGGTATGTACCCTAATTTCGAGGGCGAAATTTTATAAGAAGGGGAGGTTGTAACACCCCAACTTTTATGAATAAAGATGAATTTTCTATAAATATCATTTTTGAATATTAAGGAGTGAATTTGATATAATGTGATAGTTGTGGGTAATAGTTATAAATTTTGCAAAGTACGCAAGTTGTTATATTATATTCGATTGGTCGGGGAATATTCATTTTAACAGGGAATATTTTGCAAAGTACGCAAGTGCTAAAAGGTCCATTGCAACCACTTGAGATTCTAGAATGGAAGTGGGAACACATTACCATGGATTTTGTTACTGGTCTTCCCAAGGTTTCTCAAGGCATAGATGCAATTTGGGTCATTGTTGATAGATTGACCAAGTCGGCTCATTTCTTACCTATACAAGAAACTTATACACTTGAATGTCTTGATCGTATGTACATAAACGAGATTGTAAGATTGCATGGTATGCTAGTATATATAGTTTCTGATCGAGACCCAAGATTCACTTCAAGATTTTGGGTTAGTTTGCAAAAAACTATGGGCACGGATTTACGATTTAGTTCGGCGTATCATCCTCAAACGGACGAGTAGCCAGAGAGGACTATTCAAAATCTTGAAGATTTATTAAGACTCTGTGTCCTTGACTTCAAAGGAAGTTGGGACAAGTTCTTACCATTGGTGGAGTTTTCCTATAACAATAGTTATCAAGCAAGTATTAGCATGACTCCATTTGAGGTGTTGTATGGAAGAAAGTGTCATTCTCCAGTATGCCGGGATGAGGTGGGTGAAGCAACGTTGTTGGGACCAGAGTTGGTATGTATGACTACGGAAAAGATTCAAACGATCTAACAACATATAAAAACCTCACAAGATCGACAAAAGAGTTATGTTGATCTTCATCGAAAGAACGTAGAATTCAATATTGGAGATCATGTGTTGTTACGTGTTGCTCCATGGAAAGGAGTTACAAGATTTGGAAAGAGAGGAAAGCTCAATCCTCGATTCATTGACCCATTTTTAATCCTTGACTGAGTAGAAACTGTGGCCTATAGACTCGGTTTACCGCCAAGTATGTCTCGTGTTCATAACATTTTTCACATATCTATGTTACGTAAATATGTGGAAGACCCGAACCACATTATTGAGTTAGAACCGGATGAAATAGCAGAAGATTTAACGTATGAAGAGGTTCCTGTTAAAATCTTGGATTAGAAGGAACATATTCTACGCTCCAAGATTATACCTCAAGTCAAAGTTTTGTGGAGAAACCACGATGTTGAGGAAATGACCTGGGAGTTAGAATCTGAAATGAGATCAAGGTATCCTCACCTCTTCTTCATACCAGGTATGTACCTTAATTTCGAGGGTGAAATTTCATAAGAAGGGGAGGTTGTAAGACCCCAACTTTTATGAATAAAGATGAATTTTCTATAAATATCATTTTTGAATATTAAGGAGTGAATTTGATATAATGTGATAGTTGTGGGTAATAGTTATAAATTTTGCAAAGTACGCAAGTTGTTATATTATATTCGATTGGTCGGGGAATATTCATTTTAACAGGAAATATTTGTACGACGGCACAATCATTGGTAGACCCCACAACGGAATTATTGTCGGATTAAGAAAATGACAAAAATATCTTTTTATGAAAATAACGACGGAAGTTTTACCGTTAACTGTTGAAATATCCGCTGTTAAGAGTATAATAATACGCGTGGTGGCATAGTAGCACACAGTATTGATTATTGATGCTTACGTGAGAAGTCACTCAGTTTTGTTCAATTATTGCTACAGTAATTGATGCATAGTATCTCACGTTATTTAATTCACTTATTGTCGATATTTTATATATTATTAAATCAATAATTGAGATGATACAGTTATTTATATTATTATTGGCAATATTGACGATTTTTAGAAAGTTTTGTCGAGGAGAGGTTTGGTCACCTAATTGCGCGCCAATAGGGAGAAATCTTTATTGAAAGCCCCCTCTTTCCTGGGAACGATCTGGTTGTTAAATATTGCGAATTATAATAATGATGATTAATGCTATTAAAAATATTAAAGGGATTTTATGAAGTATTTGTTGTAAATTGGCTTATTATTTGGACCCCCATTTACCCATTTTTCAAAACTGTCGGTAGAATGTTATCTCATTTTTGTTTTATTACTTATATATATATATATATTATTTTGTTTTAATTTTTTTGTTTTACTTGAAGAGTAGTCATCCGTGAATTGAATGATTTCAGCCCGTGAATGTTTGAATGCGTCCGTGATAAATTCTTAATAGTGCCCCTTCCATTCTCCTATAAATAGGATGCTTAGTTAGAATTGAAAATCACACCAGAATCAGAGAATTTTTCGTCGGGGAACGGAGTGACGGTCCAGATGATAGCATTAGTAGTCCTCAATATTCTATGAAATAGTGTGATAATACATGTATTGAGGACTCCATTTGAGTTTGAATACTGTCTAGAAGACAATATTCGTATTAGAACTCTCAGTTTATGTTTTGTCGTATTTTACACGATAGTTGTATTTGAATTTTGTACCATGTATTTGGCGACTCAAGATGGGTGATGTATACCTATTTTGGGGTCGTCACATTTGTACCCTTTGGTCTAGTGTGTCATGGTTACCATTTATTTCGATCTTTGTAGAAAGTACATGTTAATATTTTTGGAGACTTTGTGTTGATATTTCATTTCAGTTTAACATGTACATGTTAGAACCCCTTTGTTGTGTCGCATGTGTTGTGACATTATATTTTGTTAGAATACTGTAGGGTATACCTGAGCTATAACCACCCGTGGGGGTACGACAGACATGTCCTCGTGGCACTGAGGCATGACACCTTCCGTGGCGGTGTGATCAGTCCACGGCGTCTCCATTTTGTGCTCCGGTGGGAGTTGGCCATTTGGTGTTTTATTGTGGGAGGCGTATTGGTAGACCCTAGTTTTCTGTTCTGTTCTACGGATTGGTGATGTTTGTGCTAAACACACCATCTGATTTTATATGCATTGGATTCGCGATCCAACGTGTGTGACTTGCTTGTGTGGCATTATTTAATTTGCCTGTGTGGCATTATTTGACTTGCCTGTGTGGCAAGATATATTTTGTTTGTTCTGAGCTCGGTATGAAATAACACCCAAGTATTTGATTCAGCCTATCATTTCGTTATGTTAGTTTTGTTCGTTTCATTTCATTTCATTTAATTGAGTTAGTTATTTCGGTTCATTATTTGTATTCTATATCCGTACTAGGCATTTGACTCATGCTGTGTTTTTCTTCCGACAGGTAATCAGGGGGATCAAGGGAAAGTATGAAAAGAACTCCCTTTTATCCAAATGATTTATATATATTATGTTTAGGTTGTGATACATTAGTTTGTTCGGAATTGTAATAATTATTTTAGATTGTGGTTTGAGACAATTGATATTTATTATGGTTGACTTGTTGGTGGGTCAAAGAAGCTCAAAATTAAAGAAGATGGGGGAGTTGTGGGGTCTGACACAGAATCTGGAGGAGGGCAAGCAGCCCAAATTTTGTATTGATGATCACGATGTGATTTGGTTGGGTGAACGGTTGTGCGTACCGTCTGATTCAATCATTCGGGAGGCGGTGTTGGTTGAGGCTCATAGTTCGCCATTCTCTATTCATCTAGGTTCTACGAAGATGTATAGAGATTTGAAGAAGAATTTTTGGTGGAATGGGATGAAACGAGACGTGGCTGAATATGTTGAAAAGTGCCTCACTTGTCAACAAGTGAAGATAGAACATCAACGAGCTAGTGGTTTGCTGCAACAGTTAGACATTCCAGTGTGGAAGTGGGAGGATATCATGATGGATTTTGTGACTGGTTTGCCAAAGACTTTTTAGAAGAATGATGTCATTTGGGTAGTGGTGGACCAGTTGACCAAATCGACACACTTTTTGGCTATCCATGAGGGTTACTCGGTGGATAGGTTGACACATATCTTTCAGCAAGAGATTGTTAGACTTCATGGTACTCCAGTGTCTATTGTTTTAGATCGGGATCCGCGGTTCACTTCACTATTCTGGAAAGGGTTTCAACGAGCTTGGGGCACTCGACTCAACTTCAGTACTTCTTTCCATCCGCAAACTGATGGGTAATCCGAGAAGACTATTCAGATATTAGAGGACATGTTGAGGTCTTGTGCACTTGAGTGGTCTGGTAATTGGGATGATTACTTGAGCTTAGTTGAGTTTGCTTACAACAACAGCTGGCATGCAAGTATAGGAATGGCTCCGTTTGAGGCATTGTATGGTAGAAGGTGTCAGGCCCCGACTTGTTGGGATGAGGTTGGCGAAAGGTCCATAGAAGGGCCAAAGTTAGTTCAAATCACTACGGAAAAGGTAGCGGTGGCTAAGGAGAAATTGAAGTCGACTCGTTCACGGCAGAAGTGTTATGCTGATAAGCATAGAAGGACTTTAGAGTTTGAACCTGGTGAGCATGTGTTTCTAAAAGTTTCTCCTTGGAAGGGCATTCAGCGATTTGGGTTGAAAGGAAAGCTTAGTCCGCGATATATCGGTTCATTTGAGATTTTGGATAAGGTTGGTGAAGTTGCATATCGGTTAGCTTTGCCTCCACAGCTAGCTCATGTGCACAATGTGTTCCATGTGTCGGTGTTTAGAAGTTACAATTATCATCCATTGCATGTGGTGTAATATTCATTCGATAAGATTCGGGAGGATCTTACTTGTGAGGAACAAGCCGAGGCGATTTTGGATCGTCAAGAGCGGATTATGAGAAGGAAGACAATTTCGTTTGTTAAGGTTCTGTGGAGGAATCATTCGGAGCGGGAGGCTACATGAGAGATGGAGGAGTCTATTCGAGCGGAGTATGTATCTCTTTGAAAATTAGGTGCGTTCCATTCTTTTGATTCCGGGGACGGAATCCTTTTTAAGGGGTAGGTGATGTAATACCCGAAAAAATAAATAATAAATAAATAAATATTAAATAATAAAAATTATTTTGTTTTAAAAACATATTAATTGGACTTTATTTATTTGGGTCAAACTAGTTATTTAAAAACATATTTATTTGTGTCAAACTAGTTATTTAATTTGTGTGGGCTAATAAATATTAATAAGAGATGGGTAAATTAATTTAATACAATTTGGGCCTTAAAACTAAGCGAGGTCTAATTTATAATTGTGTAATTTTAAAATCCTATTAAAAGTTGGAGAGTTAATAAATATATTAATTAATAAAATCTATTTTAAGTGAATAAATAAGTAAAACCTAATTTTACACATAATAAGTCTAACGCAATTCTTTTGGTTGCCAATTCTTTTCGGTGAGTAATTGTAATTTTCCTAATTATAGTTTGTAATTGTAATCATATGATAGTGTACATATAATGATTGGATGACAAAGGAAATCATATATTCATATTGTGTGAATAATAAAGTAAGCATGTCTTTATATGAATTATAACTATAATAATGGGCAATATGTAAACTTAGAGTTTTTTTAGCAATCTGAATTCGGATGGCCAGTGGAGTGAAAAAGTTAGTATGCTAGCTTAATAAATAACTAATTATAATGTTATACTTAGAAATTATACTAAAAGTTTTGTATATTAATTCAAATCGAATTCATTTATTTTTTAAAATTATAAAAATTTATTAATAAAATTAAATAATATTATGTTAGTAATGATTATAAAAATTTATTTAATAAAATTAAATAATATTATGTTGGTAATGGTTAGATTTGTAATAAAATTTTATTTTATTATTAGATCGAGAGGAGGGAATTTAAGGACTACATTTAGAATATAATTTCGGGTATTATATTACTTAATCCAGGTACGGATTCCGTACTCTTTCAACGAGACTCTTTTGTTTTTAATTTGTTCGTTTCGTTATTCATTTCAAAATTTAGTTTTGCCTCTCATAATTGTTCCTTCTTAAATTCGTGAGAATGTTTCATTTTGACATTAGTATTTGAAACTAGTATTTGTACTCTTTGGTCTAGTGTGTCATGGTTACTATTTATTTCAATCTTTGTAGAAAGTACATGTTAATATTTTTGGAGACTTTGTGTTGATATTTTGTTTCAGTTTAACATGTACATATTAGAACCCCTTTGTTGTGTCGCATGTGTTGTGACATTATATTTTGTTAGAATACTGTACATAGGGTATACTTGAGCTATAACCACCTGTGAGGGTACCACAGACATGTTCTCTTAGCACCGAAGCATGACACATTCCGTGGCGGTGTGATCAGTCCATGGCGTCTCCGTTTTGTGCTCCGGTGGGAGTTAGCCATTTGGTGTTTTGTTGTGGGAGGCGTATGGGTCGAATTCTAGTTTTACGTTACGTTTACTCATGGATTGGTGATGTTTGTGCCAAACACACCATCCAATTTTACATGCATTGGATTTGCGGTCCAACGTGTGTGACTTGTCTGTGTGGCATTATTTAATTTGCCTATGTGGCATTATTTGACTTGCCTGTGTGGCAAGGTATATTTTGTTTGTTCTGAGCCTATCATTTGATTCAGCCTATCATTTCGTTGTGTTAGTTTTGTTCGTTTCATTTCAGTTCATTTTGTTTCATTTCATTTAATTGAGTTAGTTATTTCGGTTTATTATTTGTATTCTATATCCGTACTGGGCATTTGGCTCATGCTGTGTTTTTCTTCCGACAGGTAATCAGGGGGATCAAGGAGAAGTGTGACGAGAGCTCCCTTTTATCCAAATGATTTAGATATATTGTGTTTAGGTTGTGATACATTAGTTTGTTCGGAATTGTAATAATTATTTTAGATTGTGGTTTGAGACAGTTGATATTTATTATGGTTGACTTGTTGGTGGCTTTGAGCCTTGCTATTAAATTCATCCGTTTTGTTATGTTTTGAGACCTCTCTTTCTATTTAGGAAAGGGGGTGTTACAAGTTGAGTTTCAAAATTTGAGAAGTCTGATAGTACTCTAGTATATTTGGTTAAACACAATGTTTTAAAATAAGATATAGGCTTCGCAACCTAGGAGCTGGTCTTGCAACTAATGCCTTCCATGGTGGTGCAGTTTGCTTACTCATCTTCTGTAAAGAGAATACATGATTTTGTTATCTATTTTATTTTATTTCTATAAAAGATGGTAGAACATTTGATATTATTCTTTTAATTTTTTTAAGATTACTATTAAATGCTTCAAATTTCTATCAAAATTCAAATATATAATTGTGGTCAAGGAAATCATGTCTTGCCAGTTAGGGTTTTGTGTTGGCTGAGGAGGAGAGAAATCCACAAAAAGCACGGAATTGATTGGTTGATTGAAGAGGGGAGAATGGCAGATGGGCGATTACTCCAACGACGTGTGGCAGAACTCGTAGAATCCAAAAACCGTGTTAGGGTAGCGGGATTCCAAGAGCCTTCTTGAGTCCTTCTAGTTGAGAGAATGTCCAAACTCTTTTTAGTGCTTTTAGGTGGAATATCCAAGCCTTTAAGTCACCAAAAGAGTCCTTTTGATCTTCCAAGAGTCCAAGTCCTGAGTCTGAAGAGAGGTCCCCTTCTCAATGGAATGGAAGGGGTATTTATAGGGTTTTCTAGAAAGCAGTCATGTGCAAGGCACATGCTTTTCAGGAAAATTCCAGAAATACCCTTTAGTCATTAGAATAATGCCCATATTGACCTGTCCTTCCAGCCACCAATCCAATCCCTCAATCAATTCCTAAAATGAGCAGCCTCCACGAGTTTTCTGCCTCGGGACACGTGGAGGTTTCTCCCGGGTCTAGCACATTTATTTTTGACTTTTTTTTCTTCATTCCATTAGGTTATGCGAACCCTAATTTGCACATTTAATGAGGTCGTGGAACCCTAATTGCGCATTTAATTCAATTAGGTCATGTGAACCCTAATTTTACACTTGGGTCCACATTTGCCCCCTGAGTCGCATTCCCAAATAGACGATCGTGCAATAAAAATTGTAAGCCTTTGAATGATTTTGCAGGACTTTACTTTATAGGTCTTGAAGACAATGGTCCTAGTAGAGGAAACCTCTAGGGAGCCAAACTCTTAGGGTTAAACCCTAGGTAGGCAAAACCTAGCAGGGCTCTTTCTTGGACAAATTGGGAACTCCTCCAAAAAAATCTTTTCATAGCTTGCCCAATATTTGTTTCCTTATTTTTTCTGGAAATTAAAACAAGGAAACATAATCAAATATCACCAAATAAATTTTAATCTAATAAAATCCTTCTTTTGGGTAAATTTTTCTTTTTACCAAATCAAATCTGAATTCTTTATTTTGGAAATAAAATCAACTTTGAATCAAATCCGAATTTTAAAATAAAATAAAATCTTAATTTGATCTTTGAAAGCAAAAATTTGGGTATATTAATAATATATTATTATTATTAAATTTCTTTTTATTATAATTTTCGCAATCCTCCATTGTTGGGAATAAAATCAAATCTTCTTTATATTTAGCCAATAATATCTTTAATATATTTCTATTTTAAAAGCAAGATCAGATTCACTTATCTTTTGGAACTCGATCAAATCTTTCCTTAAGTAGGAACATGGTAAGTGGACCTTTTTTTGTTGTAAGTAGACTTTGAGGGCTATATGCACATTCCTTTGAAGCTCTTTGTTTTCTTCATCCTCGTCTTGCAAATTTAACGCGTCATTTTCTCGATCAATTATCGCGCTACGAAGGTTAATCGTGTAAGGTAATCTTCAACTTCTCACATGAATAATCCTCTAAAGTTATTTGGTGACAATTGGGCTCGTATTTGAAGACTTGATACCATGTCTTCTATGAGTATTATGAAACCTATCTGCTAGATTTTCTATGTAGTCATGCCAATAACTCTGTTAATGAACGAAATTACTAGAATCCATTAGGCATATGATTCCATCTTCCCGAACTCTTATGCCGCTGATGCAAGAAAAACGAACTCCTCTGTAATAGCCTTATGTTGATTTTCATTTTTTTCACATTAACCCATATGATGTTGATGTTCTAATGCAATTACTCTTCGTAGTAAGCCTTGCTTCATGTTATGTTCTTGCCACGTACTCGGAAATTGTGTTCCAAACTAAAGAAAACCAAACAGGCTTCTTTATATTTGAATTCTTCTTGATTACCTCATCTATTTGTCTTTTCAAGTAACTCTGGTCTTTCTTTTGTCTTCCGAGCCCCATCACCTTGATTATATCTTGGTTTTTTCCCTTGGAATTCATTAGAAAAAGACTATAATCTTTGCGATGAAGGAGTATTCGTTCCAAGCAGTTGATTGATAGAGCAACAGGACCTCAAAGGTATGAAGGGGAACATCCTCTAGATAGCCGAGCCCCATAGGGGCCGAACCCTATAGCGCGTCGAACCCTAGGGGATGAACCCTATAGGTTTTTTTAAGGGTGAAAGGGACAACCCCTAGAGGGCCGAAGCCAACATGGTCGAACCCTAGGGGGCGCCAAACCTTATAAAATGTTTTTTTAAGGGCAAAAGGAATAACCCCTAGGTGGCCTAAGGTAACATGGCCGGCCCCTAGGGGGTCGAAGCCAACATGGCCGAACCCTATGGGTTTTTTTAAGGGCGAAATGAATAACACTTAGGTGGCCTAAGGCAACATGGACAAACCCTAGGGGGTTGAAGCCAACATGGCCGAACCCTATGGGCAAAAATGAACTTTAAATGAAAAAAATGAAGTTTTGGAGGAGCAACTACTATTTTGATCATAACTTTTGACTCGCTTGGAATTTCGGGGCCCATAATATATCAAAACAAAGCTATCGACGAGCCCTACAAAAGTCATGGCCTATGGCCATGATGTATGCCGTTATAAGTCCAAAAAAGGCTCCGAAGGATGCCTTTTGGACTTTCGAGGTTTTTTCGAAAATTTTTGGGAAATTTTTTTCTTCCATAATTGTGATTCCTAACTCTTTCTGACATTGTTTCTTCTTCTTTTCAGGCTTTTTGAAGCTTAACTCTCAGACTTTTCTCTTTGCCATGGTGAGTACTTCGAGCTTAAGTACTTTACTTGATATCCTTTCTTTGCTTCTTTATAATGAATTTCCCTTGCTTGTAGGCCCTTTCACCTGAATGTTCTGCAGAACCAAAAACTACCCAGGAGTCCCCATTCATCATCGATTGGGGGAGAGCTTCCTTCTTTGGTCCTTTTGACACCTTCTAGGATAGAGTTAAGGACTATGACTGTGCAACTTTTCCTCCACCAGAGAAGGAAGGTCTGTTTCTGTATGCCCCATCTTGCGGAGGTTGGGATGACTTCCCACATGCCAATTCCATTCCTCGCATATGCATAGAGAAGCAAGAATACCCTTTCAGTCCCCTTCATTTCCTATCTGATTCATTTAGTTGCCTTCAAAGATGGTAGGATTGGACCGACGAGATCCTTGGAAACACTGATTTCATGGATAAACTCAAGAGTGCAGGCATCCTTCGTTGTGTTCTTATATAGAGACCTACATATCCAATAGGACCATAACACCCTTTCTGTATTGATCTCACGATGGTGTTCTTCTACTTGCACATTTGTCACTGCTTGGAGGAATTTACCCCTACTCTAGAGGATGTCTATGCCCTCTATCAGTAAGTTCTCTTTCATTTTTACATTATATTCGTCTCATTCATTCTTATTTTTCTAATATATATATATATATATATATTTTGAGTTATGTCTTGTAGTCTTCCTGTTGTTACTTCAAACTCTTGTGGCCCTTCCAGCATGTCCCCTAGAGATAACGATTGTGTTGCATACTTGATGGACGCCTTCAAGCAATCCTCCCACTTTATCTCTCGCTTTAAGGGCGATTCACTCCTTCCAGACTTTGAGACCTCCACTCGGCAGAAAAATTCTTGGTTGTCCTGGGTGCGCTACTTCTTCCGTGACTACAAGACCAACCAGTGGGATAGCTCTATTCACGACAAATCTGTTCTTGCCTTCCGTAAAAAGACCTGTCCCTTTCCTTTGGCGTACTTTTATTTGGCTATGTGGGCTATCCTTCCTCTTCACTCTCCTGCTTTTAGTTTGGCAAATAAGCATTATCTTGGGGCCTGGAGATTCCCCTTGCTTCCCTCTTCCTAGGGACCTTATATCGTCGCCTAGACGAAACAACCCTTGACATGAAAGAATCCGTTGGAAGGTAATAACTTTCATATTATATTTTTTTTTATTAATTATCTTCCAAACCGCACTTCTTTTCCTTTAACCTTTTTCTTATTTTATTTTTTATTCAGGTATGATGTCAATTGCTTCATTCCATGCTCCTTCCTTCAGATATTTCTTTTTGAACGATTCCCAGGCTATCTTTCTAAGAAGAAGAAGAAATCTCCTCTTTTTGAATCACCCAACATCATTCCTCGCATGGCACGTTGGATTGATCTCAAATTTAGTTTTGATAGTACATATTTGCGACCTTTCCTTGATGATTATTCATGCTTCACCGTTCGTCCCTATACCATTGTTTCAGAAGGTTGTGGTCATCTACCTCATTTTTATAAGCGCAAATTCCGCACTTACTCAAGCCTCAACAGAGACAGATTGAGTGGTTCTTCGCTGTCTTGGTTCGTATTCCTTCGAACCGCAGAGCTTCCCCATTTTATTGAGAATAATGGATTTGGCACCGTACTTTATTCTCCTCACAGGGTCATGAGGCAATTCGGATTTGATCAGGAACGCCCTTTCGGTCACACCTGCTGGGGGAGTTATGAGGCTGCTCTTCTCAACTTCATCCCTGCATCTCCTTCTTTTATATGGGCATTTCCAAGGTTACCCAGTGATCCTCATATATCTCTTCCCTTTGTCATACCAGATGATTCTCGGAGCAGGCGATATACTATCGGCGAACACAAGTACTGGTTGGTCAATCTTAAGAAATGACAGGATGATACCTTGATTTGTTCATTGCCAGTTTCCATTCCAAAACGTCTCCAATGGGGCCGGCTGTTGTGTTCTCCTAAGACCAATGTCCGCTCAACACTTTGGCCAGCCAGTAGCCGGTTGATTGAGCATGAGGCTTTGATGTCTAAGTCTTTTCTTCCTCATTTAGCGAACATTCCTCCTCGAGATGATTTGAATAATTTTCCCGCACATGCTCCCACTACTTCCAAGAGTCTTCCACCACGGGCTCCATTTTGGATGTCTCCTTCGGCTCCTCCCCAGGGATCCTCTGATGTCAAGGCAATGAGAGTTACTCGTTCTAAAATGAGAGCAGGTATTACTACTGATTCTGAAGTAGCTCCTCCTATTGCTTCTACCGTGGTTCTAATCAGTCGTCCTATTAGGCTTATCATAAAGCCATTGGCAAAACGCCCTCTTGATAGTGCTGATTCTAGTATGCCGACAGCTGAGGATCCGACCAAGAAGCGCCATAGAAATTTAGTAATTTTGTCATGTTATTCTCATTTTTCTTTCATCCCTTGTATAACTACTTTTATATTTCCTTGGGTAATGATTTCATTGATTTTCAGATTACAGAGGTCGATGAAGATGATGATGATGACGTTCCTCTTGGGTTAATGTATAGTACTGCAAATGAGGCAGCGGCCACGGTGACTTCCACTAGTTGTGAGCCTCCCCAACCTATCCTTATTGATATTGAGTCGTCTACTTCGCGCGATGATTGTGTTAGTCTTGATGCTAATGACACTTTATCTGATGTGAGCTCGAGTCTTGTTGTGGGTGATACAGCAATTTCTTCAAACCTTCCTATTCCTGCTCCTCATGATGAGTCTGAAGATGTTGATGAGACTCTTTCATCCCCGAGGGGGAATCATTCTGAACTTATTGGTGATGTTCATATTCCCCAGAAGGATTCTACCGAGTTGGTGATTTTTCGGGAGGGCATTGTTGATAGTACTTTGGGTGGGTTGAATGACATTCCCCTTTCTGTGGCATCTCCCGACTCCTTTTCCATTGACTATATTGTGAGTATCCTTCTTTAGTCAACATATGATTTGTCTTGAGTTTCCTTTCTTTTCATTTTTTTAAAATATTATGCTTTGACATTTTGTTTTCAGAGCGAGAAGATGAAAGATTTGCCTTTGCCTGTTGAGGCACTCACTTTATTTGATGCTCTCCATCCGAATGTTGCCCACTCGCCATATAGTGACCTTGGTTATCCTCCAAGTGGCCAAGGCTTCGAGGAATCATTAGGCATACCACATCTTTCTGCTCCTCCATCCCTTGCCTCAATAAATTCCATGGTGGCCTCTAAAGTAGCTCCTACCAGAGCTTCCTTCAATCCAAGTGGGGATCTTGTTTCTTGGAGGGGTTTCTAAATATCATCTTCTAGTCAAGAAAGTTTGGAGCGTCTCCTAGCTTGGTTCCCGTAGATTCTTGACTGGTTGTTCTTAGGTTGCACACTCTTTCTTTATATTCCTTGCGAGTTGAGGACTTGAAGAAGTTTAGCGATGATGTAGATGACCTTACAGCCGTAGGTGTTGACATGTCTCCTTTTCGTGATAGGTTGGATCTTCTCTAGTTAAGTTTTAATCTTGTTTCACTACGTTCGGAGGTTGCTGTACGTAAGTGTGAAGATAAATCTTTTTCAGTGCAGCTTTCTGAGCTTGACGAAGCTGCAAACAAATTGAAGATCCAGTCTCAAGATTTAGAGGGCCAACTTCGGGATCTAGAGGCAAAGTTTCAGGAGGTAGAGTGCCAAAGACGGGACTTAGAATCGACTACCCGACAGGTTAGGGAGCTGAAAGCTGCAAATCTTAAGATTCGAGATGCTGCCGTTGCTGACTTGGAAGCTTTAGTTGTGCCTCCTCTTCATTTTGATATGTCTTGGCCTTTATATCATAACTTGTTATAGTAGCTTCTTTTTTTCCGATTTCCCGTTTCAGAAACTCAACACATATTTTATTTATCAAAATGTATTTTCTTTAACCTTGTTGATTGATTTTAATTTGAATGATTCCTTAAAACTTAATATTTATCATCGAATCTCAAGTTATTCAAATTAATATTACAAGACAACCATAGGTATTATAAACATGAATTTTATCAAAAACATGTATATATATTTTTCACAAACCAACACTTCACTTTATACTCTTTTTTTAAGAGATTTAAAAAAAAACATTCAAGTATAAGTGAAAGTGTGTCCATTCATTGATAACAAAATTACTTTTAACGAAAAGCATAACGTTTCATTAGTAAATATTGCTTTTGTCGAAGAAAGCATAACGTTTGCCACTTTTAGAGGTAAAGTGTAACTTTCTTGCTTTTGTTGAATAAAGCATAACGTTCGCCACTTTTAAAGATAAAGTGTAACTTTCAGGGTTGAGGGCTTATATTCAGGTGCCTCGGTCACTTTTGAAGTTGAAAGTGTAACTCCCGAGGGCTGTTAATCAGGTGCATTGATCACTTTTGAAGTTGAAAGTGTAACTTCCGAGGGCGGTTAGTCAGGTGTCTCGATCACTTTTGAAGTTGAAAGTGTAACTTCCGAGGGCTGTTAATCAGGTGCCTCGATTACTTTTGAAGTTGAAAGTATAACTTTTTGTGATGCTCTTCTCATGTATAATATTTCTTTGCCCACTTCAAGTTTAATGGGCTTGAGACAGCATCTGATCCCACACGAGATATCTTGCAATACCCGCTTTTGAGATCTCTCAGTACCTATACTGCCTTCCCATTTAGGGTAAAATTTGGGGTTGTGGTCCCCTACGACTGACTTGAGTTGCCATTTTGAGCACCGTGTGTCTCCCACGAAATTTGTCGTGGTACCACCGCCATGTATTGTATTGTCATCGCAGCCTTTCATGTATGGTACCGCTTCAAGCTTTTCTTTAGCCTTGTCTCTAAGTCAACTAAGGCCTCCGTAGGCGGTGGTCGGTTTTCTTTCTTCCTCGACTAAGCTTCAAGTCTCATTCGAGCCAAGGTATTTCTATTTCGTGAGCAAGATAACTTCTTCACCATAAATCAAAGCGTATGGGGTCTCGCACCAGAGGCTTTCTTTTTGAAGTTCGATATGCCCATAACGCTTATCGTAGTTGTTCACCATGTCTTCTGATGATCGCTCTGGGTTTTTGATAAAATTTTTATCAAGGTTTTGTTTGTAGCCTCTGCTTGTCCGTTGCCTTTCGGGTAGTAGGGTGATGATTTGTAATGTTTCACCCTGTATCTTTCCATCAGCTTTTTGACATCCCTGTTGATGAAGGGAGTTCCATTATCCGACGAAATGATCTTCGGGATCCCGAAACGACAAATGATGTGCTCCTTGATAAAATTTGCCACTGCTTGTCCCGTGGCCTTCTTCAAGGGTATTGCTTCCACCCACTTTGTGTACATCTCGTTGGCAGTTAAAATTCATATGTTACCCTTGGAATTAGGGTGAACAGGACCTATAAGATCCATTCCCCATGTATGAAAGGGTCATGGTGTTGCCAAGGTTCGCAAATCCACAACGGGAGCATGGATCAAGTTTCCATGTATTTGACAAATGTGACACTTTTTAACAAATTCTAGACAATCTCCCTTCATCTTTGGCCAGTAGTAACCATGATCGATAAATTCCCAAAACGAGCTGCCTCCACGAGTTTTCTGCCTCGGGACACGTGGAGGCTTCTCCCAGGTCTAGCACATTTATTTTTGACTTTTTTATCTTCATTTCATTAGGTTATGCGAAAGCTAATTTGCACATTTAATGAGGCCGTGGAACCCTAATTGCGTATTTAATTCAATTAGGTCATGTGAACCCTAATTTTACAGTTGGGCCCACAATAACAAAAAATAAAATAAAACTCAAATATATCCCCTATAAGTTGACAATATTTAAAATCAATCCCGAAACTCTTTTTTTTGGAAAATATAACATTAATTTTATTTTAAATATATACAAAAGAGTAGACTTAACGTTTTTACAAATGAAAAAAAAAAGAAGTTAAATGAATTACATTGCCTAAAAAAACACCTAGACCCTAATTACAAACCAGGTGCTTGAAGGTTACTTTATCGTGGAAGCCCGGCTAACGTTTGTTAGAATACTGATTAAACATAGCTAAACTTTCATTTAGAATTTAAAATTTTATATAATTAGGATTTCGATCAATTGATGTTCATAAATGTACATAAACTTTTTAAAAGAAGACTTACTTTGAGGCAGTCTTCACTTCTGTATCACGGTCAACCCTAATTAAGGTGATATTGATGGCCAAAAAGTATTCTATTGCTCATTCAAGCTAATAAATGAATACTACCAATAAGTTTATTAGAGGGAACGTACATTATCAGATACCGACATGAGGGTATAGCCAATTTAATTGAACCCATGCATTATTAAGGCATGACCCATTGACCTAAAGCTTGAAAGATTTGCTAGTTTAAACCAAAACAAATTAATTATTTTATGATTTAAAATGGTGCTTGTACTTAGATCACACTGATGATGTTAACTTTATGACGTTTCATTAAAATATGAATAATTTTGTCTAATATAAATATTTCATTAATTATATTAAATCATAAATTATATTTTAACTCATAAATTATATTATCTCTGTTTCAAAATATAAAAATAAAATTGACTTTTTAAAAGTCAATATTAGATGTTTTAAATTCAAATATAAGGTGATTTATTTTATTTTTAAAAATAATAAATCTTGTAATTAGAAGTATATTTTATCTAATTATATTGTCTAAAATTAAAAGAAGTTATTTCAATTTCAATTTTTTTTTCTTAAATTAACTTTAAAATATTAATTTTATTATAGATTTTAGAATGGAGGGTTTACTAAATCTAAGGTTGCATGTTATAATAGTAGTAGTTATAATTAAGTTTTAGAAAAACTAAAACAAAATAAATAAACAAGCAAAAAGGTTTGACATTTTCTTTGGTGCATGTTACTCATTTAATGGAAGTCTTTATATTATTGGTTGAATGGTTGTTGACTGAGAAATAAGCACGTGAGCGGTGTGCCTAATAGTAATCATCTAGCAATCTTATACGTTATAATTAATATCTACTTGGATTGATAGTGACATAGAAAGGGTCAAATATCTTATTTATATTTAGGCTTGACAAAATATAATTATGGGTTGGTTTTGATTTTCAAAATATGATTATAGTTTTATTTAAGAACTAAAAACATATTAATTATTTTTAATACGAGTTGTATAGGTTGGAACTATATGGTTATAGTTCAAAACCATATTAACCATTTTTCGATATTTTAACTTTTAAACAAAACTTTTGAAAAATAAAATTGTGACCGTCACAATTAAATTAATTAAGTAATAATATGATATAAAAATTATTAATATAAATAATAAAATACTAAAAACTATACTAATAAAATTTTAAATTGAAATTATTAATACTCTTTCATATTTAAATAATTTTTCAAAATTATTATTAACTCCGCTAATATCTTTAATTAAACAATTATGAAATATTCACAAAATTGTCCCCATTATACTTAATGTTCTCTTATTTCAAAATTAAAGATATCATAAAATAATTTTTTAAAGTTTATTTTAAAATATACCCCTAACATTAATTAAAATATTATAATAGTACCATGTTAATATTCATTTTAGTAAGATATAAGTAAATGACATATTAAAATTTTTGTGACTTTATGATTTAATTAATATATTTATAATTTTGGAACAAGAGGGAGTGTAAAAATAATTGTCATATATGACTTGAAAATTTCTTATAGTAAGGTTGTGTAGGACATAGTTAGGCTTTCTCTTTTATTGATTTATAATTTTCTCTCTTATTTATTTATTTATTAATATTTTTTGGGATTAATTTGTAGTATGATCACACAGTATGAGCCATGAGGTCTACTTTATATTGTTTCTGAAAGTTGTACGCATTAAGTGATAATTGTAATTTCAATAAATACAAATGTAATAGAATGTATATTTAATCGTGCACATATATGTAATTGAGTTTTCGATTTGGATCGGAATTGAATATGGGTTGAAAAATGGTTAACCGATTGTAGACACTCGAAATTTTCTGCACAACTATTACTAACATTACAGGAGGACATAATCGTCTTTCGGAGATAACCCTAGAAGACATTTCACATCCATTCGGATACTACCGAAAGTTCAAACTCAACCCCGGACCCTACACCGGGAATATCAGTCTCAACTCCGGAACACACACCGGGAACATCATTTCCAACCTCGGAGATAACCCCGAGTTTCGTCCTTGGTGATAACCCCAAGGAATGCTATTGCAGTTCCGGCGATAACCCCGAAAATGCTTGTTTCAAATACATGCGATCAGCTTCAATCAGACCTCCTGCCGAGACACTCATACCTCAGACCCAGAGCTAACACCGGGCAGACAGGCATCCACAAGATGACATTGCGGCATTCAACACTTGCAGCAGTCCAATCTCAGATGTAACCCTGAGCAACGTCGTCTTTCAACTCAAATCAGCGATAACCCCGATGAGGAGTCATACGTCATCTTGCTACCTCAACACCTGCGCGTCGTCTCAACGCTTCATAAATACAACAATGTCCTTCAAGAACCAGGAGTTCCAATCCCGAGTGACTATTACGCGTGGCAGCACACCAGATAGAATTTGAAGCTTGAAGACCATGGGCATGGTCCCCTCTTCCTGACTTTGTACAACCTCTATTCCATGTCATTGCGTAACTCTCGACACAAGCTGTCCAAAGAAGATCGTATATACCTCGTTCGGATGCTCGGATTAAAGTTCTGCAAGTTCGAGTAGGCATTACAAAGGCACGAGTATATCGTTTTGAGACGACGGGACCCACGTAACCCCCCAAGGCCACATTGTACACCTTACTACCAAAGCACTTCTATAAATATAGAGCTTGGGCTAGCCATTTTGAAAAAAGAAAATGCGAGGAAGCCCTATCCAATTTGCTTTATACACACCCTATATTGAGTGCTTGCTCTTTTTAAACACCAGTTAGCCCACATACAGTTATAAATTTACTAGCGAGAGCTGAGTATTTGTCTATATAGAGTCATAGAAAGTCTCCATTGGCGTACAACCGTAGTTTCTTCTTACCTCTATAAAGCCTTTCTCTTCATATTTGCACATACTATTCTACACATCGAAGTCGTGTTGTGTGCGTATGCCGGACTTCTATCCGTGGTTTTCATTTCATCATATATATATACTTATATATATGTATATATTTTTATATGGAATAACATTATCGAATTATGCCTCGATTGAGCCTGTACTTTATGTCTCGAGCGTTATTTGCTTATATATATATATATATATATATATATATATAAAACTGCTGTCGAACTCATCGATGAGCCTGAATTTTATATCCGGTGCGTTTAATTGCTTATATATATATATAATTGTTGTCTGGATTTTACAGCTTTATTTACATTTTGTCCTGCCTGGAGCTCACTTCATGGCAGTTGATAGCTTTTATAGCTTTATTTACATTCAAGTCCCGCCTGAAGTTTACTTCATGGCGGTTGATAGCATTTACTGCTTTATTTACATTTATGATCCCCCATGGAGTTGCTTCGTGGTGGCTAATCATGCACACACACACACACACACACACACACACACATATATATATATATATATTTACCGCTTATATATATATATATAACTGCTTACTACTTTCCATACAAATTGCAGTATCATGTGAGCCTAGGAATCATGTGATCACAGATTCATCCATCAAATCTCGATTCGGTTCCGTGATGGACTTTTTTCCAAATTGTATGCGACTTGTACATTATTTACAAATGTACTTAATTTCCTTGGATGGCTTTCATGCCCATAAGGGGTTTGGCACTGTTGTATATTATTTTGTCGATGCTTCTCATCTCGAAAATAAAAGCAAACAAGCTGAACATTTAACAATAAAATGAAAGTATGAAAAGGTCTCAATTACTATTGAGCACAGGGTTTGAAAAACCTCTTTTACAAAACTTCATTGCTATATCTTGGTTAAAACTGAATTTTTCTATAAATTCAAACCTTGTGTATATTGGTGCGAACGAGGCCTCGCACTACTTTCAAATAATTGCACATTGATCCACACACACACACACACACACATTCATATAACAGTTTCTTTGAAAAGTGGCGGTCACCGTGGTAACACGGATGTCGGGGGGTGCCTAACACCTTCCCTCCGCATAATCAAGCCCCCGGACCCATAATGAATCTCGGTTTCTGAGATCCGTTTAGCAGTGTCAAATCACTGGGTCAATGTGAAAACCTTTTCGGTTGTGTTGGTGCTACCAGTTAAAAACACCAACTGGCGACTCTTAAAGTCAGAACGTCGACATTACACATTTCATACCTTTTTCACTTATTTTTTCAAACAAATATCACATTAACATGGGAACACCAAAGAACAAGTAACGAAAAGGGACAAATAAAAATCCCGACGTTGACAGGTGGCGACTCTGCTGGGGACTCCAGTAAGAGGGCTTAAGCCGCTATTACAAGCTTTTCAAAACTGTTATATGCTTGTGTGTGAATGTTGCATTTACATTTATGATGAATGTGTACTAATGCATCTTACTTACTGCACTGCTAAATATCTATCTGTGATATTAGTTCTTTGCGCATGTCATCATTTTGCATAAACGGTGAGACACATTGTATGTGAATGTTTGTTGTGTGGTTCCTCCACCAGGAGGCTATCCTGTCGGTGTTTGGTTACTGGACTCGTAGGAAGACTAATTCCAACGAGGCTCAGGAAAGGCACCACCCAGATTCGCTCCAGTTGAAAGACCAGATTAACTTCCCGTCAAGTAGATTGCGATGATCTGGGAACCTTCATGCCAAAAAGCCGCGAGAGTAACCTAAGATAGGTCAACCTCTGATAAACCAAACGCGGAGGAAAGTCTCTTCATGCTTTCCATTTTCAATTACTTGTAAAAGAATTTACTTGTAATTTCATTCCATGATCATTTATATGTAATGGAAAATATGAAGAATATATGTGCATGCATGACATGTTATCAATTAACAACCATTTTTGTAGGACCATATTCCTTAAACGGACACTTCATGATAACATTTACATTATCCCTAAGACTAAACTACATAAGTCTTTTGTAGGGAAGCAATTGGGCCTGTTACCCGCTCAAAATCCAAAAAGGCCACGAGCCTACAACCAATCATGTCTTCTTTTGACCAGTCTAATCTTGTTTCCCAAGAAGAATTTGACGGATTGAGTAAACAAATCACAGACTTGGCTGTTTTACTGAAAGAACTGTATCAGTATACTCAGGGTATAAAGATACCTACACATACAGAATCCTCTACACAAGGGGGAGCCAAAGGTTTGGAAAAAATAATTCCAGAACCTCAGTTGGATACGACCAACAAAGACCCTGAAAACACCCATCTCAAAAGAGATCCAGACACCGGTGATATCAGGAAGAAGGTCCTTCAACTGGAGTAAACTATCCGTGTTCTCAAAGGGATTGGAACACATGGAAGTGTCTCATATACTGACCTTTGCATATTCCCTGGTGTTCATTATCCAGAGAAATTCAAAACCCTTGATTTTGAAAAGTATGACGGATTAGGGGATCCTTATACACATTTGAAAGTGTTCATTAGAGAACTTAGATCTTATGCGGAAAATAAAAAGCTCAGAATGCAGCTGTTCTAAAAGAGTCTGACTGAAGAAGCCGGTTCATGGTATACCAGATTAGACAACTCTAAGATCTATAGCTGGGAATAACTAGCTCATGCCTTCCTCACTCAATACAGTTTTCAATCTCAGATGGCTCCTGATCAGTACCAAATCACCAAGGTCAAGAAACAGTCTAATGAGTCATTTAGAGAGTATGCTCAAAGGTGGAGGCGCCTTGCTGCTCAAGTTATTCCTTCCATAACAGAATCAGAAATGGTCATGACTTTCATAGATGTACAGGAAACTCCTTTTTATGAAAGAGTTCTAGCTGGTATTGGCAAATCATTTTCTGAAATAATAAAACACGGAGAGATGGCTGAGATGGGATTGAAGTCTGGTAAGATTCAAGACCTAGTTGCTCTTAAAGCTGTTGCTGAGCACATCCAATCCGGATCTTATGGAAACAACCCCCGGAGGGTCCATAAAAAGAAAGAGGAGGATGTTTCCTTGATATTACAAGATCAGAAAGGCAATCAGAACCTGCCTATACAGAGGAGAAACTACTCCCCTTTCCAAGCACAATCTTCAAACCCTCCATTGCCTAAAAATGGAGAAGCAAAGCGACCTCAAACGTTCACACCCTTAGGGGACTCACTCGAGAATATTCTTACTCTTATGACTACTCAGAAGAAAATCACACGTCTTCTTCCAACAGCCAACCCTAATGGGAGGGGTTTTAATGCTACTCGGAAGTGTGCTTATCATGCCGGAGCACCTGGACATGATACTCAAGATTATTGGGCCTTGAAACACAAGATCCAAGACTTGATAGGCAATGGTGAGATTGTAGTCACCAAACCAAATCAACCTCATGTGCAAGACAACCCTCTTCCTCAACACAAAGAAGAAGAGGTCAACATGATCAGTTGGAGCACTGGGCAAAATTCCAGTTTTAATGGAGAGCCATCTCAGACCATCAAAGACGGTGTTGATAGATGGGATTATGCAAAGTTCCAGTTTACTATGGAACGAAAGATGAAAGCTCTTTGCAAATAAATTGAGCAATTGGCAGAACTGGTGACCCATCAGCATCATGTCACACGCTAATTAATCAGGCAAGAGCATGCCTATCTCCTTCTGTTTGTTATGAATGCTCCACCCTCACCTTTAGAAAATGAAGCTATGGAGGATAAGGTTGCAAAGCGAGAAAATGCTAAAGCCTGTCGGGATTTTGCCAATCAAAGGGAGTTCACCTATCTGGGCCAACCTATGGAGGAAATATTTCAAATGCTGATCAATGAAGGAAGAATTACATCCCTTCTGCCTTCAATTAATCCCCATGCAGGACGGTTTAACCCTGATGGAGTGTGTCAGTATCATTCCTATTCTCGCGGTCACAGTACAGACGAATGTTGGGCACTCCGCCATCTCATTCAAAATCTCATTGATAGCGGTGTTCTGGAGCTGACAGACGATAACAATGTGCAACTTGAGAGTGGGATTACATGGAAGGGATCAGTAGCAGTTATATCCGACGAGGGTGATGAGACTGTCAAAGAATTTCCCATTCAAGTAATTCAACTCAATGGAGCTGACAATCCTTTGAAAGTGGCCGCACCCGAGCTAATTTCTTTACATTGCAGACCACAATATCCTGTTGTCAACTTACACAATGTTCAATGGAATTATGGAAAAGCTGAAGGATCCACGTCTCATACTACTGCTACAGTGTCAAAGGATAATCCACTGTATCTTCCTCAAAGGGTTATCAAGCCTACCCTCAAAGCAAAGGGGAAGATTCCCATGAAAAAGATTGAAAAATTTCTCCACACTATGGGCCATAATGAAGCCAAGGTGGTTCTAAGCTTAAGAGAAGCTCCACATCAGATATCAATTCTAGACTTGGTTTTCCCTTCCAAAGATCACTGGAAGATTTTACTCAAGGTTTTGGAAGAAGCCTACTTACCGAAATCAGTGGATGTGGAAAAATTTCAACATATGGTTGATCACATTTTCAACAACAATGTGATATCCTTCACTGATGACGATATACCTCCCGAAGGGACCGATCATTGCAAGCCACTGCACATCGCAGTGTTATCCTCCGGGTACATGTTAGCTGGAGTGTTGATAGATGGAGGTTCATCTCTGAATATCTGTCCTTATGCCACCTTGGTGAGGATGAATGTCAATCTCAAGCGGATCCAAAGTAGCCATACGGTGATCAAAGATTTCGAGGATCCCAGCGAAATTTCGTCGAAAAGATTGAGCTGCCAATTGGGATTGGTCCAAATACATTCAATGTATCCTTCCATGTCCTCAAAATAGATTCAAGATACAACCTGCTGTTGGGGAGACCATGGATACACATGGCTGGAGCTGTTCCCTCCACATTACATCAACAACTCAAATACATTGTCAACAACAGTCTAGTCACTGTCAATGCTGAGCCGGAGTATCCTGAACAAGGAGATCTGCCAATCATCAGTCTCAACTCTGGAGTTGAGCCGACCAGTTTTTATACCTTGGAAGTGAGTAACATACAATACCATCCTATTGGAATACCACTTCCTGTGCCCAAGATTTCTACCGAGGTTATGTCGGCCACTCAAGAAATGATGTCATTGGGTCATCAACCTGGACGAGGGCTTGGGAAAAATTAGCAGGGTATTAAGCACCCTATTTAAGTGTCCAGTCAAACTGGGACAGCCGGACTAGGCTATTCTTCCAGTTCCAGTTATAGGAATCCGCATAAACACAGGCCGGTTCCTCAAACTTCCGCAACATGGCAATGTTTTCCATTTGCACCTCATGAAATCGACATACTCTCCGCTTAAGGTGCCAAGACATGTTATGACTATCTTTGTTTCCCAAACCAAAGACTATTCAAAGCAAAAGAGGTGCTGATTCCTAATACCGAAGTGGAAGAAAGGGAACAGAAACGCAAACATGACATCGCTTTGATGATGTCCGGCATACGCATCATTGTTCATGATGAACATACAAACCGATATACCCCAGGCGATGATTGCCCAGATATCATGGTTATCATTCGAGAGAAGGAGGGCATTGACAATCCCTCTATCATCATTAATCGACTTTGCCCTCGATAATTGGAGCAAAGACTCCATGCATTGTCAACGAGGGTAAAAACAGCGTAAAATCCTCCGCTTCAGAGATAACTTTAATTGCTTACTTTTCTATACAAGATATTAGCGCTTATTTTATTAGTACATGCTAACACTTTGTATGATTAAACAATTTCATATATTAAGTGAAAGCATCTTTTGATTTCAGGACTCTAAATTTAGATGTGGATCAGATTTGCTTTGGTGATATGCCTTCTCTCCACAAAGGGTCAGAATTTTGATGCAAAGTTGGACTCGAGACTTGATGGACATACAAGAGGACATTGAGACACCTCAGGAGATTAAGGAATGGGTCGCAGATAAGCCTAAACCCAACCTTGACCAAACCACTTCTTTCAATCTTGGAACCTTAGAAAACCCTAAGCTAATCCAGATTGGTTCAGACTTCACTCCAAACCAACGGAATGACATGGTTGCACTATTAACCCAATTCCAGGATGTGTTTGCATGGTCTCATGAAGAAATGGTGGGTTTGTCCACTGACATTGTTCTTCATCGCCTTCCCATTAAAGAAGGATTCAAGCTAGTTAGGCAGAAACTCAGGTGATTGAAACCTGAGTGGAGTTTAAAAGTCAAAGAAGAAATTGTGAAACAATTTCAAGCTGGAATTATCATGGTGTCTACATATCCGGAGTGGATATCCAACATTGTTCCCGTGCCTAAACCTGGAGGAAAGGTGCGAGTTTGCGTGGATTACCGGGATTTGAACAAAGCTTTCCTTAAAGATAGCTTTTCTGTGCCCTTTATCCACATCGTCATTGACAATACTGCGCAATATGGCATGTACTCCTTTGCGGATTGCTTTACAGGGTAGCATCAGATTATGGTTGTTGAGGAAGATCGTGAAAAAAACTGCTTTCATCACGCCTTGGGGAACCTTTTGCTACAGACGGTTGTCATTCGGCCTCATCAATGCCGGGGCAACCTACCAGCGAGCTATAATGGCTCTTTTCCACGATTTAATACATAAAAAGATAGAGATCTATGTGGATGACATCATTGTCAAATCCCGAAAGGAGAAAGACCACTTAGAGCATCTCAGAAAGTTATTCAATAGGTCATGTATACAACTTGAAGTTGAATCCAAATGCAAGTGCGCCTTTAGTGTCAAATCGTGCAAGTTGCTAGGTTTCCTAATCACCACAAAGGGATTGAATCGATCCTACCAAAATCCGTGCCATCAAGGAAATGCCCATTCTTCAGACAGAGAAGGAAATACGAGGATTTTTGGGAAGAATCAACTTCATTAGTAGATTTATCTCTCAACTCACAGCAACCTGTGAGCCCATCTTCAAGCTGTTAAAGAAGAACTCCTCCATGAAATGTAATGATGAGTGCCATAAAACCTTCCTTACCATTAAAGAGTAGTTGGTTAATGCTCCTGTTTTGGTACCTCCCAGGGATGATGTTCCCCTATTTATGTACCTGTCCATTAATGACAATGCTATGGGCTGCATGCTGGGGCAAAAAGACGATAGAGGCCAAGAACGAGTTATTTGTTATCTCAGTAAAAGATTCAGCACCAGTGAACACAAGTACACTCTGATTGAGAAGACTTGTTGTGCTTTGGCGTGGGCTTTCATGAGGTTGCAACATTATCTCCATGGTCACACAACCCATCTTATATCCCGCATGGATCATCTCAAGTATGTGTTCAGTAAGCCCATACTAAATTGTCGACTATCCAGATGGAAGTTGATCCTACAACAATTTGACCTCGTCTATGTGATGCAAAAGTCTATCAAAGGTCAAGGAATTGCGGATCAACTGGCCGCCGCACCCACAGGGGACTACAAACCCTTAGAAACATATTTCCCCGATGAAGGGGTAATGACAGTTCAACAACACCATCAGTATGAGGCATGCCACGCATAGAAAATATATTTTGATGGAGTCATTAATGCGTAAGGCTCTGAGCCGGAGCAGCTTTTAATGTCCGAAATGACGGGGTGTAGTATCCGTCATTAAAATTGCAATTTGTCGCCACCAACAACACAAATTGAGTATGAAGGTCAGATCAAGGGCTAAAACTTTCTCGCTCAATGGGCATCGTGGTTAATCGCCTTTTGGGGATTCCCAATTGGTGATTAAAAAATCCACGGGAATCTATCAAACCAAAGAACTACATTTGCTGCCCTACCATTGGCAAGTTTTACAGATGGCTTTGGAGTTCGAAGAAATCTCCTTTCTACACATTCCTCATAATAGGAATGATTTTGCGGATGCATTAGCAACGTTAGCCTCCTTGGTTCACATACTTGACAAGGAAAACATGCCAAGCATCACATTTGCTATGCAAAAGGCCCCAGTTTATGGGAATTATGTTGGAGAAGTATCGGATGAGTTACCTCCCATCCACAACCCTTGGTATCAGCATATTAAGGAGTATCTGCGGGATGGATCTACACCCGCTGAGGCGAGCCTAACTAAGAAGAGACGGATCCATCGACTTGCTATGAAATTTTACTTGAGCGGAGATGCACTCTACAAGAGAGATGCAGGAATAGGTCTCCTCAGATGTCTGGACAAAGACCAAGCTCAAAGGTTCATGGATGAGATCCATGGTGGAGTATGTGGCCCACACATGAGCGGCCCCTTACTTGTCAAGAAAATTCTCGAGAATAGGGCATTATCACTAACACTCAAAGTCGATCGTGATGATCACGCCAAGAGGTGCTATCAATGCCAAATTCATGGAATGCTATCCACGCCCCTCCAAGGAACTCCACAATATGAGTTCGCCCCGCCCTTCTCAATGTGGGGATGGACGTAATCGCCCCATCGAGCCCAAATCCAAAGAATGGACATCGATTCATATTCACCATGATCGACTACTTCACCAAGTGGGTAGAAGCGACCTCCTTCCCTGTGGTTACCAAAGAAGTCATCATTGCTTTCATCGTAAACAATGTCGTTGCTGTCGATATGGACAACCGAGGTCATTGTGTCGCATATAATGCTAAGAACCTCAACAACAAAATGATGGAGAAGTTATGCATTAAATTTCACATCAAACACCTTAACTCCGGCCATCTACCATCCAAAGATGAATGGTGCCATTGAAGTGGATAATAAAAATATCAAGAAGATCATGTGAGACCCCAAATTTTATGAATAAAGATTTAAATTTCTCAAATATTTTTTTGAATATTATGGTGTGGATTTGATATAATGTTATAGTTGTGGGTAATATTTATAAATTTTGCAAAAGTAAGTAAGTTGTTATATAATATTCAATTGGTCGGGAGAATATTCGCTTTTAACAGGAATATTCGTATTTACGAAGACAATCATTGGTGGACCCCATAACGGAAGTATTGTCGTAGTTAGAAAAAATGATGTAATTATCATTTTATAAAAATAACGGTGAAAAAGTGTTACCGTTAAAACCGCTGAACTACCCTAGTAGTAAAAATAAAAAGTATACGCTGTGGTTGCATAAGTAGCACACCAGGTATTGATTAT
Organism: Panax quinquefolius; assembly: GCA_020205615.1. Classification (NCBI taxonomy): domain Eukaryota; kingdom Viridiplantae; phylum Streptophyta; class Magnoliopsida; order Apiales; family Araliaceae; genus Panax; species Panax quinquefolius. The sequence goes on along the minus strand of CM035159.1, from coordinate 38,728,977 downwards.
TGATGCTTACGTAAAAGTCACTCGCTTATACTCAATTATTGCTACAAGAATTGCTACATCATATCTCTCATATTATCGATTCAATTATTATCACAATATCATCTATATAATATGTTATATTATTAAATCAATAATTGAGACGATAAAGTTATTCATATTATTATTTGCAATATTGACAATGTCTAGAAGTTCTATCAAGGAGAGGTTTGGTCACCTAATTGCGCGCCAATAGGGAGAAATCTTTATCGAAAAGCCCCCTCTTTCCTGGGAATGACCTGGTTGTTAAATATTGTGAATTATAATATTAATGATGAATAAATTCGTGTTGATTAAAGATGAAATTGATAGTTCCATTGTGTTGGAATTATTAGTGTTAGTAAAAATCGACATTTATTTTGATAATAATTGATGTCTTGAGGTTATATTGACCAATCGAGTAATTAACCAGATAAATGAGCAATTAATTGCTATTAATTCACATGATTATAACTATTTGTTCACATGTGTGTACTATTGATTCACATTCATTTACTATTAGGGGAGTTGGTGCAAGATTGATAATACTTGCATGACTAAGTTAAAAATGGAGGTATAGTTGAAGGTATTATACTGTAATTCATATTTTCACATGTCTAGAACTATTGATTCACATGATTTACTATTGATTCACATGATTTACTATCAGGGGAGGTGGTGCAAGTTTGATAATACTTGCAGGACTAAATTAAAAATGAAGGAAAAGAGGAAGGTATTATACCGTAATATTTCGAGCCCCAAAACGTGCAATTATCGAAACTATATTTTCCTATAAATAAAAGCTCATTCTTCCTTCATTTCTCACCAATTCACTAAAGTTATAAAGCAATTATTATAGAGAGAAATTATAGAAGAAAGAAGAAGAGAAGTCCGCTACCTCACTATTCCAAATCCAGCTTTTCTTTCGAGGTAAGGGGTATTATTCTTTCAGATTCATGAAGAGAGTTATTTTCTTCAATACTCGTAAGGGTTGTTATTCCATTCTTTATTATTATGTTGAATAACTCTGCTCTGCAAGAAGTACCGCATACATGGTGAAATTCTTCTCATTATTCCATTCTTTATTATTCTATTAGAATAACTCGCCTATGCGGCCTATCGCATGCCGATGAATTCTCGTTGTTATTCCATTCTTTATTATTCTCGTTGAATATCCCGTCTGCGGTGCTATCGCATGCATGAATTTACACCGTTTCTATTCTTTATTATTCTGTTGAATATCCTGCTTCATGCGGATTACGCATGACCCGGTTCCATTCTTTATTATTCTGTTGAATATCCTCGTCATGTGGATTACGCATGACCTAGTTCCATTCTTTTTTTATTATTCTCGTTGGAATAACTCGTTCTGCATGGCCTATCGTATGCATGGTGAATTCTTCATTATTCCATTCTTTATTATTCTGCTGGAATAACTCGCCTATGTGGATTACCGCATGCATGGTGAATGATCCTTCAGATTCATTCTTTATTAAATTGTGGAAATGATCTGTTCTACGTGGATTACCGTATGCGGTGTGAAAATCCATTTGCGCTTTTCGATATTCTATTATACTCATCTCTGAGATATCATTTCTTTTGTACTCGCTATGGAATATCATTTTCTTTGGTATTTTTTTTTACGAGTTACTATTCACGGGTTACTATTCACCCAAGTTATTCACTCTAGTATTATTCATTCACTCGGTATTCGGGCACTTTTCGTAGTATTAGAGTATTATTCATTAGTTACTATTCATCGGTTACTATTCACCCGATTACTATTCACTCTAGTATCATTCACTCGGATATTCGGGACACTTTTTCGTGTTCTCGTAGTACTATTCACGGGGGTACTATTCCCAGTAGTACTATTCACGTATACTATTCATTAAAAAAATATATTTTTTTCCATCCAAATTATTTTTGGTACATGAATATTATTCTTGAATTTTACTCTACAAAGCAAAGATCATGTTGACAATTTGACGTTATTGATTCCTCGGATAAATTAAATTATAAATCTTTAAAATTTATCCTTGAACTTGTTTTATTGAATTATTATGTCATTGTCATCATCCTCCTCATGCTTATATTGTGATTAAAGTCATCTTTGGCTTACGTGCATGATGGACTTGGTATGATTATGACCGTGGATTATTCGGTATAATCATGACCGTAATGTGACGAATGATGTGGTAAAAGTCCTCATCGGCCTATAGTTCATCGATGGACGCTTGTTGGTATGATTATGACCAAAGATTATTCTAGATAATCATGACCATTGATGATTACATGAATATCCTCGGTCGTGGTGCATGGATGATTCGATTTTATTTATTGTCGAGTCTCAAATGATAAAGTTGATGAAAAACTTTTTAAATCATAGAAGATAGTAGATTTTATGCTCTACTTGACTCTTCTAATGGATTGCTTATTTCACCGCAGCTTGTTGATCTAAAACTTGTTGTCTATTATATTCTATCGCTTGTTATACTCGTTGAAGGCTAAGGATAATTTATTCTCGCATTATCTTAGTCATAATATTTCTTCTTAGGCTAGTTGAGCTCACCCTTTCTTTCATTGTTCTCTTCGTGAAATGAGAATATAGTCGGACGAGTCTGGGAATGGAGTGATGGTCCAGATAAATGGCTTTAGTAGTCCCTCACTATTCTATGGAATAATGTGATAATAATTGTAATGAGGACACCATTGAGTGTGGATATTGTCTAGATGACAATATTCTTGTTTAAACTCTCACTATGTTTTTGTCGTATTTTACACGACCGTTGATATAATTAAGTTGTATTTGAATTTATGTATACCATGTATCCGGCGACTCAAGATGGGTGATGTATACCTATTTTGGGGGCGCCACAAATTGGTATCAAAGCTTAGGATATGATCCCCGGCCGAGATGTGAGACAAGAACTAGGAGGGAGAGACGGGAATTCTTTCGCTAGTATGACCTACCTAAGTTTATTTGGTATTTAATTGGCTCACGAGTATAGGATAATATGTGATATGTTAATTAACCCTTGTTTTGTGACAAGTGTTTGAAAATGGCATCCAAAATGTTGAGATCAACAATGAAGCACATGAGACCGCTGAGTCACCAACGATCAATACCCCCAGATAATGTGCAACAGAAGACAATAATCCTCGTGTAAATAACAACACCGATCGAATGATGAACGATGGGATGTTCAGAGGCTTTATGCAATTCATGCAACATCGGTAGAGAGAGACTCTGCTCAAAATATAGGTGGAAATAATGGCAACCCACTACCATGGTCACCGCTAAGCGCTTCAAGGAGCCGGGACCACCGGAGTTTTTGGGAAAGCCGTAACCACTTAAGGCGAGAGACGTGGTTAAAGCAGATCACCAAGATATTTGATGTCTTGGGATGCTCCGAGGAGCAAAAGGTTCCTTTGCCACCTTTATGTTGCGTGAAGAAGGCAGATTACATGGTGGAATCTTGAAAAAGCACTCAACCCGACGTGACTCAAGATGTCTTGGGAGAAGTTCCAAGAGTCGTTCAACGACAAGTACTTTCCCGAAAGTATTCATCACATGAAGGAGGTGGAGTTTATCAAGTCGAGCAAAACAATATGACCGTGTCGCAATACGAGGCTAAATTTGTGAGTTATCCTGGTTTGATCCCATTTGGTCGATAATGAGGAGCGAATGACGCTAATGTTTCTAAGAGGTTTGAAACCCGATATACGCCAATACCTCATTTCTCACAAACTTTGTTTATATTCGATGTTGTGAATAGGGCTCGCTTATTGAGCGCGATAATGAGTCAAAGACAACCAAAAGGCAACGACCAACAACACGATAATAATCATACCGGCAGGCAACGACCATCGTAACAATGATAACCATCGGGGGGGAAATTATCATGCCAAGAATGGTAACCACTTCTGGTGGTAATCATGGCCAAGATAATAGGAGTGGAAATTTCAAGAAGAGAAGGTTCAACAACGATGGAAAGACAAAGAAGACCAACACCCATTTTCAAGGAAGGAGAACTACCACCAATCAGATGCTTCAAATGCGAGGGGGGACATATCACCCAAACTGCATGGATGCAAATTCCAAAGCATGTTATAATTATGGAAAAGAAGGTCACCTAGCCCGATTTTTGTCATGCACCAAAGTCAAGTCCAAATTGACTATGGCACCAAAGGCGATACTGACAAAAACAAAGTCGGTGGTTTCAGAAGAGCATTTTTCGTGACTTCTCAAAAAGCGAGTAACCCCAAAAGTTAGCACATGTTAGTTAATTATAAATTCTTGCAAGTCTATACCTTATTAGATACCGGTTCTACCCATTCTTTTATCTCTCTTTGCTTGCGCTCAACGCTTAAATTTGACCCCGAGAAGTTAGACTTTGACTTATCGGTTGAAACTTCATTAGAGAAACCTTCACTACCTCCACTATTTATAAATCTTGTTGATTCAAATCGACACTTTCACGCTACTCGTCGATCTTATCTCTTTGAAAATACTTGCCTTTGATGTGATTTTAGGAATCGATCGTTAACTACTCATCATGCTTTTCATAAGGTTGTTAGCTTTCATATTCCTAACCAACCTCATTATGCTAATTCAAGCAACCAAACCACTAAAGTCAATCATTGTCATATCAAGCCATAAGTAAAGAGCCCCGAGCCTTTCATTGTTGACTTCCTTTGTGTGGAATGCACCGCCGCACTTTCCAGAGGGGACGCCGTGAATGACGATGACAAGTTGATAGTATCAATGTGACGTACTATCCAAGTCTTGGATGAGAGTCACAGCTTTTGAATGATATTTCTATTGTTAATAATAAATTTCGACGATTCTTGAAGACTTCTTAGCCTACCCTAGAGCGTGAAATCGAATTTTGTATCGACCCCAAAGACAAAACCCATTTCTAAAACCCTTAAATATTTCTTCAACCAAAATGAACGTATAATGCTCCAAAGACATTGGCTCGAGATATTGAAGATTATGATCATACCATTCAATATCATCGTGGAAGAGAGAACGTGGTAGTTAACGCGTTGAGTAGTAAGATCGTATGCGCTACGAAAAGCGATGTTGTTAACACAAAAACCCATTTCAGATAACTTACAAATGATGAAGATAGAGTTAAAGACTCTAGGGACCCACGTGAAGATAATGAATATACGAGTAGAATCGACTTTAATCGATAAAGTTAAAGCCGCTCAAGCTACACACCCGAAGCTGATGAATGTGAAGAAGAAGGTTCAAGAGGGCGTTATTCTAGAAGCAAGAATCGATGAAGAGAGGAAATCTCAACCCTCGATTTAATTGGCCCATTTGAAATCCTCGATCGAGTAGGAACTGTGGCCTATAGACTCGCTTTTTACCGCCAAGTATGTCGTGCGTTCATAACGCTTTTTACGACGATCGATGTTACGTAAATATGTGGACGACCCAACCACATTATTAAATTAGAACTAGACGAGATAGCGTAAGATTTAACGTGATGAGAAGATACGTGTTAAAATCTTGATAAGAAGGATCATATTCAACACTCAAAGGTTATACCTCAAGAGTTAGAATCAAATGAAGTCAAGGTATCCTCATCATCACCACAGTAATGCACGTAAATTTTCGAGGGCTAAATTTCATAAGGAGGGAGATTGTGAGACCCCAAATTTTATGAATAAAGATTTAAATTTCTCAAAATATTTTTTTAATATTATGGTGTGGATTTGATATAATGTTATAGTTAGGGTAATATTTATAAATTTTGCAAAGTAAGCAAGTTGTTATATAATATTCGATTGGTCTGGGAATATTCGCTTTAACAGAAATATTCGTACGACGGCACAATCATCAGTGGACCCCACAATGAAAGTATTGTCGTAGTTAGAAAAATGATGTAATTATCTTTTTATAAAAATAATGGAAAAAGTGTTACCGTTAAAACCGCTGAACTACCCGTAGTAAAAGTACAATAATACGCTGCGTGGTTGATATAAGAGTAGCACACCAGATTGATTATTGATGCTTACGTAAGAAGTCACTCAATTATACTCAATTATTGCTATAGAATTGTTGCATCATATCTCTCATATTATTGATTCAATTATTGTCACAAGATCATCCGTATAATATGTTATATTATTAAATCAATAATTGAGACGACAAAGTTATTCATATTATTATTTGCAATATCGACAAATGTCTAGAAGTTCACAAGGAGAGGTTTGGTCACCTAATCATGCGCCAATAAGGAGAAATCCTTATCTGAAAGCCCCTCTTCCTCCGGGAAACGACTGGTTTGTTAAATATTGTGAATTATAATATTAATGATGAATAAGTTCGTGTTGATTAAAGATGAAATTGATAGTTCCATTGTGTTGGAATTATTAGTGTTAGTGAAAATCGACATTTATTTCGATAATAATTGATGTCCGAGGTTATATCGACCAATCGTAATTAACCTGATAAATGAGCAATTAATTGCTATTAATTCACATGATTATAACTATTTGTTCACATGTGTACTATTGATTCACATTCATTTACTATTAGGGGAGTTGGTGCAAGATTGATAATACTTGCATGACTAAGTTAAAAATGGAGGTATAGATGGAGGTACTATACTGTAATTCATATTTTCACATGTCTAGAACTATTGATTCACATGATTTACTATTATTCACATGATTTACTATTAGGGGAGGTGGTGCAAGTTTGATAATACTTGCAGGACTAAATTAAAAATGAAGGAAAAGAGGAAGGTATTATACTGTAATATTTTGAGCCCCAAAACGTGTAATTATCGAAACTATATTTTCCTATAAATAGAAGCTCATTCTTCCTTCATTTCTCACCAATTCACTAAAGCTATAGAGCAATTATTATAGAGAGAAAATTATAGAGAGAAAGAAGAGAAGTCTGCTACCTCACTATTCCAAAGATCCAGCTTTCTTCTAAGGTAAGGGGTATTATTTCTTTCATATTCATGAAGAGAGTTATTTTCTTTCAATACTGTAAGGGTTGTTATTCCATTCTTTATTATTATGTTGAATAACTCGCTCTATGCTGCGTAGTACCGCATACATGGTGAAATTCTTCATTATTCCATTCTTTATTATTCTATTGAATAACTCTATGCATATCTCATGCACGGCGATTTCTCGTTCGATGCTATCCCGTGAATTTTTCCATATTCCATTCTTTATTATTCGTTGAATATCCTCGTCTCGTAAGCGGATTACGCATGACCTCATTCCATTCTTTATTATTCTTTGGAATAACCTATCATATTCTAAGAATATCACGTATGGATTTCTTCCCGCAATAACTGCATGGTGATTATGATCGGTGAATTCTTTCATTATTCATTCTTTATTAAATTGTGAAATGATCTCATCACGTGGATTACCGCATGCATGGTGAAAATCCATTTGCATAGCTTCATTCTATTCTATTATACTCGTATTAATATATCATTTCTTTTGTACTCATCATGGAATATCATTTTCTTTTCATATTTTTTTTATACTCATTCACGATTTACTATTCACGGGTTACTATTCACTTTTCTTATTATTCACTTTAGTTTTACTATTCACTCACTTACTTATTCACCACTTTCACTTCATTTAGTGGGCATTCTTTTTCATTTCGTGAGTATATTATTCATTTAGTTACTATTCACGAGTTACTATTCACCCGATTACTATTCACTCTAGTATCATTCACTTCGTATTCGGGACACTTTTCATGTTGGGGTACTATTCACTATTAGGTACTATTCTCAAGTACTATTCATTTGGTAAATACTATTCACCCAAAAATATATTTTCTTTTCTCATCCAAATTATTTTTGGTACATGAATATTATTCTTGAATTTTACTCTACACAAAGCAAAGATCATGTCGACAATTTGACGTTATTGATTTCTGGATAAATTAAATTATAAATCTTTAAAATTTATCCTTGAACTTGTTTTATTGAATTATTATGTCATTGTCATCATCCTCATGCTTATATTGTGATTAAAGTCATCTTTGGCTTACGTGCATAGATGGACTTGGTATGATTATGACCAGGAATTATTCGGTATAATCATGACCGTAATGTGACGAATGATGTGGTAAAAGTCCTCATTGGCCTGTAGTTCATTGATGGACAGTTGTTGGTATGATTATGACCAGTGATTATTCTAAGATAATCATGACCATTGATGATTACATGAATATCCTCGATCGTGGTGCATGATGATGATTCGATTTTATTTATTGTCGAGTCTCAAATGATAAAGTTGATGAAAAAAACTTTTTAAATCATAGAAGATAGTAGATTTTATGCTCTACTTGACTCTTCTAATGGATTGCTTATTTCACTTCAGCTTGTTGATCTAAAACTTGTTGTCTATTATATTCTATCGCTTGTTATATCGTCAAGGCTAAGGATAATTTATTCTCGCATTATCTTAGTCATAATATTTCTTACTAGGCTAGTTGAGCTCACCCTTTTTTTTCATTGTTCTCTTCAGAAATGAGAATATAGTGGGACGAGCCGGGAAATGGAGTGATGGTCCGTGATAAATGGCTTTAGTAGTCCTCACTATTCTACTAAATAATGTGATAATAATTATAATGAGGACACCATTGAGTGTGGATATTGTCTAGATGACAATATTCTTGTTTAAACTCTCAAATTATGTTTTGTCGTATTTTACACGATCGTTGTATAATTAAGTTGTATTTGAATTTATATACCATGTATTCGGCGACTCAAGATGGGTGATGTATACCTATTTTGGGGGCGCCACAATTGGTATCAAAGCTTAGGATATGATCCCTAAATGAGATGTGAGACAAGAACTAGGAGGGAGAGACGGGGAATTCTTCGCTAGTATGACCTACCTAAGTTTATTTGGTATTTAATTGGCGGTCGGTAGTAGTATAGATATAATATGTGATATGTTAATTAACCCTTGTTTTGTGACAAAGTGTTTGAAAATTGGCATCCGAAAATGTTGAGATTAGCAATGAAGCACATAAGACCGCTGAGTCACCAACCATCAATACCCGTGATAATGTGCAACAGAAAGACAATAATCCTCGTGCAAATAACAACACCGATCGATGATGAACGATGGGATGTTCGAGGGCTTTATGAAATTCATTCAACATCGTGTAAGAGAGACTCGCTCAAAATATAGGTGGAAATAATGGCAACCCACTACCACCGGTCACCGCTAAGAAGTTCAAGGAGCCGACCACTTGAGTTTTTGGGAAAGCCGTAACCACTTAAGGCGGAGACGTGGTTAAAGCAGATCACCAAGATATTTGATGTCTTGGGATGCTCCGAGGAGAAAAAGGTTCCCTTTGCCACCTTCATGTTGCGAGCAGAGGCAGATTACTGGTAGGAACTTGTAAAGCGTACTCAACCTGCCGCACTGAAGATTTTTTGGGAGAAGTTCCAAGAGCTGTTCAACGACAAGTACTTTCCCGAAAGTATTCGTCACATGAAGGAGGTGGAGTTTATCAAGTTGGAGCAAAACAATATGACCGTGTCGCAATACGAGGCTAAATTTGAGAAGTTATCCTGGTTTGCATCCCATTTGATCGATAATGAGGAGCGAATGACGCGAATATTTCTAAGAGGTTTGAAACCCGATATACGTCAATACCTCATTTCTCACAAACTTTGTTTATATTCAGATGTTGTGAATAGGGCTCAGTTATTGGAGCGCAATAATGAGTCAGCACAACCAAAAGGCAACGACCAACAACACGATAATAATCGTACCGGTGGCAACGGCCATCAGAACTATGATAACCATCGTGGGGGAAATTATCATGCCAAGAATGGTAACCACTTCGGTGGTAATCATGGCCAAGATAATAGGAGTGGAAATTTCAAGAAGAGAAGGTTCAACAACGATGGAAAGACAAAGATCCAACACCTATTTTCAAGGAAGGAGAACGACCACCAATCAGATGCTTCAAATGCGAGGGAGGGACATATCACCCAAATTATGATGCACCAAAGCATGTTATAATTATGGAAAAGAAGGTCACCTAGCCCGATTTTATCGTGCACCAAAGTCAAGTCCAAATGACTGGTGGCACCAAAGGCGATACTGGACAAAAATAAAGTCGGTGGTTTCGGGAAGAGCATTTTTTCGACTTCTCAAAAGCTGAGTAACCCGTATGGTTAGCACGCATGTTAGTTAATTATAAATTCTTGCAAAGTTTATACCTTATTAGATACCGGTTCTACCCATTCTTTTATCACTCTTGCTTGCGCTCAACGTTTAAATATGACCCCAGAGAAGTTAGACTTTGACTTATTGGTTAAATCTTCGTTAGTAGAAACCTTCGTTACCTCCACTATTTATAAATCTTGTTGATTCAAATCGACACTTTCACGTTACCTCTCGATCTTATCTTTTTGAAAATACTTGCCCTTGATGTGATTTTAGGAATCGATTGGTTAACTACTCATCAAGCTTTTCGTAAGGTTGTTAGCTTTCATATTCCTAACCAACCTGTAATGCGAATTCAAGCAACCAAACCACTAAAGTCAATCATTGTCATATCAAGCCATAAGTAAAGAGCCCCGATCCTTTCATTGTTGACTTCCTTGTGTGGAAGGCACCGAAGCCAGACTTTCTGTAGGCGACATCGTGAATGACGATGGCTAGTTGATAGGTATCAATGTGACGTGCTATCCAAGTCTTGGGATGAGAGTCACAATTTTGAATGATATTTCTATTGTTAATAACTTTCTTGGCGTATTCTTGAAGACTTCTTAGCCTAACCCTAGAGCGTGAAATCGAATTTTGTATTGACCCCAGTACAAAAAAAACCCTTAAATATTTCTTCAACCAAAACGAACGTATAATGCTCCAAAGACGTTGGCTCGAGATATTGAAGATTATGATCATACCATTCAATATCATTGTGGAAGAGAGAACGTGGTAGTTGACGCGTTGAGTAGAAGATCATATGCGTTTACGAGTGCGATGTTATTAACACAAAAACCCATTTCGTATAACTTACAAATGATGATGATAGAGTTAAAGACTCTAGGGACCCACGTGAAGATAATGAATATACGATTAGAATCGACTTTAATCGATAAAGTTAAAGCCGCTCTAACTACACACCCGAAGCTAATGAATGTGAAGACGAAGGTTCAAGAGGGCGTTATTCTAGAAGCAAGAATCGTCGAAGAGAGGAAATCTCAACCCTCGATTTAATTGGCCCATTTGAGATCCTAGGTCGAGTAGGAACTGTGGCCTATAGACTCGCTTTACCGCCAAGTATGTTGCGTGTTCATAATGTTTTTATTACGTATCGATGTTATGTAATTATGTGGACGACCCGAACCACGTTATTAAATTAGAACTAGACGAGATAGCAGAAGATTTAACGTATGAGAAGATACGTGTTAAAATCTTGGATAAGAATGATCGTATTCAACACTCAAAGGTTATATCTCAAGAGTTAGAATCTGAAATGAAGTCAAGGTATCCTCATCTTCAAGATACAGTATACGTATCGTACGTAAATTTCGAGGGCTAAATTTCATAAGGAGGGAGATCAGAGACCCCAAATTTTATGAATAAAGATTTAAATTTCTCAAATATTTTTTTGAATATTATGGTGTGGATTTGATATAATGTTATAGTTGTGGGTAATATTTATAAATTTTGCAAAGTAAGCAAGTGATTATATAATATTCGATTGGTCGGGGAATATTCGTTTTAACAGAGAATATTCGTACGAAGGCACAATCATTGGTGGACCCCACAATGAAAGTATTGTCGTAGTTAGAATATGACAGAATTATCATTTTATATAAATAATGGAAAAAGTGTTATCGTTAAAGTTGTTGAACTACCCGGTAGTAAAAGTACAATAATACGCGTGGTTGCATAGTAGCACACGGTATTGATTATTGATGCTTACATGTAAAGTCACTCAATTATACTCAATTATTGCTATAGTAATTGCTGCATCATATCTCTCATATTATTGATTTAATTATAATCATAGTATCATCTGTATAATATGTTATATTATTAAATCAATAATTGAGACGACAAAGTTATTCATATTATTATTTGCAATATTGACAATGTCTAGAAGTTCATTCGGTCACCTAATCAGAGAGGTTTGGAAATCCTCACCTAACTGCGTTGTTAAATATTGGAGAAATATTAATGATGAATAAGTTCGTGTTGATTAAAGATGAAATTGATAGTTCCATTATGTTGGAATTATTAGTGTTAGTGAAAATCGACATTTATTTCGATAATAATTGATGTCTGGAGGTTATATTGACCAATCAGGTAATTAAACAGATAAATGAGCAATTAATTGCTATTGATTCACATGATTATAACTATTTGTTCATATGTGTGTACTATTGAATCACATTCATTTATTATTTGGGGAGTTGGTGCAAGATTGATAATACTTGCATGACTAAGTTAAAAATGAAGGTATAGATGGAGGTACTATACTGTAATTTGTATTTTCACATGTCTAGAACTATTGATTCACATGATTTACTATTAGGGGAGGTGGTGCAAGTTTGATAATAATTGCAGGACTAAATTAAAAATGAAGGAAAAGAGGAAGGTATTATACTGTAATATTTTGAGCCCCAAAATGTGCAATTATCGAAACTATATTTTCCTATAAATAGAAGCTCATTCTTCCTTTCATTTCTCACCAATTCACTAAAGCTATAGAGCAATTATTATAGAGAGAAGAAAAGAGAAAGAAGAAGAAGTCTCGCTACCTCACTATTCCAAAGATCCAGCTTTCTTTTCAAGGTAAGGGGTATTATTCTTTCGTATTCATGAAGAGAGTTATTTTCTTTCAATACTCGTAAGGGTTGTTATTCCATTCTTTATTATTATGTTGGAATAACCTGTCTATGCGAAGTACCGCATACATAGTGAAATTCTTTTGTTATGCCATTCTTTATTATTCTGTTAGAATAACTTGTTTGTGCGGTCTATCGCATGCCTGGTGAATTAAGTTGTTATTCCATTCTTTATTATTCTGTTGGAATATCCTGTCTGTGCGGATTACGCATGACCTGGTTCCGTTCTTTATTATTATGTTGGAATATCCTGTCTGTGCGGATTACGCATGACCTGGTTCCATTATTTATTATTCTGTTGGGAATAACCAGTCTGTGCGGTCTATCGCATGTATGGTGAATTCTTCTGTTATTCCATTCTTTTTTATTCTGTTGGAATAACCTGTCTATGTGGATTACCGCATGCATGGTGAATGATCCTTCGTATTCATTTCTTATTAAATTGTGGAAATGATCTGTCTACGTAGATTACCGCATGGTGGGTGAAAATCCATTTGCAGTTTTGTATATTCTATTATACTCGTCTGAGATATCATTATTTTTGTACTCGTCATGGAATATCATTTTCTTTGATATTTTTTTACGAGTTACTATTCACGGGTTACTATTCACCTGGTTACTACTATTCACTCTAGTATTATTCACTCGGGTATTCGGGGCACTTTTCGTGTCGGAGTATTATTCACGAGTTACTATTGACGGATTACTATTCACTCTAGTATCATTCACTCGGATATTCGGGACACTTTTCGGTATTCACGGGTACTTTTCACGTAGTACTATTCACCCAAAAAATATATTTCTTTTCCTCATCCAAATTATTTTTTGGTACATGAATATTATTCTTGAATTTTACTCTACAAAGCAAAGATCATGTCGACAATTTGACGTTATTGATTTCGGATAAATTAAATTATAAATCTTTAAAATTTATCCTTGAACTTGTTTTATTGAATCATTATGTCATTGTCATCATCCTCATGCTTATATTGTGATTAAAGTCATCTTTGGCTTACGTGCATAAATGGACTTGGTATGATTATGACCAGGAATTTTTCGGTATAATCATGACCATAATGTGACGAATGATGTGGTAAAAGTCCTCATTGGCCTATAGTTTATTGATGGATAGTTGTTAGTATGATTATAACCAGGGATTATTTGGTATATTCATGACCATTGATGATTACATGAATATCCTTGGCCGTGGTGCAGAGATATTTTGATTTTATTTATTAAGCTGCACCTCAGCGATAAAGTTGATGAAAAACTTTTTAAATCGTAGAAGATAGTAGATTTTATGCTCTACTTGACTCTTCTAATGGATTGCTTATTTCCGCTGCAGTTGTTGATCTAAAACTTGTTGTCTATTGTATTCTATCGGTTGTTATATATCGTCAAGGCTAAGGATAATTTATTCTCGCATTATCTTAGTCATAATATTTCTTCTCGGGATAGTTGAGCTCACCCTTTCTTTCATTGTTTCTCTTCAGAAATGAGAATATAACCGGGACGAGTCGAGAAATGGAGTGATGGTCTCAGATAAGTGGCTTTTAGTAGTCCTCACTATTCTATGGAATAATGTGATAATAATTGTAATGAGGACACCATTGAGTGTGGATATTGTCTAGATGACAATATTCTTGTTTAAACTCTCAGCTATGTTTTGTCGTATTTTACACGACTGTTGTATAATTAAGTTGTATTTGAATTTATGTACCATGTATCTGGCGACTCAAAATGGGTGATGTATACCTGTTTTGGGGGCGTCACAAGTTATATCAACAAAGGATTGCCAGATCCTACAACAAAAAAGTTCAGCTACGGAAATTCAAACGACATGACTTGGTTTTGAAGAAAATCATTGACAACCAAGATCAATCTAAGGGAAAATTCGCTCCTAACTGGGAAGGCCCATTTGTTGTCAAGGAGGTATTGACAGGAGGTGCTCTTAGACTACAGGAAATGGATGGCGATGAATTTCCACAGCTTATCAACTCGGACACTGTGAAACGGTACTATGTCTAAAGTTACCATCAAACAAATATCATGGTATTGATCATCCAATCACCAGTCATTCCGGTTTTGAACCCTATCTTTTTACAAACTCTTCTACCCCTCAGGGAAACCTATAAGTCAAACCAGCAGCCTGGTTTCACTTCATATCAAACTTTTCATACCTGCAGTTTATCCTGAAGACGGGATTAAAATTTTCTACACTTGCATTTGTCCTGAAGATGGGATCAAACTTTGTCCACATATGCAGTTTGTCCCCATTATGGGTTCAAACTTTCTTCTCCCCGCAGTATAGCTTGCACATGGGATTCACACTTCTCTTTGGCTGCAATTCGTCCTGAGGGGCGAACTACGTCGACCTGATCTCCCTGACACCCGGGAGTACGTAGGCAACCATATTCTATATGGCCCGGTCGCAATAAAAAAAACAACAAAAACATTTTTGCCCTTCCTCTACAAAAACAAAAATAACAAAAAAATTTCTACACCTCTCTGCCTTTCACGTTCAGCGTTGAACCTCTTATACCAGGTTCGAATTACGCAGACTTAATCTCCTCTTCAATTGGAGTACGTAGGTAGCCATTTATGGTTCAGTCTAAACCCCTACCAGAACAAAAATACTTGTCACACGGTACTAGGATAAATTTTCAATCCACCACATTTCATCGGCTTCAGACCAAGGGGATGGAATTACCCAACCCCTCCTCACAAATAGGAGATTCGGTGACCATCTAAGCTGCGGCCTCAAAGAGCAATACCAATCCATAAGAGATGGAATTAACTAGGCTTCTCACAAATAGAAGTACTGGCGACCATTTGTGGTGCGGTCAATCTCAGAGAGGTAAAGCCACATTCCTATCCACATTTCCATACAGATACCAGTCCCAAGACACCAAAGATGGTAGGGATTCATACAGATCAATGATTCATTCTGAGAGATCTTGCGGTGGCTCAATGTCCACATATCAAGGATAAGTTCAGAATGCATCAAGATCACAAGGCCCTGAAGAAACGGGCAAATGTCACGCAAATATCATGGCACAACTGAAAGGGAAGTAAATCAAAATATATTTCTCTGCCATATATACTACTGTTTGATATATACATCTGTGTTGTACATGAAAAAATGGCTAGGCTAGTCTGTGCAGGAAAATACAAAGCTATCTACGGATCTGTATGTATACAGACTATCAGATCTAACATAGCATCCCTATCTGAAGATGGAGGTAAAGCTGCAAGCTCCTGCCCAATGGTATCTACACGAGCTAGCAAATCTGAGGCTAACTGCATGATGGCCTGATGCTCATTAATGTATGCACTCATATCAGCAAAAATTCCAGTCATCTGGGATCTGACTGAAGTACTATCTGCAATGGCCACATCCCTAGCAGATAGGGCAGCATCCAGCTCCATAGTCAATGCATCCCTGGCTGATCTAGCCTCATCCCTCTCTAATAGAGCGGCGTCTCTCCCATCAAGAGTCACAACATCGCTACCTAGCCTCGATCTCTATCATAGTTCATCGATGTAAGCTCGCTCCAAATGTCGTGCCACATCTTGAGTAACAAGATGCACTTTCGGGGTGGGAGAATCAATCACAAATGTCAAAATTTCAAACCAAATCAAGTCCCCATCGATGGGAATGTCAGCCTCCTCTATAGGCTCCTCATCGTCAGAATCAATACACTGCACTGTGGATACCACCGCAACCGATGCAGTCTCTGTCTCCATCCATGCTGAATACTCTGCAGAATAACCAGGATGACTAACAGAAAAATCACTAGCTCTCGGCGATCCCAACAGTATACAACTCGGACTCCGCCTACCCGATGATAAGTGGCGAGAAGCGAAACGCTGAATCACTACTGTGACGCCCCCAAAATAGGTATATATCACCTATTCTAAGTCGCCAAATACATGGTACAGAAAACAACTACAACTTTATTATTATAATTGTCGTGCAAAATACGACAACACATATTGTGAGTTTAAATACAAAAATTATCTTTTAGACAATATCCACACCCAGAAAAGTCCTCATTACAATTATTGACACACTATTTTACAAAATAGTGAGGACTGCTAAACAACTGTCTAGAACCATCATTCCACACCCCGATTACTTTCCACTATGTTCTCGCTTCCTTAGAAGAAAAATAAAACAAAAAGGAAAAGGGTGAGCTCAACTAGCCCAGTAAAGAATATTATGAATAAGATAATATACAACAAATTATCCTTAGTCTTCAACAGGAAAAAATCTAATAGAATATAGTAGACAACAAGTTTTAGATCAACAACTGCAGCGAAAACAATAATTCATTAGAAGAGTTAAGTAGAGAATGAAATCTACTATCATCTATGAATTTAAAAGTCCATCATCAATATTTTATCCCTGTAACATCAATCAATATACATCTTGCATCAAACATTCATCTTTGCACTACGGGCCAAAGATATTCATTTGTATCACTAGTTGGTCATGTTCATCTTAACACCTGTTCATCTTTGCACTACGGGCCAAAGATATTCATCATGTAATCATACATCTTTCCACTACAGGCCAAATATATTCATCAAGTATCACCATTAAGGACTGAGGATGATGAAAAACATTTTAGAGAACGAATTTAGTGAGACAGAAGGACAAATATTAGGGATTCGTATTTTAGTTTATCCAAATTCAATAATACTCTATAATAACCAAGTGTGAAGTAGAAATCAAAAATAAAGATCAAAATATGGAAACAATCAAAGATTGTAACCATAAAAGACATCTGGGACGAAAAAGAGAAAATTTTATTTTTCGATGAATAGTGCTGTATTTGTGAATAGTATCGTATACGTGAATAGTAATTCCCAACACAAAAGGTAGAAATTCCACAGTAAAAAATTCATAACAATATCTCAGCATAATGATATTGAAGAAAATAATATCATTTAAGAAGAAAATAACATCCCTTACCTCAAAGAAACAAGATTTCTGAATGAATGAAAGGTGGATGTGACGTGAATGAAACTTCAGATTTTTTTCAATTCTAACCTAAGCACCTATTTATAGGAAAATGCTAGCACGCCGAAGCAGACTTGACCTGCTACCTAATAGCTTTACCTGCTACTATTGCCACCCACCACATTTGAAATAAAATTTGAGCACATTTCTCACCAACCAAAAGTGGGGCCCACTCAATTCTAGAATTTTCCACCAAAAATCATTTATAACATAATTTCTGAATCAGACACCTCTTAAAATTCATAACAAATCATACATTCATTTTTAATGGTTCAAAATTTGTGGACATATACTCAACTTATATATGTATAACATATCTAAAAATCATAACGATCCAACGGTCGGATTAAAAATTATAACTCACGCAATATATCTCAAGAACACTGATTTGATTTTTAATACCTCAATTCCGACAAAAATACTGATAAAACACTTCAACATTAATAGTCACATAAAATAAATATTTCCTTTTCATATAAATCAATAAATAATTATTCACAAATAATATTACAGAATCACAATAATGACAACCAGTGCCGCTCCGAGAAAGAGGAGGCTTTCCAATAAGGATTTCTCCTCTTTGGTGCGCGCGATTAGGTGACCAAACCTCTCCTTAGATGTAACTTTCTAGACATTGCCAATAATGTTATCTAATAATATTATTCAAATAATATGAATTATTGATCCGATAATTGGGAATATCAAAGGACAATTATTGAAACAACAATAATATAAAATATTAACACGTTAATTATTAAATCAATAAAATAAAATATTGAGCGAATTAATTACAGAATAATTATTGAGTAGTGCCTTCTTACGTAAGAATCAATAATTCAAAAATACTGTGCAATATCGTGTGCTACTGTGCAACCAAGCGTATTACTGTATTTTAACCACCGTGTATTCCAACAGTGTTAACGGTAACAACTACGTCGTTATTTATAAAAACTCAAAGTTGTCATTTTCTTCATCCGATAGTTATTCTGTTATGAGGCCCACGAATGGTTGCTCCGTCGTACGAATATTCCCCGACAACAAGAATATTCCACTACCAAACGAATATTTTATAACCACTTGCTTATTTTGTAAAATTTGCACATTTCACCCATAACCAAAATATTATATCAAATTAACTCCTTATTATTTCAAGATAATAAATAGAGAAAATTTAATTTTATTCATAATAAGTTGGGGTCTTACAACCTCCCCTCCTTATAAAATTTCGTCGTCGAAATTGACGTATGTACCTGGTATTTCAAAAAGGTGAGGGTACCTCGCTTTCATTTCCGATTCCAACTCTCAGGTCATTTCTTCAATAGCATGATTCCTCCACAAAACCTTAACTTGTGGTATAACCTTGGTGTGCAGGACATGCTCTTTCCTATCCAAGATCTTAACAGGTACCTCCTCGTAAGTTAAATCTTCGGCTATCTCATCTAGTTCTAACTCAATAATGTGGTTTGGGTCTTTCACATATTTACGAAGCATAGATATGTGAAAAACATTATGAACACGAGACATGCTTGGAGGTAACGCGAGTTTATAGGCCACATTTCCTACTCGGTCAAGAATCTGAAATGGGCCAATAAATCATGGATTGAGCTTTCTTCTCTTCCCGAATCTTGTAACTCCCTTCCATGGAGCAATACATAATAGTACATGATCCCCAATACCAAATTTCACGTCCTTTCGATGAAGATCCGCATAACTCTTTTGTCGATCATGTGCCGTTTGTATATGTTGTCGAATCGTTTGGATCCTTTCTGTAGTCATATGTACCAACTATGGTCCCAACAATGTTGCTTCACCCACCTCATCCCAACATACTGGAGAGCGACACTTTCGTCTATAAAAGGCTTCAAATGGAGCCATACCTATACTTTCCTGATAACTGTTGTTGTAAGAGAATTCCATCAATGGTAAATACTTATCCCAACTCCCTTTGAAGTCTAGGACACAAAGTCTTAATAGATCTTCAAGAGTTTGAATAGTCCTCTCTGATTGTCTGTCCGTTTGAGGATGGTATGCCGAACTGAATTGTAAATCCGTGCCCATAGCTTTCTGCAAGCTAACCCAAAATTGTGAAGTGAATCTTGGGTCACGATCTGAAACTATGGATACTGGCATGCCATACAATCTCACAATCTCATTCACATAAATATGAGCAAGACGTTCAAGGGAATAAGTCTCACTTATAGGCAAGAAATGAGCAGACTTGGTTAATCTATCAACAATAACGCAAATCGCATCTATAACTTGAGAAACCTTGGGAAGACCCATAACAAAATCTATAGTAATGTGTTCCCACTTCCATTTTGGAATCTCAAGTGGTTGCAATGGACCCTTTGGCATTTGATGCTCCGCCTTTACACGCTGATAGGTTAAACACCTCGAGATAAACTCCACGATCTCTCTCTTCATATTGTTCCACCAAATGTATGTCGAAGATCATGATACATTTTGTTACTCCCAGGATGGATTGCAAATGGTGTGTTGTGTGCCTCCATCATGATTCTATGCTTCAAGTCAGAATCGTTAGGAACGCAAAGTCTGAAGTTGACTCAAAGTATTCCTTCTTCATTGATTCCTGCTTCTGGAATAGCACTTTCTTGCACTTTCTTCTTCATACGCATCAGCCCCAAGTCCGTAGCTTGAGCAGCTTTAACTTTATCGATTAAAGTCAGTTCTACTCGTATGTTTGATATCATCACGTGGGTACTTGGAGCCTTTAACTCTATCTCCATCCTTTGTAAGTCGTACAAAATGGGCCTTTGTGTTAACAACATTGCACTCGTACCGGCATATGATCTTTTACTCAATGCGTCAGTTACAACGTTTACTTTTCCAGGATGATATTGAATGTTATGGTCGTAATCCTTCAACAGCTCGAGCCAACTTCGTTGCCGTATGTTGAGTTCCTTTTGGGTGAAGAAATATTTGAGGCTTTTATGATCCGTATAAATCTCCACTTTCTCCCCCATACAGGTAGTGTCTCCAGATTTTCAATGCAAAAATGACTGCTGCCAACTCTAGAACATGAGTAGGATAATTCCTCTTATATTCTTTGAGTTGTCGTGAGGCATAGGCTATGACTTTCCCATGTTGCATGAGAACACATCCTAACCCTTTGCCTGAAGCATCGCTGTAGATAACAAATCCATCCGAACCAGATGGTATTGTTAGAACAGGTGTCGAAATGAGTCTCCTCTTGAGCTCTTGGAAACTTTTCTCGCATTCCTCGTTCTATACGAATTTTGTATCTTTCCGAGTCAGCTGAGTTAACGGAGTAGCGATTCGAGAAAATCCTTCCATGAATCTCCGATAATAAACAACTAAGCCCAAAAAGCTACGCACTTCAGTCACCGACTTCGGTTGCTCCCAACTTTGTATTGCTTCAATCTTCGTCGGGTCAACAGATACTCCATGTTTTAACACCACGTGCCCAAGGAATGCTACTTCTTTAAGCCAGAACTCACATTTCTTCAGCTTGGCATATAGCTTGTTGTCATGAAGTCTTTCAAGTACCAGCTTCAAATGGTGCTCATGATCTTCACGGCTTTTGGAATATATGAGGATGTCATCAATAAATACAACAACGAACTGATCTAAATATTTCTTGAATACACGGTTCATCATATCTATGAAAGCAGCAGGAGCATTAGTCAATCCAAAAGACATGACTAAGAATTCATAATGCCCGTACTGAGTCCTGAAGGCAATCTTTGGAATATCCTCAGTTTTAATCTTCAGCTGATGATATCCAGAACAAAGATCGATCTTTAAAAAGAATTGTGCTCCTTGCAACTGGTCAAACGGGTCATCAATGCGAGGTAGCGGATACCTATTCTTGATGGTGACATGGTACAATTCTCGGTAGTCAATACAGAGTCGCATATGAAAGTAATATGCACACAAGCCAATCATGTTTGATGATAAAGCATATACTTTGTAACAATCTTATTCATTTATTAATAAAAAGTATTAATTTATTAAAGGCTTTTAATTATCTACATAATGCTGTTTTATAATATGTGATAAACCCATAGTTTTAAGCAATGCTTTTAGAATAATGATGATGATCATTCTAATGAGATCTAAATTCTTAGAAAGCTTAAAACTAAAATAGTTCCCAATCATTGGATTACTAAATTGGGGATTAGTGAATCCGGATAGATTGGAACATACGTTGCTTGCTCATTGGATGAGGATGATTGATATCATGATCATTTGTGTGGAGACACTAAAGCAAGTATGTAGATGCTTATTAGAGAATAAGTTCACCGAACGTTGGCTCGCTAAGGAATACCTAATGGAGTTTTACTTGCTTGTCAATAGGAATTCTCAGTAGTGATAGTAGTACAAGTAATCCTTGACTTGAGATCATTATAGTATCTTGTGTATGATGAGTTATACTTTGACTTATTCCTTAAGACCCTTAGGGTATATCAAAGGGTATGCTTGGGTATAACAAGTTGTACATGGAGATAATATATGATCAATAAAGAATCTACCACTTCTAATAAAAGAAGAGAAATGTCCTATGTGATTCGATAAATGACAACCCAAAGAGTCCTCGGCGGCAAGTAATGAAATTAGAAAGGAGTTTCTAATTTGCATTATTTGAGTTGTGCATTTAAGGATCGAAATACATATAATTAAATAAAATAAGACTTGACAAAGATTCCATATGCCTTATATTTAATCGGGGACATCAGATGGTGGAAGGATTGAATTGTTTCAGTAACTATTTACTCAAAGGTTCTTTAATGATTAATGTTGAAATCTATATTATCTCGAAAAGTCGTTGATCGCTAGGGAGGCTTATCTCTATTGTAGAATAAATATTATTTATTTAAATAAATTAATTATTTAATTTATTTATTTAAATAAGATTAGAATTGTTCTAATTGATTTATTCACAACCTGCTTTAATATGGAGAACCTAAAGGGTTACACCATAAAAGGAAGAATAATTATTTAAGATGTTAATGGCATAATTGTAATAATATATTATGTATATTTAATTTAATCTATGGTGATAGAATAAATTAAATAGCTTAATATTTATTATTTAATATTTTAGAAATATTAAATATAAATTAATAAGAGGAGTCTTATTAATATTATTACAATTATTATTATTATTTTTATTTCTAAAAGAGTTTAGAAATTAATTTAATATAAGTACTCTCATTTATTCCTAATTGGATTAGGAAGGAAAATTAGTTAAAAGAGTTTAATTAATTATCCCTAATAAGATTAGGGAGCTTAATTAATTAAATAAAACCCAATTCCTTAATTGTTAAGGTGGGTTGCCCACATCTATAAATAAGAGGAGTCTTATTATGGGTGATGTGGTTGTTGACTTTTACAACATACGTTATTCCAATTGTTGGAGAGTACGCCCTTTTTCTATACAGATAAGAAAAACTAGGGTTTGAGCCAATACCCCTTCTTCTTGAAAATTATTTTTCCTTGGTGGATCACCTCTAGAGGCCAAACACTTGGGTGGCTAACGTTGATCAAAGGAATGAACCAAACCCGGTGGATTCAAGTTGAGCGAAAAAGGATTGGAGGTGAACTTGTACTTGAGGAAGCTCGGATCTTCAAGGGTATGTTTTATTATTCATCTTTTTCGTTTAATTAATAATTATGCATAAAAGGTGATCCGGGTATATGGTTTGTAAAAGTTTAAACTCTGATTTTTTACACGTTTTCGCACTTTTATGCAATTTGATTGCGTTCTTGAATATTACAAACCTAATAAAGGTGGCATCGAGCCAAACCTTTATGCAAATTATTAATTGTTTTAATTTGATATGTATATTGATATGTGTTTAGAACAATTTAATTGGGCATAATTTTATCAGATAAAATTTATTTAAAAAAAAAAAAGCTGCTAATCTTTTTTGTTAGATTGTATCCGTGGTTATTCAAGGGAAACAAGTAACAAGGGACTTGCACGGATCTTCAAGAATCACGTTAGTATACATGTTCTTTGGATTTAAAAGGAAGTCGATTTTTATATATATACTTATAATTGTCGTACCATGTTAAATATGAAGATATATATATATATATATATATATATATATATATATATATATATATATATATATATATAACGTAATTTATATTATATATAAAATATATATATTAATGTAATAGTATATATATATTTATATATATATATATATATATATTATATAATATATATTTTAATAATTTTATAATTAAAATAAAAGTTTTATTTTAATCTTAAAATAAAAGGTTTATTTTAATATTAAAATAAAGTAGTTTATTTTAATTTTAAAATTGGATTTCATGCTAACTAATTAGAGTTGGAATTGGATTCCATGATAACTAATTGGAGTTGAAATTGGATTCCATGTTTCTTTAAATAAAGGAGTTTATTTAGATATGAAATAAGATTTCATATTATTCAAAATAAAAGGAGTTTATTTGTGAATAGGAAAGAAAATCCGTGTTTCCTTAAATAAAGGAGTTTATTTAGATATGAAATAAGATTTTATATTATTCAAAATAAAGGAGTTTATTTGTGAATAGAAAGAGAATTCGTGTTTCCTTTAATAATTTTTTTTTATATATATGGAATTGATTCCATAATTAATTAAAATAAAGGAGTTTATTTTGATTAAAATTTTGATTAAAATAAAATAGTTTATTTTATTCAAAATTGGACAAATTAAAATAAAATAATTTTATTTTGATTTAAATTTGGATTAAAATAAAGGAGTTTATTTTGATTCAAAAATAGATTTTATACTAACTAAATTTACCCATTAAATGATATCAATATATATATATTAAATGTTTATTATTCATAAGATGAATGTTATTTATTGATGCATATGGTGATGTGTATGATAATAAATGGGATTGATTATGGACTATTGACCAATGTGATTGGATTTTATTTTAGTTGGATGCATGAATGTATGGGTTTTATTAAATGGGGTCCTACTGCATGACTCGCCTTCTCTAATTTTTCTCAATGTAAATTTTATCTCCTCCTATGTACTCCCCATCGATCACGATCAAGGTTTCTATTTATTTTAAATAGTTTTGTAATAGGAATAATTAGAATTAATTTTGAAAAATTGGAGATCAAGGGCAAGGAGCGCGAAGACCCGCTTATAATGGAGCCCTGTTTAAATGTAATAGTTATATTTAAATATTATTTCTTGCACCCCTTGGGTTTGACCTTTTGGTTCACTTGGTGGCTCTAGTGAACCAAACTAGAATAAAAGTCCATAATCAATCCGTAGAATATAGTATTCAGATGTGCATGCTTATACTATATATATTATATATTATGCAAACATGCTTCGTGTTCATCATTAATATGACGCGTATTTTATATATATATAATGTATGCGCTAAAAAACAAGATGAGACAAATTAATAACAAACCCCTCAATTTTTATATTAAGTCCTAAGCGTTCAAAGATATTTGGAATATCGAACGTCAGCTTTAGCATGATAAAATTAATAGAGTATTAAATATTTAATATGAGTTTGTTGTGTCACCACAAGGCAAGTATTAAGTATTTAAGATGTTAATTTATCACATTTGATGCTTATAAAGAAAATTGAACAATATTGTTTTGTTGTGGTCACCACAAGGATGATATTTTTCTTTTTTGAATATATGGAGTGCTAGGTCGGACTTAACTTGGATAATTTTGATTCTGGATGTGCCACCACTGATCAAAATAATCTAAGAGGCAAAAGAAAAGGAGTTGCATAGTTGATGTAATTGACAAAAGTTGTCTACCTATTTATTTATATATAGTTTGTTGTGTCACCACAAGGCTATATACATTTGAAATGGGATCCTTATTCTCACTAGCAAATCTTTAATTAGATTTTGCCGAACTATATAAGTGAGGGTAATATAGTTTGAAGAAAATAGTGGGAGATACCAATTTAAAACAAGACCTAAATTATTTTGGTAATTAATAAAAGAATGTATGTTAAAATGTTGTTAATTACAAATTCATTTACAGAATTTTACAATGTCTAAAACTACTATCACTGCGAAGCATATTAGATGCTAAATTAACCAGACCGAATTAAACGGATTGGTTAAGAAATTTGAGAATAGTTCTCATAGCTAAAAAGCTATCTTATGTCCTTAATACGCCTATCCCTGCAATGGTTGCAGACAATGCCTCTGAGGAAGAGATTGCTACTTTTAGAAAGTGGCAAGATGATGTATAGTTGGCTCAATGCATCATGCTCGTATCCATGAGTAACAAGATTCAGCGTCAGCCTGAAACTATGGATACTCCTATTATATTCCTGCACATCAAGTAGTTGATGGTGAAGAAAGTAGGACTAATAGATATCAGATATCTAAGGAGCTCTTCCGATCTAGAATGACCGATGACACTACAGTACAGATAAAAGTCCTTAACATTATCAATTTGATTGATCAATTAGGACAACGAATTTTGTCATGGATGGAGAGTTGAGCCAAGATTTGATCTTGCACTCACTCCCGGACTCCTTTCACAATTGTTGTGAATTTTTCATATGAACAAGCTAGATATCAGCTTCGCTGATTTGCTTAACATATTGAAAAATGTTGAGAGTCACTTTCCAACCAAGAAAGATCAAGTCTTACTGGTAGGGGCCAAAGGATCTTCTGAAAAGAAGAACGATTCAAAGAAGGTAAATAATAAAGGCATAAACAAAGGATAATAAGAACAAAACTGATACGGATAACAAAGGAGTTTGCTTCCAATCGCTATAAGCCCGACACCGGAAAGAAACGCAAGAAGCATCTTGCTAAGGCTAACCAAAGAAGCTTAATGAAGTTTGATTACATAATACAATTTTGTTCAAGATTTAAAATAAATTTTTCTTTAAGTCAAGGTTCTACTTGGGTATTGGATACGGACTTTGGTTATCATAAATATAGATTTATGAAGGGACCAAGCGAAGTAGAAAGCTAAACAAAGATAAGTAATCCTATGTGTGGAAAATGAAGCAAAGGTTCTTTGCATTAGCTATAGAAACTTATGGTTTAGCAATGCCTACGGCAAATCTATTAAGTCAATAAGTTGTTATTGTATTCCAGTTCTTGTTAAAATATTATTTCCATTTTATTGTTGGACAATGAAATCTTTGGTATTATAATTAAGAACAATTGTTGTTCTATTTATAATAATAATGTTTTGTATAGAATCGAATATTACTTAATAAATTTTGTATACTTGACTTACGTGAAAATAATTTTGCAAATTGAACAAACTAGTATAAGAAAAGGAGATGATCATTCAAAGAGTTGAATGTATGTATTTGTTGAAATACAAGTATGAATTATTTGAAAGGTTCAAAGAATTCAAAAATGAAACAAATTGACAAAGTATTAAGATTCTTTGATTAGATCAAGGAATAAATACTTGTGCAATAAGTTTCTAGATCATCTTAAATGGTTTTCTCATAATGGACGCCTCCTGATACGCAATAATTGATTGATGTATCTGAAAGGAAAAATCGTACCTTGTTGGACATGGTGCGGTCCATAATTATTTTACCGACATTCCAAAGATCCTTCTGTGGTCATGTCCTAGAAATGGTCAGATATCTCACGAAAAAGGGTAACCTCAAAATCCGCCCCAAGACTCCATAAAAGTTATGGACAGGGAGGATTCCTAATCTTAAGTATATTAAGATAAGGGGTTGTCCAACTTATGTGAAGAGGTTTCGAAGTATAAGCTTGGGACAAGATTTGACATGTACAGATTTGTGGGACATCCTAAAGTAAGTTTAGGATATATGTTCTATAATTCTACTTAGCAAAAGGTGTTTGTTATTCTGAAACACGTTGCCTTCTAAGATAAAGGTGTTTATCATTGAAGAGGCTAGTGGGAGGATAATAGATCTTGAAGAGTTCAAGAACCACAAAACACTATAAGTCAAATAAGAGGAACTCATGCAGATAGACCTATTGTACCTGACAATAAATAATCAGAATGAATAGTAAGAAGATACCTGGAAGGTATGGATTCATCATAGATGATGATGATGAGGTACACATCATGAAGATGATGATCCAGCTTACATACGATGAGGTAAAAGTTCTAGTGTACAAAAGGGACAATTAGGAATGTGACATTCCTAATATTATATGTTGATATACTACGGATAAGGAATGACATACTAATGCTACAATCAAGAAAGATAAAGTTGTCTAAACAATCCTCCATGAATGATTTGGGAAGAGTATCATTATTGGGGATGCAAATCTATATAGATAGATTTAAAAGGATGCTCAACTTAACCCAAGGAACGATATTCATTTGATGCTAAAGTCGCTTTAGCATGGCAAACTCAAGAGATGTCTCATGTTGATGAGCTATGGAGTGTATCTCTTTTATAGTCCCCATAGACTCTCGAAAAGAAAGATCGCATGGTGACTATCTATCATGTATGCAATGAAATATACAAGATCTAATGTTGATCGGTCATATTCGGAGAAGATCACCAGTAAGACAAAGAAAAACATCTTAAAGTTCTTAACAGGCACTAAGGATGTGAGCATACATGGTGGGTCCGAATTAAAACTAGAGGGCTTTACAGACTCAAGTTTTTCGAGACGCACGAGACGATCGAAAATCCACTTTAAGGTAAAGTGTTACCTTGAATAATGGGTGCGATGAATTGGAAAGGTTCCAAATGTAAAAAGAGTTGCTAGTTTAGTGATAAAGACAAAGTATATAGCTATAAATGAAGTCTGCAAGTTGATTGTTTGGATTAAAGTTCATTACGAGAACTAGGAATAGTTCCTAAGTCTCATCTTGGATCTAAACATGTGTTGTGGCACTTTCATTTGATTATTAGAATCATTGAAGATGGGAAATCACTATAGAGATAGTGGACTCTCAAGAACAACATTACATATCCATTAACTAAAGCTTATCCAATGGCAGGATAATCGCGTCACTTAGAGAAGAAGAGTATAAGATATAATGGCGATTGGCTTTAGTGCAAGTGGGAGATTGAAAGTAATATGTACACAAGCCAATCATGTTTGATGATAAAAGCATATACTTTAGAACAATCTTATTCATTTATTAATAAAAAGTATTAATTTATTAAAGGCTTTTAATTATCTACATGATCTTCGTTTTATAATATGTGATAAACCCATAGTTTTAAGCAATGCTTTTAGAATAATGATGATGATCATTCTAATGAGATCTAAATTCTTAGAAAGCTTAAAACTAAAATAGTTCCCAATCATTGGATTACTAAATTGGGGATTAGTGAATCCTGATAGATTGGTACATCGTTGTTTCTGCTCATTAGATGAGGATGATTGATCTCATGATCATTTGTGTGGAGACACTAAAGCAAGTATGTAGGTGCTTATTAGAGAATAAGTTCATTTGAACATGGCTCGCTAAGGAATACCTAATGGAGTTTTACTTGCCGTCATCAATAGGAATTCCTCGTAGTGATAGTAGTACAAGTAATCCTTGGACTTGAGATCATTATAGTATCTTGTGTATGATGAGTTATACTTTGACTTATTCCTTAAGACCCTTAGGGTATATCAAAGGGTATGCTTGGGTATAACAAGTTGTACATGGAGATAATATATGATCAATAAAGAATCTACCACTTCTAATAAAAGAAGAGAAATGTCCTATGTGATTCGATAAATGACAACCCAAGTGAGTCATTGGCGGCGAATGAAATTAGAAAGGAGTTTCTAATTTGCATTATTTGAGTTGTGCATTTAAGGATCGAAATACATATAATTAAATAAAATAAGACTTGACAATAATTCCATGTCTTATATTTAATTGGGACATTGTATGGTGGAATGATTGAATTGTCGGTAACTATTTACTCAAAGGTTCTTTAATGATTAATGTTGAAATCTATATTATCTGGAAAGTCGTTGATCGCTAGGAGGCTTATCCCTATTGTAGAATAAATATTATTTATTTAAATAAACTAATTGTTTAATTTATTTATTTAAATAAGATTAGAATTGTTCTAATTGATTTATTCACAACCAGGTTTAATATGGAGAACCTAAAGGGTCACACCATAAAAGGAAGAATAATTATTTAAGAAGTTAATGGCATAATTGTAATAATATATAAGTTATGTATATTTAATTTAATCTATGGTGATAGAATAAATTAAATAGCTTAATATTTATTATTTAATATTTTAGAAATATTAAATATAAATTAATAAGAGGAGTCTTATTAATATTATTACAATTATTATTATTATTTTTATTTCTAAAAGAGTTTAGAAATTAATTTAATATAAGTACTCTCATTTATTCCTAATTGGATTAGGAAGGAAAATTAGTTAAAAGAGTTTAATTAATTATCCCTAATAAGATTAGGGAGCTTAATTAATTAAAAAAATTTAATTAATTAAATAAAACCCAATTCCTTAATTGTTAAGGTGGGTTGCCCACATCTATAAATAAGAGGAGTCTTATTATGGGTGATGTGGTTGTTGACTTTTACAACATACTTTATTCCAATTGCTGGAGAGTACGCCCTTTTTCTATACAGATAAGAAAAACTAGGGTTTGAGCCAATACCCTTCTTCTTGAAAATTCTTTTTCCTTGGTGGATCACCTCTAGAGGCCAAACACTTGGGTGGCTAACGTTGATCAAAGGAAGGAACCAAACCCGGTGGATTCAAGTTGAACGCGAAAAGGATTGGACGTGAACTTGTACCTGAGGAAGCTCGGATCTTCAAGGGTATGTTTCTTATTCATCTTTTTCGTTTAATTAATAATTATGCATAAAGGGTGATCCGGGTATATGGTTTGTAAAAGTTTAAACTCTGATTTTTTACACGTTTTCGCACTTTTATGCAATTTGATTGCGTTCTTGAATATTACAAACCTAACAGCATACTCCCGTCTTTCTTCTTTACAAATAAAATAGGAGCACCCCAAGGAGATGTACTAGGACGAATGAAACCGATGTCTAACAATTCCCGTAGTTGGACTTTTAACTCTTGAAGTTCAATAGGAGCCATTCGATATGGGGTTTTAGAAATGGGCTTTGTACCTGGTTCAAGATCAATAAAGAAGTCAACTTCTCGTTCTGGGGGTAGACCAGGAAGTTCTTCCAGAAATACGTCAGAAAATTCATTAACAATAGGAATATTATTCAAATCTGACGTGTTTTTGTTCAAGTCCATAATATGGGCTAAGAAAGCTTAACATCCGTTTTTCAATAAACGAATAGCTTTATGGCTTGATATGATAGTGACTGATTTTAGTGGTTTAAGTTGCTTGAATTTGTATAACAGGTTGGTTAGGAATATGAAAACTAACAACCTTACAAAAATAATCAATTTTGGCATGATGAGTGGTTAACCAATCAATCCCTAAAATCACATCAAATGCAAGTATCTTTAAAGAGATAAGATCAACAGGTAATGTGATTGTGCCAACTTGGATCAAACAAGATTTATAAACTGTAGATGTAACAAAGGTTTCACCCAACGGAGTTTCAACAGATAAGTTAAAGTCCAATTTCTCTGGAGTCAAGTTTAAACGTTGAGCACAAGCGGGAGAGATAAAAGAATGGGTAGAACCGGTATCTAGTAAGGTATAAACTTCGCAAGAGTTCAAGATTAGCTTACCTGTGATCACCTCGTTCGGGTTTCTCGCATTTTGGCCAGTCATGACAAACGCCCTTCCTTGAACTACCGACTTTTTTTTGTCCGTAGTCGCCTTGCGCACGCTGTCCCCAGTTGGACTTGACTTCGTTCTCGGAAAAAATCGGGCTATGTGACCGCTTTTTTCCACAATTGAAACACACCTTGAAAGGTCAGAGCAGTTTGGACTTATGTGTCCTTCCTCTCGCATCTCAGAAGATCTAATTGGCGGTCGTTCTCCTCCCCTAGAATTTGTAGTTGGTCTTTGGTGGTCTTTGATGTCTTCCGCCATTGTTGAATCTCCTCTTTTGAAATTTCCACTGCTCACCTCTCCTATTATCATGGCCCACGATTACCACCCGAGTGGTTACCGCTTTTGTCCGTATTCTTCCCTCCTCGCTGGTTATCATCGCTCCAGATGATCTAGCATCCACCCAGTATGACCATGGTTGTGGTCCCTCGGTTGAACATACTCATTATCACGCTCTAATAATTGAGCCTTGTTTATAACATCCAATATAAAGAAAATTTATGAGAGATAAGATATTGTCGAATCTCGGGTTTAGACCTCTCGAAACATCCGCTGCATCGCTCCTCATTTTCTACCAAATGAGGTGCAAACCTGGATAACTCCGCGAACTTTGTCTCATACTGGGACACCGTCATGTCGTTCTATTCTAGTCTAATAAACTCTACCTCCTTCATATATTTAATACTTTCGTGAAAGTACTTGTCATTGAACAGATTCAAATTTTTCCCAAGACATGTTGAAAAGCGGTGGGTCAGTACGCTTCGTGATTCCCACCAAAGAATCGCCACCACGGAATATAAAGGTGGTGAATGGAACCTTCTGTTCCTCCGTGCAGCCCAAGACATCGAATATCTTGGTAATTTGCTTAACCCACGTTTCTGCCTTAATCGGATTGGGCTTTTCCCGTAAATATGGTGGTCCCAACTCCTTGAACTGCTTGGTTGTGACAAACCGCTGCGTTCATATCATTTCCACCAGTATTTTGTACACGAGTCTCCTCAATGTCGATTTTGCATGAACTACAAAAACTTCTAAACATCACATCATTCATCGTTCGCTCGGTAGTGTTGTTTACAGGAGGAATATTGCCTTCCTGTTGCACGTTCTCTTGGTTGGTAATCAAAGGTTGTTCCACAATCTCACAGACTCCATTGTTAATGTTCTCAGCTGTCATTCTTAAAAACTGCCATAAAACAGGGGTTAATTAAACAAATTAACATATCACATAATATCCCTATATTATGACCGACCAACAAATAAGCTTAGGTAGGACACACTAGCGTAGGATTTACTCGTCTCTCCCATCCTAGTTTTATTCCCCGATCTCCGCCAGAGACCATATCCCTAAGCACTGATACCAACTGTGACGCCCCCAAAATAGGTATACATCACCCATTCTGAGTCGCCAAATACATGGTACAGAAAACAACTACAACTTTATTATTACAATTGTCGTGAAAAATACGACAACATATACTGTGAGTTTAAATATAAATATTGTCTTCTAGACAATATCCACACCCAAATAAAGTCCTCATTACAATTATTGACACACTATTTTATAAAATAGTGAGGACTGCTAAACAACTGTCTAGAACCATCATTACACACCCCGACTACTTCCCGCTATGTTCTCGCTTCCTGAGAAGAAAAATGGAACAAAAAAGAAAAGGGTGAGCTCAACTAGCCCAGTAAAGAATATTATGAATAAGATAATATACAACAAATTATCCTTAGTCTTCAATAGGGAAAAATCTAATAGAATATAGTAGACAACAAGTTTTAGATCAACAACTGCAGCGAAAACAATAATTCATTAGAAGAGTTAAGTAGAGAATGAAATCTACTATCATCTATGAATTTAAAAGTCCATCATCAATATTTTATCCCTGTAACATCAATCAATATACATCTTGCATCAAACATTCATCTTTGCACTACGGGCAAAAGATATTCATTTATATCACCAGTTGGTCATGTTCATCTCAACACCTATTCATGTTTGCACTACGGGCCAAAGATATTCATCAGGTAATCATATATCTTTGCACTATAGGCCAAAGATATTCATCAAGTATCACCATTAAGGACTGAGGATGATGAAAAACATTTTAGAGAACAAATCTAGTGAGACAGAAGGACAAATATTAGGGATTCGTATTTCAGTTTATCCAAATTCAATAATACTCCATAATAACCAAGTGTGAAGTAGAATTCAAAAATAAAGATCAAAACATGGATACAATTAAAGATAGTAACCATAAAAGACAACTGGGACGAAAAAGAGAAAATTTTATTTTTCGGTGAATAGTGTCGTATTTGTGAATAGTGCCGTATACGTGAATAGTGTCGTATACGTGAATAGTAATTCCCGACACAAAAAGGTAGAAATTTCACAATAAAATTCATAACAATATCTCAGCATAATGATATTGAAGAAAATAATATCATTTAAGAAGAAAATAACATCCCTTACCTCAAAGAAACAGTACTTCAAAATGAAAGGTCGGATGTGATGCTAAATGAAACTTGTACTGAATAGCAACTCTCAAAGAATCTAAATACTCACAAAATACGCTCGATAATATAGAGAGAGAAAGAGAGAAAGCTTATATTTTTGGTGTGATTTTCAATTCTAACCTAAGCACCTATTTATAGGAAAATGTTAGCACGCCGAAGCAGACTTGACCTGCTACCTGATGGCTTTACCTGCTACTATTGCCACCCACCACATTTAAAATACTATTTGAGCACATTTCTCACCAACCAAAAGTGGGGCCCACTCAATTCTAGATTTTTCCACCAAAAATCATTTATAACATAATTTCCGAATCAGACACCTCTTAAAATTCATAACAAATCATACATTCATTTTTAACGGTTCAAAATTTGTGGACATATAATCAACTTATATATGTATAACATATCTAAAAATCACAACGATCCAACGGTCGGATTAAAAATTATAACTCACGCAATATATCTCAAGAACACTGATTTGATTTTTAATACCTCCATTCCGACAAAAATATTGATAAAAAACTTCAACATTAATAGCCACATAAAATAAATATTTTCTTATCATATAAATCAATAAATAATTATTCACAAATAATATTACAGAATCACAATAATAACAACTAGGCCGTTCCCAGGAAAGAGGGGGCTTTCCAATAAGGATTTCTCATTACTGGCGCGCAATTAGGTGACCAAACCTCTCCTGTATTTAACTTTCTAGACATTACCAATAATGCTATCTAATAATATTATTCAAATAATATGAATTATTGATCCGATAATGGGGATATCTTTAAAGGATGACAATTATTGAAACAACAATAATATAAAATATCAACGCATCAATTATCAATCAATAAAATAAAATATCAGCATAAGAATTACTCAGAACAATTATTGAGTAGTGTCTTCTTACGTAAGAATCAATAATTCAAAAATACTGCAATACTGCAAAGTGCTATTATGCAAAACCACGCAGACATCGTATTTTAACCACCAAGTATTCCAACAAATGTTGTTAATTCGTAAAAACTACGTCGTTATTTATAAAAACTCAAACTTGTCGCTTTCTTCATCCGACGCTTATTCTCATTATGAGGCCCACGAATGGTCAAGGCTGTCAATACTAATATTCCCCACAACAAGAATATTCCACGACCAAACGAATATTCCCTTAACAAAATGAATATTTTATAACCACTTGCTTATTTTGTAAAATTTGCACATTTCACCCATAACCAAAGTATTATATCAAATTAACTCTTTATTATTTCAAGATAATAAATAGAGAAAATTTAATTTTATTCATAATAAGTTGGGGTTTTACAACTGCCCCCTCATATAGGTGAAAATCCTGAAACTTGTCAAACTGACACATCACGACCAGTGGGTGGTAGGTGATCATCTCTCTCAAACCTGATAGAGGTAGATAATCCATGCCCGGAGTATGAGTAATAAAGCTGTAGGGTGAATTAAGCCCTGTACACGGCAATATAGTGAATGGATCTCCAATCCCTGTGACGAACGAGATTTTTGTAAATTAATTTTAATATTTATTGAATTAAATAAATATTTTTCGATGATTTAATTATTGGATTAAATAATTATTTGATGTAATTGTGGTAGATTAATTTAATTATGGGTTACATTTATTAAATTAATGTAGAGAATAATTATTATTCAAATATGTAATTATGTGAGCTTATCGAATTAAATGAAATATTTAATTAAGCATGATGTTATTTAATTAATTTAATTATTAATTAGAGAGTTAATAATTTTACATTATTTATTAATGAGAAAATTAATAATGTAACTATGTGAAATTATGTGAAATTATTATATTTTATTTAAAATAAATTAAATAAGATATTGATTTATTTTATAAAGGAGTGTGACATTAATAAAACTATATGATAAAGTTTTATTAAATTAAATATTTTTTAAATCTATTTTGCTAGCCAAACAAGGCCCTATGGGGAGTTGGAATAGTTACCCATTATTGGGTTAACTGACCACTCAGTGCGTCAGTTCTCTTATTATATCATACGTGTTCTTTTCTTTCTTCATTTTTCCTAAGTCTAGAAAAGTAGAAACAGAGAGAGTTTCAAAGAGAGATTGAGAAGTGTTGAGAAAGAATTTTGATTGAAGAAGAGTTGAGAAGAAATTATTCCCTACTAATCTATACTTATTCTCAGGGTAATCTCCTCTTCCCAAATTCTAAATTTCACGTCATTAGTTTTTATAAAAATGGCTTTCATACATTTTGTAAAAATCTCCGTAATTGAGAAAGGGTTTGATTATGAGTTTATATATAGGTTAAGATGTATCAAATCGTATTTGATTATATATATATATTATGTGAATTATGATGTCATCGGGCTTCATAATACTATGAATTGCTATTTCAAAATTTACTGAGTATGGGTTTTGGCCTTATGGCCTTATACGTGATATTTTATGTATTGATCGATGTTATCCCTAAATTTTACACTCGTATATTATTATGCATGTTGATACTGAAGAGACCAAAGTTTAAATAAATGAATTGATTGTTATAACTTAATCCAGTAGTGACAATTTTCATGTTTTATTTTCAAAACCTTCAAGAACATCAAGAACAGTGAAAGTAAATGTGTTGATTTTAGAAATTATGTGTTGTAACTTGTTAAAAATCATGCTAGATGGGTTAAGTAATGATTATATATGTATTACAATGATTGGGTAAGTCTAAATTGTGTAAAAATATCTAATTGGAAGTTATGGCCATATTCATGTATAATTTTACGTATGATTGATTTTTGGCCTAATTTGGCCTTTGTTATGTTCATGAATCGCAGAATCACTAAACTGAGAAAATGAACTGGGTAACCCTTAAGTAAAGCATTACTAAACTAAATTACCCCGCCTTTAGGCAATTGAAAAATAAATAAAAATAAATAAATAAATAAATATATATATTTGATGAAAATTATTATTAAAATATTTATAAAATAAATTAAATATTTTAATTGAGATATTTATGGAATAAAATAAATATTCGATGAAAATTATTATTAAAATATTTATAAAATAAATTAAATATTTTAATTGAGATATTTATGGAATAAAATAAATATTCGATAAAAATTATTATTAAAATATTTATAAAATAAATTAAATATTTTAATTGAGATATTATGAAATAAAATAAATATTCGATGAAAATTATTATTCATATATTTATAAAATAAATTAAATATTTTAATTGAGATATTTATGGAATAAAATAAATATTCTATTTAAAATTATTATTAAAATATTTATAAAATAAAGTAAATATTTTAATTGAGATATTTATGGAATAAAATAAATATTCGATGGAAATTATTATAAAATAATTTATTCGAGTGTAATAATAGTAAGAGAATGAAAATATTCTAATTTAATTAAGTAATTAAGTTAGAAGGGTAATGATTTGTTAAATAAAGTGGAGTTTATTTTAAATAATTAAGTGAAAATATAAATAATGAATGTCGTGAATACATATGGTATGTGTGTAGAATTTGTGGTGAACGGAAGTAGTAATCGTTTAGCCTACGCACGAAGCAAGTTTCCTAACCCTACTTGTCATTATTGTTCAAGTTTATTAATTACCTCGAGTAAATTATCATTATTATTATTCATGTTCAAATGTTATATTAAAGATTGATTATCTTTTAAAACATGATTCAGCTTATACAATAATTGTCCTATTGTATACTTTACGAGATTATTATTCAATTTGAATATCATTATTATTGAACCTTATTAGACTAGCTTAACCCTTATTGATTCGACTAGTCCATAGTTGATTTAACGCTCTAAATTTCGCACCACTTGATGAATTGTCCAAACCAAACTTCCTTTGGTGCGGACTCGAATGTCAAACCCGAGATGAACAACCTCGCAAAGGGATTTACTTATCGTTAAGCGTTAAGATATTATGCACGATGTTGTACTAAGGGATCGATCCCCTAAGTCACGAGTAGAAAGGTCCATAGTCTTATGATTGTTAAAGGTTTCAAGTATAACCCTTGTTAACCTAGGGACATAGTTCAAGGTCTTATGACCCTCGTAATTCTTTTCGATTCTTGTTATTCATTCTTGATTCAAAAGTTGAGCTTTTATTTAGATGTCTTTGATTCACTCGCATGTTATTATACTGTTATTTCATTGTTATACTTGTGGGAAATAGTGCCCACTCTTGCTTTATAATAACATTGCAGTTAAGAACGAAAGAACTGACGAACCTTCCACTAGTAAAGGCAAGGGCAAAGTTAGCAAGTGTTGAAGACTTGTTATTTTATTTGATGATGTATTTATGTTAGACTTGAGTTAATGATGTTGTTTAAGACTTATTGTTTATATTTCCGCACAGATGTTTAAGGTTAGTTCAACCTGGGATTATGTTTATGATTTAGATGTTGTAACCCTATAAGGGGAAGATTTTTATTTCTATCTATTGCATGGTTTGCATTTATTATGGGTAGATAGATAGATGATATTTGTACAGTGAACACCAAATCCCGTGGAATCGAAGTACCCAGATTTGGGGGTGTCACAGGTTGGTATCAAAGCTGTAAGGTTATGAACCTTAGGTGGGGGGAAAAACCTTAGGTAGTAGCCTTGTAGGAGATCGAGAACATAGTAGTGGTAAACTCTTATCGAGTTCTAAGAAATGAATTTCTAAATTCATTAAAGATAATAAAAGACTTTATGTGCTTATGTGTTAATCTATGTGTTTGCTAGCACGGATTAGTAACTAAAACTTAAAATTTTGTGTCAGGATGTCGAATGTTGGAGAAGCTAGTCAAGCTGGGGAGGAAGAACCCCGTGTACCTATAGTACCGACAGAGGAGGAGCCCCGAGACATTCATGTCGTTAGGGAGCAGCTTGTACAGAGAGAGTCATCTCCGATGATCACTGTCGTTGGTCAGGAGCATGAGCCGGAGACTGATCCAGAGGAGGATCCTGAGGAAGAGGAAGAAGAAGAGGAAGAAGAGGAGTTCCCACCGAACTCCATTGATGCAGAGATGTATGACGCACTCTATGATCGTAACGTAGAGTTGCAGGATACTGTTCGGGATTTGACTGAGCAGGCGGTTAGTCAGCAGATTACTATTGAGCAGAAGGATAGAGAGATTGTGACTCTTCACACACGTTTAGGAAACGTGGAGTGGGATCTGGTTCACGAGAAGGGTCAGACCGAGGATAAGTCCGCAGAAATAGAGAAGTTAAAGAAGGATCTGAAGGAGACCTCAGAGAGGCTTGCCATAGCAGAGGAGGGCTGGGTACGAGAGTCACGCCGTGCTGATCGTGCAGAAGATGATCGCCATGCGAAGAAGGCTAAACTTGAGGAGACATACTCTACACTACAAAATGCAATGAATGTGGTCCAAGATCGAGTTAGGAAGTATCCAATCTAGTTTGAGGATCTACCATCATATATGCTAGATCGTAGAATGATGTGCCGCATCATGGAGGAGGAACGTATGTAAGGCTATCCAAAGACCTCGATGATAAAGTGATAGAATTTGTTTAATTATGTGAAAGACTTAATTAGTTTTTATATGTAAATTCTGACGTGTTTATGAACGAAAGAATATTTGAATGTTTTAAATCCTATGGATTCTTTATTCCAGGATAGTTGAAGTAAATAGCGCTTATGCTATCGCTTAATGTTAAAACTTTGATTTGAATGCAAATATATCAAGTTGTTTGAGATGATGTGTTAAGTGATATGTTAAATTGTTGAGTAATGCCTTAACTATTTAGGAAATAAATAAAGTTCTAATAAAGCGTTTATTTAATAGAAAATGCCGCCAAGAAGATGACCAAATCGTCGACCAGCCCAGGAAGGGTCAACGAATAACAACAACAACAACACCAATCTTGTCAACCCGCTCAATTGGTGAATTCTATCGGCCGGAGCAATTTACAATCAACCACAAGCCCCACCAAACACCACGTTCAAGGATTTCAAGGCGGTGGGACCGCCAGAGTTGAAAGGTTCTATGAACCCAAACGAAGCTCAAACATGGGTTATGGAGATGGAGAAGGTGTTTGTACGTCAGCCAGAGTAAGGGAAGACCGAAGACCGCATATGTAACATTCATCTATGTCAAGTCGAAGCCGCCTATTGGTGGCGGTGCAAACAAAGTACTTGGAAGGAGAAGATGTAATAACCGGGAGAGATTTAAGGAGATGTTTTTGAGATGTATTTTCCGACTAGTTCGGAAACCAAATGGAAGTTCGGTTTTGGAGTTGAAACAGGGAATATGTCCGTAGCAGTTATTACGCAAGGGTTCAACGAATTGGCTAAGTTCGCCACATATCAAGTGCATATCTTGATGAGAGAAAGGCAAGACGTTTTGACGGTGGATCAAAGCCTCCGTTGTATAGCAAGGTGTCAATGTTCCAATTGAACACTTTTCTTTGGAGTGTTAGAGAAGGCCATACTATTTGAAGGTGGAGCGTCGGTATCTAAATATAATCGGGATCGTAAGAAGAAAAGAGTAAAAATGAAGGAATTAACAAGATCGGTGGAAGTAGTACGGAGGTAATAATAATCGAAGAGAAAGTGGTCCGATAACTCGTCACCGGAAGTCAACAAGGAGGGCAAAAGAAGAAGATTGAAGCGTGCTCAACTCGCGGAAAAGCTCATCCGGAGTTTGCATGAAGGAAAGCGAGTATGCTACAATTGTGGTCGGGAAGGCCACATAGCACCTAACCTGTTCTAAACCAAAGAAGGGTGCCTCGCTTCACTTGTGGCTCAAAGGATCATCTTGCAATGGATAGTCCTAAGAAGGATCTGGAGGAACAGGATCGAGGAGGAATAGAGGAAACAACGGTGGAAGCACTCGACTATCACAGACCAATCGCAACCAACCGGATCAATCGCTGCCGAACATTCAACATAGCGATTCGCCTGATGCGATCAAAGGTCTCGCGATGTGGTGTCAGGTATCATTCCGATCAATAAAGTTAATGCTTATGTATTATTTGATTCGGGTGCTACTTGTTCATTTATATCCGATGACTTTGCCAAGAACTTAGAATTTCCTAATGATGAGTTAGAATACCCCATGAACATAGAAATTGCGAATAGAGAAATTATTCCTGTTAAGTACGTGCACAAGAACTGTAGAGTGGATATTAAGGGTAACATTATGAACGTAGATCTTATCCCTATTCGACTTGGAGAATTTGATATTATCTTGGGTATGGACTGATTATCCAATTATGGGGCGGTAATTGATTGCCAGAAAAAGCGTATTAACCTTATGACTCCGTCAAAGGTTGTGTTTTATGGTAGTAAGTCGCCTAGACAAGCGAGTTGTCTAACGATGATGCAGGCCAGGAAGTTGTTAAGACAAGGCTGTGTAGGATATCTAGCTTACATAGTCGATATTTGTAAAGAAAATCCTAAAATAGAGGAGATACCAGTAGTGAGGGATTCCGCAGACGTATTTCGGATGATTTGCCGTGACTTCCACCGGATAGAAGCGGTTGAATTAAGTGATCGATTTGGCTCCGTGAATGGTTCCAATATCGAAGGCACCATACCGAATGGCACCCCAGAGAGATGAAAGAGTCGATGGTTCAACTACAAGAATTACTAGACAAGAAGTATATCCAACCAAGCGTATCACCGTGGGGAGCGCGGTTTTATTCAGAAAGAAGAAAGATGGGACAATGCGGCTCTACATCGACTATAGAGAACTCGAATAAGGTCACGATCAAGAATAGATATCCATTACCGTGAATCGACGACTTGTTCGATCGGTTAAAGGGAGCGAGATACTTTTCAAAGATAGATTTGAGGAGTGGTTATCATCAATGAAGGTGAGACCGTAAGATGTCACCAAGACAACATTCGTAACCCGATATCGGTCACTATGAATTTACGGTAATGTCATTTGGTCTAACAAATGCTCTTGCAGACATTATGGGCTTAATGAATGGAGTGTTCAAGCCGTTTTGGACAAATTAAGTAGTGGTATTTATAGATGACATTTTGGTATATTCGAAAACCAAGGAAGAACATGAAGAACATTTGAGGGTGACATTAGAGACGTTGAGAAGAGAGAAGTTGTAAGCTAAATTTTCAAATGTGAATTCGGATTGAAAGGGTACAATTTCTTGGACATGTGATCGATAGGACGAATTTGGTGGATCCTCCAAAGTCGGAAGCCGTGATTAATCGGGATCACCAAGACGCCGCCGTCGAGTAAGAAGTTTTCTTGGATTGGCGGGTTATTACGAAGATTCATTCAGATTTTTCCAAGATCGCAACCCCATTGGCCGAATCGACTAGAAAATCGATGAAATTTGTTTGACTCGGAGAAGTGTGAGAAAGCTTTCAAGAATTAAAGAAGAGGTTAAGTTCACCCATGTGTTATCTCTTCCGGATGACACGTGAAATTTTGTGGTATATAATGATCGTCACACAAAGGACTTGGCTATGTGCTCATGCAAAATGGTAGAGTCATTCACGTGCAGCGTCCACGACAACCGAAAGATTATGAGAAGGGGTATCCACCCACGGCTGACTTGGAGTTAATTGCAGTTGTTTTTTGCTTTGAAAACTGGAGGCACTATCTACATGGGGAGAAGTGTGAAATATATACAAACCACAAGAGTCTCAAATATATTTTTACACGAAAGACTTGAATATGCGCCAAAAAGAAGGTGGTTGGAGTTAATTAAGGACTACGATTGTGAGATTCTATACCATCCGGGTAAGGCAATGTGGTGGCCGAAGCGCCTTAAGTAGAAAGGGCCTGGAGAAACCGATGTTGTTAACAAGTAAAGGAGGAGTTAATTTCAAAGAATGGAGAAGCCGGAATTGGAAGTGAAGTATCCTATGGAGATTGATGAGAAAATATTTGGATATGCAATCTGGTATAACCCTCTTGGATAAAGTTAAGGAGGC
The DNA here is from genome assembly GCA_020205615.1 of Panax quinquefolius. Classification (NCBI taxonomy): domain Eukaryota; kingdom Viridiplantae; phylum Streptophyta; class Magnoliopsida; order Apiales; family Araliaceae; genus Panax; species Panax quinquefolius. The sequence continues at coordinate 38,685,868 of CM035159.1, read as the reverse complement.
TTAGCTTGGACGAAGAATGTAAAATGTGACAAAGAAGATATCTGAAGGAACCGAACCAAGATTTAAGATGGATAAGGAAGGAATACTGAGATTTGATAATAGAATTTGGGTACCGCCAGTTCAAGAGATTAAGGAAGATATTTTAAGCGAGGCTCATAGTTCACGATATTCGATTCACCCTGGTAGTACCAAGATGTACCAAGATCTTAGACAACATTTCTAGTAGCCGAATTTGAAATGTGATGTCGCAGAATGTGTTGCCTAGTGTCTGACCTATCAGAAAGTGAAAGCAGAACATCAGAGATCGAGTGGATTGCTTCAACCATTGGAAATCCCAGAATGGAAATGGGAACATATTACAATGGACTTCGTGGTTGGCCTTCCGACGACTCAAAAAGGCTACGACGCAGATATGGGTTATCGTTAATGGATCGATTTAAATCCGCACACTTCCTTCCAATCAAAATCAAATTCAACTTAGATCAGTTGGCAAGGTTATATGTGAAAGAGATTATTTCGAGGCACGGAGTGCCAGTGTCAATTGTTTCTGATAGAGATCCGCGCTTCACATTGAATTTTTGGAAACGTCTTCAGGAATGTATGGGTACGCAATTGCGAATGAGTACAGCTTACCACCCTCAAAATGATTTTACATAGTGAAAGAACGATTCAGACATTAGAGGATATGCTAAGAGCCTGTGTGATGGATTTTAAAGGAAATTGGGATGATTACCTACCGTTAGTATAGTTCGGCTACAACAACAGTTATCACGCTAGTATAGGCATGCCGCCTTACGAAGAGTTATACGGCAGAAAGTGCAGAACTCTACTTTACTGGATGAAGTTGGTGAAAGACAATTGCTAGGGCCAGAATTGGTACAGCAGACGACAGAAATAGTCAAAGTAATCCGAGCATGATTGGTAGCAGCTCAAGATCGACAGAAGAAATACGCTGATTTACATCGTAAAAATATCAAGTTTGAATCAGGTAGTTATGTTTTCTTGAAGGTCTCTCCCTGGAAGGGGAAGATCAGATTCGGAAAGAAAGGGAAATTGAGCCCAAGATTCATTGGACCATTTGAAGTATTACGAAGAATCGGAGAAGTCGCGTATGAGGTAGCTTTACCTCCAGCACCCGAGAATGTCCACAACGTCTTCCATGTTTCTGTGTTATGACCGTAGAAAGCCGATTACAAGCATGTAATTGAATACGAACCCCTGCATTTTGAGAAAGACTTATCTTAAGAAGAAATTCCTGTCCAAATTGTCGACCGTAAAGAACAAGTTCTCAGAAATAAAGTTAAACCTTCTGTTAAGGTAATTTGGAGGAACCACAACGTCAAGAAGCTACGTGGGAACTCAAGAGAATATGATGAAGAATTACCCTCATTTATTTACTTAAATTATGTAAGGCGATTAAGGGACGTAATCTTTGTAAGGAGGGGAGAATGTAACGGGTCGAATTTATTGAGTCGTGATTCTGGGGACAGAATCCTTTTAATGGGGGAAAGATGTGACGAACGAGATTTTTGTAAATTAATTTTAATATTTATTGAATTAAATAAATATTTTTCGATGATTTAATTATTGGATTAAATAATTATTTGATGTAATTGTGGTAGATTAATTTAATTATGTGTTACATTTATTAATTTAATGTAGAGAATAATTATTATTCAAATATGTAATTATGTGAGCTTATCAAATTAAATGAAATATTTAATTAAGCATGATGTTATTTAAATAATTTAATTATTAATTAGAGAGTTAATAATTTGACATTATTTATTAATGAGAAAATTAATAACGTGACTATGTGAAATTATGTGAAATTATTATATTTTATTTAAAATAAATTAAATAAGATATTGATTTATTTTATGAAGGAGTGTGACATTAATAAAACTATATGATAAAGTTTTATTAAATTAAATGTTTTTTAAATCTATTTTGCTAGCCAAACAAGGCCCTATGGGGAGTTAGAACAGTTACCCATTATTGGGTTAACTGACCACTCAGTGCGTCAGTTCTCTTATTATATCATACGTGTTCTTTTCTTTCTTCATTTTTCCTAAGTCTAGAAAAGTAGAAACAAAGAGAGTTTCAAAGAGAGATTGAGAAGTGTTGAGAAAGAATTTTGATTGAAGAAGAGTTGAGAAGAAATTATTCCCTACTAATCTATACTTATTCTCAAGGTAATCTCCTCTTCCCAAATTCTAAATTTCACGTCATTAGTTTTTATAAAATGTGGCTTTCATACATTTTGTAAAATCTAATAATTGAGAAAGGGTTTGATTATGAGTTTATATATAGGTTAAGATGTATCAAATCGTATTTGATTATATATATATATTATGTGAATTATGATGTCATCAATTTCATAATACTATGAATTGCTATTTCAAAAATTTACAGAGTATGGGTTTTGGCCTTATGGCCTTATACGTGATATTTTATGTATTGATCGTATGTTATCCCTAAATTTTACACTCGTATATTATTATGCATGTTGATACGAAGAGACGAAAGTTTAAATAAACGAATTCGGTGTTATAACGAATCCGTAGTGACAATTTTCATGTTTTATTTTCAAAACCTTCAAGAACATCAAGAACAGTGAAAGTAAATGTGTTAATTTTGTTAATTATGTGTTGTAACTTGTTAAAAATCATGCTAGATGGGTTAAGTAATGATTATATATGTATTACAATGATTGGGTAAGTCTATATTCGTGTAAAAATAACTAATTGGAAGTTATGGCCATATTAAATTAGTATAATTTTACGTGTGATTGATTTTTTAGCCTAATTTGGCCTTGTTATGTTCATGAATCTGCAGAATCTATGAAAAATGAACTGGTAACTCCCTTCTTGGCATGCGTTACTAAACTAAATTACCCCACCCCCAATACTAAAAAAAAAATAAAAATAAAATAAAATAAATAAATAAAATATATATATTTGGTGAAAATTATTATTAAAATATTTATAAAATAAATTAAATATTTTAATTGAGATATTTATGGAATAAAATAAATATTCGATGAAAATTATTATTAAAATATTTATAAAATAAATTAAATATTTTAATTGAGATATTATGGAATAAAATAAATATTCGATGAAAATTATTATTAAAATATTTATAAAATAAATTAAATATTTTAATTGAGATATTTATGGAATAAAATAAATATTCTACGAAAATTATTATTAAAATATTTATAAAATAAAGTAAATATTTTAATTGAGATATTTATGGAATAAAATAAATATTTGATGGAAATTATTATGAAATAATTTATTAAAGTGTAATAATAGTAAGAGAATGAAAATATTCTAATTTAATTAAGTAATTAAATTAGAAGGGTAATGATTTGTTAAATAAAGTGGAGTTTATTTTAAATAATTAAGTAAAAATGTAACTAATGAATGTCGTGAATACATATGGTATGTGTGTAGAATTTGTGGTGAACTAAGTAGTAAATCGTTTAGCCTACACATGACGTAAGCAAGTTTCCTAACCCTACTTGTCATTATTGTTCAAGTTTATTAATTACCTCGAGTAAATTATCATTATTATTATTCATGTTCAAATGTTATATTAAAGATTGATTATCTTTTCAAAACATGATTCAGTTATACAATAATTGTCCTATTGTATACTTTCTGAGATTATTATTCAATTTGAATATCATTATTATTGAACCTTATTAGACTAGCGAACCCTTATTGATTCAACTAGTCTATAGTTGACGAGCGTTCTAAATTTCCGCACCCTTGATGAATTGTCCAAACCAAACTTCCTTTGGTGCGGACTCGAATGTCAAACTGAGATGAACAACCCTGCAAAGGGATTTACTTATGCGTTAGCGTTAAGATATTATGCACGATTGTACTTGAGGGTGATCCCCTAAGTACGAGTAGAAAGGTCCATAGTCTTATGATTGTTAAAGGTTTCAAGTATAACCCTTGTTAACCTAGGACATAGTTCCAAGGTCTTATGACCCTCGAATTCTTTTGATTCTTGTTATTCATTCTTGATTCAAAAGTTGAGCTTTTATTCAGATGTCTTTGATTCACTCGCATGTTATTATAATTTGTTATTTCATTGTTATACTTGTGGGAAATAGTGCCCACTCTTGCTTTATAATAACATTGCGATTAAGAACGAAAAGAACCCATTTAACCTTCCACTAGTAAAGGCAAGGGGCAAAGTTAGCAAAGTGTTGAAGACTTGTTATTTTATTTGATGATGTATTTATGTTAGACTTGAGTTAATGATGTTGTTTAAGACTTATTGTTTATATTTCCGCACAGATGTTTAAGGTTAGTTCAACCTGGGATTATGTTTATGATTTAGATGTTGTAACCCTATAAGGGGAAGATTTTTATTTCTATCTATTGCATGGTTTGAATTTATTATGGGTAGATAGATAGATGATATTTGTACAGTGAACACCAAATCCCGTGGAATCGAAGTACCCAGATTTGGGGGTGTCACAATCCCTGCCAGAAAAGTTAACCAAGATGCAACATCTGTACACTCCACAGTCTGGAAGGAGTACAACATCGCTATATCATGGGTGAAACAATATCCATGCCGTCTGAATGTGCCAATCGGTCCCAAGTGCGACATAAACCACACGTGAACATGGTAAGAGCCGCTTTATGAACACTCCTGTTGGATAAGTGCAGCAATATGTGGCCGACCTCAGAGTCTCTGCCATAATCATCGGTAGGATGGTGTGACCCTCCTTGAGAGCTCTCACTACCATAATAACGCCGATGTCCAACTCATCCATGTACCATGGCATGTAGACGTATGACAATACGCACAGCAGTTGTACATCCACTCTGGCCAAACGCTAATGATCCTCTGGTGTGGTAAAATCCCCAGAATGTCGTGCATAACTATCCTCAGAGCCAAATCTGTCAAACAGAAAACGCTGGGATATCACGTGGCCAGATGTAATCTCATGCATCTCCTGTACCACTCTACGCCTCAAACCGGTGATGGTCATGAACTGTCTACTCATGTCCTCGATCGCCATGTGCACGCAAGGTCTGTCTAGTGACAGCATCGTCAATTGTGCATATTCCTCTAGAGTAGGAGTCAACTCTCGTGTCCCAAACCGAAAAACATGTCATTAGGGTGCCAAAGTGCTCAAAGATACCATCTATGAACCACAGTGGAACTCAAACATCAATAAGGTCATAGTGTGTCTGCAACAAATGATCTACCATCACCCCATGCGGTGGTGACATACTATCATACCATGAGCATACCGATGCCACCAAAATGGTGGGATATGATCAATCACGGCTAACTGTCGAAGAAGACATCATGCAGGCCGTGTCGGTTAAGACCATCCAGGTCAATCTTTGAATATCTCTGGATATATATACATTTGCATAACATAATAACATGCATGATACAATAGATGGCAATATGATATAGGGAATGGAAAAATGTACATACATTCCTAAGTATATCATAATCTAATACATCTCTGTACGGCTAAAATACAGAGAAATGGGACGAAGCTTCCCAACATCTCAATAGAGGCCTATTAAAAGATATAGCGAGAATGGGGCGAAGCTACCCAGCAGCTAACAGATGCCTATCAAAAGAGATAATGAGAAATATACATCAGAAGAAGTTAATGGTGTCGATGTCCACATCATCAATCTTGTTCACCTGATGTAACTCCTCCTGAGTCACTTGATCTCTATCTACAGGGATATCAGGCCTATACAAGGGAGGATCTGCACCGACAAAGCCATATGGGTCACCTGATGGGCCGGCGCCAGAGATGGAAGGATCAAAAGTATCTGCCTCTGAAGGATCTCCACCCAAATGCCGGATAAAGAAATGTGCCCGGTCCAACTGCCGGGTCAAACTGTCAATCTGTATCATATGAGTCGGATCTCTGACACAGGCTAGCCAATCCGTCATCATCACGGATCCTGGAACCATATCCCCCATAAACTTTGTGGCGCGGGTCTGAGCTCCAATGGTACGAGGGAACCACCAATGCTGGAACATCTCCTGAGTATAGGGGCCATTTGATAATGTTTAATCGTCAATCCCCAACAATGGGATATCAGGGATGGGTGACTGCGAAACAGGCCAATAACGCTTGGCAGGAGGCAAGATCGGCATGCGAATCTCTCATGTAGTGCTCCTGATAGCACGCTCTTCTAAATAGAGCTCCCATCCTCCATCTGTGAAGAGAGGAATCCTGCGGGTGGACATAACATACTCAACTCCAGTCGGGTATCCATCCTCAAACCCAACACTCAAATGCTCCCCAGAATAGGGAACCCATGTGATGACATCCGCTGTTAACAACTCCAGCTGTAGGCTGCAATGGGTGAAACCCTCAGCAACAGGTACCTCCGCCAGTATAGAATGATGCCATTTCCGTCCTCATGGATAGGTGTCTAAACCTAACACGCTCACAAGATGCAAACATGGAAGCCTCTCATAGGCCCAAAACTACCAACACAAAGGCAAACATTTGCTGTCAGTCAACACTCTTAACCTGTACATGGGAAAAGATAAGAGAAATACTCACCAGCAGAAACGGGTAGAATCCTAACCAAGCCTCGGTTAAGCCCTGCGATCTCATACGCATTCCCCTGAGGATGTAGGTAAAGGTGTAGGAACCCCAATCATAGTCTCCTATACGGTCCACGTGTCGAGTGGCGTTGATCAAAGCGAAGGACACCGTAGAAGAGTTATCTGCTATGAAGCATCCCCTAATGATCATCAGGAACAATCACCGAAGAATGCGATCCCTGACTCTCACATCATCGGGTATAGGCTCACTCAATAGCCCGCTTATAGCATCTACGCTCAAAGGACCCATGACGTCATGTCCCCGCCTTTGGCGCCCTTCATTGGAACTCCTAACAAGGATCTGACGGCAGTAGGGGTAATATCTGCCGTGCAAGGCTCTGGATCCCCTCCAAACTCCATACCTGTGATAAATTGCCAATCCATCGGCGTCATCTTCACCTCACAGTCCAATAAATGGAGTGACTGAGTCTGGTGAAACCACCGCTCAGACAATGCCCTGAGGTAACCCCAGGGACAACGACGGGGAAGAATGGAAAAGAACGTCCTGAATCCCTAGCCATGGACAATCTCTCTATAGTCATCATGCAAGGCCTGATACATAGAGTGGATGCTGAACCAGTTCCCTCGAGGATGTGTAAAGCCGGGAACCTACATCAAATGCAGATTAACATCAGAACCCTTTACTCCTCATCAATAGGAAACAAGGAAGATTAAAATTTGACTTCATACCTCATTTTCGTACAGGTAGATTGAAGGATGCCTACTCAAGTCACCTAGAAGATCTGGGTTCGCCACTTGAATACCTGACAATTCTCTACAAGGAACACGTACAGCAGGAGTAGGAACCTCAACCGGTACATCCTCCTCCTCGTCCTCGACATCCAACACTTCAACCCGGATAGGACGAATGACCGCATCCACCAAATGACGAGGCTGTCTAACAGAACGGGGTCGAGGTACTTCAGAAGCCCTCCTCCGTACACCAGAAGTGGTCCTGCGGGAACTACTCAGCTGATCCGGATCCATAATATCTAGACAACAAGTCTCCAAATCACCTCAGAAAGGGTGTGGTAAATTCTTACCAGGAGCTTTTCAGAATGCATTGTAAGATTACATGCATGCATGCATTGTTTTAACATACATTTATAGTAGAGTTAAAAATGCATGACTACCCAATGCCTACGTTTTGGAAAATTTTTTCCATTGCCCCTTTGTAAATGGGACTATCCACATGCACATAGGCATGACTAGGTGGCCATTCAGTAGCACACCTATCCACAGTCATATACATCCTACATGCATTTAATACATCACAGTAAAAAATCCATAAGTGTAATCTAATTACAAGGGTTGTTTTACTTTTCTACCTTTACTCATTTGTCCTTAAATAGGATAAGAAATGACAGTAAAAGGTGCCAATTTGACTGTGTCAAAAGTCAAAATTTTTACATCATTATGTTCAGCATGGTTTAATACTAACATTTACTATGTTGAATATTTTTTATCATATCATATCAGCATGCATATTCACTATTATGTGTCTAAATGCATTTCATGTGATAAGTCATTTTCTAACGGATAGAAACCGGAAAAGAATACATGCATATGTTACCAGGACAGTGAAGAATGCTTGTACGGTGACAGAACATGTGGAAAGTTGCTCGAACTCAACAGGACTGAAGAAGGGCTCTCAGATATCCTTCGTCTCACAGCTTGAAAATGACTTATGAAAGTAACCCATGGGCTTTGTATAGCCACGGTTGGCCGCAGGTCCACCTACGGCTGCTGCAGGTGTACCTGCGGCACTCTTCTGTAGGTCCCACACCTCCGGCTCGCTTCAGTTAGAGTTACAAAGGAGGTCCTGCAAGCTGAAAAGGCCAAGTTAGGAATAAAAATTGTATGCGATTGAGCGGAATAGCTTGGAATCCTGGTTTTCATGAGCCAAATTCTGGCTCCACATTGGTATTCGCCTACATATAAGGTATACGATACCAGTGGCCTCAGCTTTCACAAATCATGCTCGACAATACATCACAAAGGTCTGATGTTGTCAATGAACTTCAGACAGCTCTGACGTATCCCCGGCGGGGGTTACAACGCCAAAGTCATGAACCGATGACATATCCCCGGCGGGGGTTACAATGCAATGCAACCATTGATACACAAATCAATAAAAGTCAAGCAACTTTGACGTTACTTCAGCCGGTGGCAGGTAAACCCATTGAAGCAACTTATCCATGACAACCTTTCCCAGCAAGGGTTACAACGCAATGCAACCATTGATACACAAATCAATGAAGGTCAAGCAACCTTGACATTACTTCAGCCGATGGCAGGTAAACCTATCGAAGCAACTTATCCATGACAACCTTTCCCAACAAGGGTTACAACGTAATTCAACCATTGATGCACACATCAATGAAGGTCAAGTAGCCTTGACAATACACCTAGCAGGGATCTATCCGGTGATACACACATCAACGAAGGTTAGCCAGCCCTGACGATACATATTGTTAGCAGTAACTCCAACAAAATTGTGGTACATACTGGTGATATAAGCCAGAGAAGACCATCCTCATCGAAGAGGACCGATGATGGAATATGTTATACACATCCTCAAACAGACGAAGCTTTTTCCCCACAGATCTCTTGTATACAAGAGGCACCTCTATGGAGTAAAAGTCCATGTCTAGGATTCACGACTTTGGTGATAGCCCCAATGTCAACATCCTTGAAGACTTGGATATCATGTCCAAGACATCAGTGATTGTCATCCCAACAGGATTAACTGACAATCATGCATCATATATTTGCATCATGTTGCTGCATATAGCATCATGTTTATCTGTTACATTTCAAGTGTCTAGGATTCTTTATCCTATCCATGCCTCGCATTGCATGAATATGATAAAGAGGGGCATCTGTAGACACTCGAAATTTTCTGCACAACTGTTACTAACATTACAAGAGGGCAGAATCGTCTTTCAGAGATAACCCTGGAAGATAGTTCACATCCATTACGGATACTACTGGAAGTTCAAACTCAACCCCGGACCCTACACCGGGAATATCAGTCTCAACCCCAGAACACACACCGGGAACATCATTTCCAACCTCGGAGATAACCCCGAGTTTCGTCCTTGGCGATAACCCCAAGGAATGCTATTGCTGTTCCGGCGATAACCTTGAAAATGCTTGTTTCAAATACATGCGATCACCTTCAATCAGACCTCCTGCCGAGGCACTCATACCTCAGACCCGGAGCTAACACCGAGCAGACAGGCATCCATAAGATGACATTGCGGCATTCAACACTTGCAGCAGTCCAATCTCAGATGTAACCATAAGCAACGTATGCTTTCAACTCAAATCGGCGATAACCCCGATGATGAGTCATACGTCATCTTGCTACCTCAACACCTGCGCATCGTCTCAACGCTTCATACATACATACATACAACAATGTCCTTCAAGAACCAGGAGTTCCAATCCCGAGTGACTATTACGCGTGGCAGCACACTGGATAGAATTTGAAGCTTGAAGACCATGGGCATGGTCCCCTCTTCCTAATTTCGTACAACCTCTATTCCATGTCATTGTGTAACTCTCGACACAAGCAGTCCGAAAAAGGTCGTATATACCTCATTCTGAAGGCAGAAGGATTATGGCCAAGGAGATAATCGTAGAGTCTGTTCACTCTACCACTGATAATGTTCAAATTCAGAATAAGAAGCCACCATCTACCCAAGCTCAGTTATTTGACATTTCTTCATCCTCCAATAGCTATTAGTACTCAACGATCTTTCAGATTGTCAACACTTTCGAAAATCTGTCCAAGGACGAAAATCGTAGAGTCCAATCCAGTGCTCAACAAGAAGCTGTTCAATCAAATGACCAAATTCCTATGGAGCAGGAGCTGTTGAAGAATTCTGCTGAGATGGTTGAGAAATTATCTCTAATCAATGAGGAGTCAAAGATGGTGATGACCGCAAAAGGAGATCATCCAGTTCAAGACAAACTCCAAGCAACGATGGCTGATGTATCTCTTAAAATTAAAGAGAGTGATCACATCTATCTGAAGGCCCTACATGATCAAAAGGCTGAAGCTCTACGAGCGCAAAAGGGAAATGAAGAACAATTCCAAGCCCTCTCTGACAAGATTGACAACATGAATCATTCCTTCTCTATGCAACTTGAGTTAAGCCAACAAGAACTCAAAATTGAAGTCAGTAACTCCTCTTACCTAATGGAGCAGCTTATGTCTAACATGGAACAGCTCTCTCAAGTGATTAATGACAAAAAGGGGGAGAAAAAGAGGCATAGAAAAAGATAAAGTAAGAGGCATTCAAGAAAAGGTAAGGAGAGCAGGAGCAAACAAGAAAGGAAGACAAAGAAGAAGAAAGCAGAAAAAGAAGATGGTTCATCATCTGAGGGGGAGCCAAAGGATGATGAGCCTAAGACTGAGGGGGAGCCAAAAGAAGAAAAAGAGAAGCATACATCTGAGGGGGATCAAACAAAAGAAATGAAGTCGACATTCCAAGGTGAGCAGGTGCAAGAAGATCAAACAGATGAATAGCTGATCAACAGACATTCTGGAAGCATACAGGAGCCAAAGAGGTACATCTCTAACTAGTTAGGTATATCCTGGATCCAGGATGTAAAATGTCAGTGTATGTCAGTGTATTAAATTTTATAACATTATAAATGACATTCATGATTATCTGTTTTAGAAATACAGCTGCTCACAGTATATAAGATTCATTCATAAAATGCATATGTACTTATTATTTTTTTCATTATCAAAGAAGGGGAGATTGTCAGGAATATGCATGTGAATGATATTCCTATTTATATATGATTTGATTATGATATATATATATATATATATATATATATATATATATGAATGAATATGCAAGTATGTTTGTATTAAGAAAAGTTGTAAAGTCTTTGATAGATAATGGAAACATATGTACAAGGACTTAGAATGAATTGATTAAATATGTTAGGATTGATCCTACATATGCAAAAATAGCTTTGTAAAGTCCTTAGAAAGAAATGATGTACAAGGACTATAAACATAGATAGATCAAGAATGTTAGGTTGATCTTATGATGTAATAGATAGGCTTGTTTGATCGTCGAGCACTGCACCAGAAATCGCAGTTTGCCAGGAGAGTCAAGGAAAACTCGAGAGCTATCAAGGAAGAATCGTAGTCTGCAAGATAGTAGATCTCGGAGTTCGTAGACTTCCAGGAGAGACGAGGAAGGATCGTAGTGTGTCGAGGAGAACTTCCTCAGGGCCGTAGTTTGCTGAGGAGGTCATGTTCAGAATCGTAGAGACAGCTTGCCTAAAAGCCGACCGAGCATCTGCTAAAGTCAAGTCAAGAATCGTAGACTACACTCGGAGTCGTAGAGTCTACTAATATCCAAGTCAAGGATCGTAGACTACACTTTCGAGAATCGTAAAGTCTCATCGATCGTATTAAAGGCGTAGATCGTGAGTCGAGCAAGATCGGATGAAGACAACAAGCACAACGACGTAAATCGTGAGTGTCAAGATCTCGATCTCTGAGTCGAAAATGTCTGCTGACCGAAGTTTCAATCGTAGAGTCAGGAGCTAAGACCTCAACAGATGTGCTCACAAAGCTAAAGAAGAATCGTAGAGCAAACACGATTCTTAACAATTGAGCACGCCCAGAACATCCAAAGGAATGAAGCCTCTGGTTGGTACTGTAAGGATACATCCTACCTAAAGGAAGCCAGAGAGCACTCAACGAATGGCATGCAAGCTAATAGAAGATCTAAGCATCAACCCAATCAGCATCCAGATTGAGTTGTGAAGCTATTCAAGATGAAGTCTTCCACAAGATGATCATAAGAAGACGTCGGTGGCTGACTAAGGAAAGTCAGCACATGTAGTAGCTGTCAAGAAGAAATATGACAACGATCTTGGAAGTAATCAAGATCGTAGTGTTTGCCAAACTAAGAAGGAACTGATGAAGTACACACTGAGATACTGGCTCAGCCTCTGAATAACAAGGCTAAAGTGATTAAGCATTGGGTCAGTCCATTGATGATAAGTGAATGGGAGATCACAAGGAGAAAGTGAGCTGGACACACCACAAATATGAAGTGTCTTGTTATTCAGAAGAGGCCAGAGCAAGGAATCAAGCCATCAGTATCTGAGAATAGTCGAGGCAAACATTTGTGATGAAGCACTGCACAAAAGCAGAGAGAGGTGTTCTACATTGAAGATCAAGTGAACACTCTCATCGTAGTGTTGACTCTACATGTCAATGCGACACTACGATCAGGTCCAAGGAGAAGTGCATCAGAAATCATAGAGTTCGAACAACTGAGGATTGAAGCATTGGCAACGATTCAATCTGAAGAATGGCATTCAGACAAAAGCTTATTGAGAGCATCGATGCAAGGACAACCTCTGATCGAGAAATCAGAAGGGTGAAATAAAGTCATTAACCTGCCCAAGATATCAAAGTGACATATCTGACAGGGTAGGTGAAACAGCAGACTGCAATGTCAGGAAGTCAGAAAAAGATGTCATGTCACATCTGCAGTCTGCACCAAATAACTCGACATCTGCAAGGCAATTTGAATAGCTTTCAACGGCTACTTTCCAACGGGAAGATTAGGATGTAGTATAAATCAACAGAGCTTCAAAGATCAAGAGTTGCTGATAATTATAATGTTGCAGAATCATTGAGTTGGTGAATGCTATTGTTGACTCTACGAGTTCCACCAAAGATCAACAGAACAAGTCTAAGTGACAGTGAGATTACCAAGGTGGAAGTGAAGCAGCTTTGAAGAAGAACTCAAACAGATCAAAGCTTCACTCAACAAAGATGAGAATGCCACTAAAGATGGCAGCCAAGCTGAGAGCCGAGAAGGCCAAGAATATAGCATTCAGAAAAGTGGCTGAGTACAAAGAAGATCAAAAGAGTCACTCTACGAATCACCATGAACCGAAAGTTGAAACTGAACAAGTGCAGAACCATATCTACAAAGTATTCAAGAATGGTTCAGGGATTGCTAAGTGTTAGACAAAGTCTAGTAAAAGCACAGAGACTTAGCAAACCCAGATGGTGATGGTGCAAAGCTGATACCAGATGAAGATGAGCAGAAAAGAATGAAGATCAGGTGCACCAAAGAAGATGTGGTCCAGACTCAAAGCAGAATGCATAGAGGACCACACCAAGCTGCTAAGTACAAAAGATGTTCAAAGCTTAATGACATCTTAGCAGCTCAGCACCAACAACTACAACAACAAGAAGCCAGGGCCTGAGGGTCCTTGTCCGGAGGGACTAAATGAAGTTCCAAGCCTGCTGGGCTTGAAGAGTTCCTAGGGAACTAGAGAAGTTCCAAGGTTGCTGGCCTTGAAGAGTTCTTAGTGAACTGATGTCCCAAGGCTGCTGGCCTTGAAGGAATCTCAGTGATTCAGGGTGCTTCCCTTCCTTAGTGGAAATCCACCTAGTTGAAAGCAGAAGAGTGGATTAGGAGCTTGAGTCTCTGAACCACTTAAAACCCCTTGTGTCTTTTACTTTATGTCATTTACATTATGTACATTAACTGCTATAACTGCTATGTATGTGTTAACTGCTTACTACTAAATTAACTCTACGAACAATGTATGATTGATTATGAATATATCAATAAAGAAGATCTTTTACTTATTCCGCTGTGCTTGAAAAGATTCTTATGTTTGTCATATGCTACTTAATGAGCAATACAACTTAAAAGAGAAAAAGTATTTGAATTTCAAAGGATCTATTCAACCCCCCCCCCCCTTCTAGATCTATATTGTGCCTACTGGGAACTAACAATTGGTATCAGAGCAGGTTTTCTTGCTATATTCAAAAGCTAATCTCTTTGAGTCTGATCCTAGGCACAAACATTGTTCTAAACTTAGTTTAGTAGTAAGTCACTTGTTATATGCAGATTAGCTCATACGTTGGAAATAATGAGTGCAAGTAAATGTGTATATATATCTGAAGCTGCTCAGATTGGTCCATACTCTCGATTGCCACATCAACAAGACCAATCCTTGCTCGCAGTCAATCTTGTTGTCTGAAGACCAGGATAGAAAGCTCAAATGACATCAACAGAAAAGAGTCAAACATCCACCAGCCTGAAGAGATGAAATGGCCATACATGCTAAGAAATGTTCTATTCAGAGAAGAAAGAAGAACCTCTCAAACATGTATCTGGCCAACCAGCAGCTGGATGTAAGCCTTGTAAACTCAAGGATGTCAAAGAACTTAAAAATGTTGACACTCTCTTAGCTTGTATCTTCAAGACCACGATTGATTAACTGAAGATCAACTGGAACAACTGGCTGTCAGAAGTAAATGAGAAAACATGCACATCAATGCCTAAACTCAGTATATCTAAGATAAATAACTATTAAGAAACTAACAGCAAAAAGGTACGGTTCCTCGCTAACATAGATATGAACATCATATTTTCACCTTACTTATGAACTATAACAGTTTTCCTTCAAGTATTCATAATCTATCTAAAAAGGTGAAGAGAGAAAATACACTGATGATGGAAACTCAAATGTCTATATACTTTCTCTCCGTCCAAGTTTTAGGTTGAAGATGATAACTTTAAAGAGACCTGAAATGGTTTTAAGAGCCTCATAGGTCGATTGAATGTGAAGTAATTTTTTTTTTGATGGGTTTATGTGCTTTGTACATCCTATGGTCTAAGTGTTTAATAACACACATAGTATGATCAGATCTACAATAGAATCTTGATGATTCATAGAAATTGATCACCTCCATGAATCAACCAGATGCTAATAAATCGTAGAGCTGATTTTCACTCTGTGAACATCTAAACTCTGTGATCATAACTTAGCATATGATGAAACCATCAAGGAAAAGAGTGTTTTATTAAAATGACAGATTTCTCTCACACTCAACACCATGCATCTCAAAATATATTATATGCATGAATACGACTGATGATGGTCAACATGATGATTATTCAAATATGAGGAACAGAGGTTTGGTAAACTAACCCAGCAGGACCCATTTGACCATGGGTATCAAAAATTAGAAATGAATAACCTGCATGTACTTGGTCTATCTGACCATACTAAGGAATGCTAAAGCAAAAGACTTCAGTCAAGAAGAGTCAACCAGCAGAAGGCTTAGGACTGTTCAGAAATAATTCTAACAAAATTCCTATATGTCAAAGCCTGTCCTTGAAGACCTGCTGAGCTAATCTGATTGAAGCTCAAATGGCTACATACCTTTATATGAAAGTAGGCCACTCAACTAGAGATGAAAAAGGGTCTTAGATGCTCAAGCATGCAAAACGTGTTCTCAAGGGAGCTCATATCAGAGGACTATCGAGCATCAAACATTAGGAACTTAGTACGGGAGAAAAACTCCACGAGCACAAGCTGATGAGGAAGACAACGTTCGTAGTGCTATCAAAGGATCGTAGAATGATCAACCCTAAAAATACTCATTTCTACGATATAAGAAGATTTAATGACTTCAGTCAGAAGGAGATATACAGGGATGCTTCCTTATGTACATAAGAAAAAAAGGAATCACACCTCACTAAAAAGACAGCATCAACCATGGGGGAGCAGTGATCTGTTAGGGAACAACAGTACTAAAATGTTTTATGAAGCAATGTACCAGCTACAGAGTCCCAAAACTTTGTGGCTGATGAACCAAATGAAGATGGTCAGTAGGAACGTCTCAAAACGTACTATTGATAACCTAACAGCCACCCAATTCAAAATCGTGGAGTGCCTACAATCAAACATATGATCGTAGTGTAAAAGTAAGAAGACACCACGATCACAGCAAATGAAATTGTCTAAAGTTGATAAAGGACCTCCTCACCAGAAAAGGTCAAAAGAGATATCAGTGCAAATTACTCCTAAAGCAAATTCATCTGGAAAGCGCCTAAGGGACAAACCTGACCCTTAGCTCACTCTAAGAGGTTGGCCCTTCCTGAGCTACCTTATCCCAGAAGAATTGCTTAATCAAGTTCATCTCAAGAATCAAAACAGTCAACGATCACAGAGTAGAGTTTGAGAGAACTCAATGATCGTGATGTAACCTCAACGATCGTAGTGCAACCTCAGCAATCGTAAAAATAGACTCGACGATCGCAATCTTACAAGAGGTTACTCTTAACTTATGAGGAGCTGGAAGAACATGACAATTTCTCAAGCATTCAGATAATGGGAGACAAGTTCAAATAATGATTAGAAAGATGTCTTGCTGAAGAGAAGTGCCCAAGACTTCATGAATCAAATAAATGGCTGAATCATGAAGATTCACAATGAGAAGAATTGCCAAAACCATCCACTACAACATCTTTTAGAGAGTTGATCATTGAGTCAACAAAGGAAAACGTAGAGTCAATAGTTGTTCTTTCATGCTACTCTACAAACTCAAGAGGTCAAAGGTCAATCCATGACAATCAAACGTCCACTCTTCTAAAAGAGACAGCTAACTGACAAGTTAATGGGGAGTTATAAACTTGTTCTTGGGCATCGTCAACCAATGACCGGTGACACATCACAACAGATATACTGCGTCGGAAGGAAGCGCCATAAAGATGATTCAAATTTGCAAATAGTTATCAGAACCTCTTGAACCTCTCTCCCTCCCATTTTCAAACCCTAGAATTTTCTTTGAAGCCAAACCACTCAAATTTCCAGAGTCCAAATCACAATCAGCCATACTCCATAAATCTCCCTGAATTAATATCCATATTCCTCGAATCATTCAAATGGAAGATTAGCAAGTAATCACTGGCATTCAACTTAGAACCAAGTCATTTGAGAAATCCAAAAAGAAGTTCAGAGACATTCTTGAACTTGTGAAGAAAGCTGGATTCTCAGAATGTCTTGAGGCAAGCACTCGAGTATACACTGAACTGGTTAAGGAATTCTACTCAAATGCATCCATAAATGTCGAAACTCTTTCAACCAAGGTTAAAGGTCAGTCTCTAAAACTGAAATCATCCGATATCAATCAATGCTTAGGTTTTCCTGACCTAGGACTGAAAAACCTTGATGAGATTGACACTGAGAAATCAAAGGAGATTATGTGGTACCAAAGGAACCCTAGTCTGAAGGATATGAAGAAAAAGGAGTTTCCAAAGGAATTCGAGTTTCTTGCTGAGATAGTAGGAAAATGTATACTGTGCAAAGATACTGCACACGACACTGTAATCGACCAGCAGTTGAAGATTATGTCTGCCATAGTTTTGAAAAAGCAAATCAACTTTGGAGCTATCCTGTTCGATCAAATCTCCAAATGGATAGAAAAAGCCGAGTTAAAGAAATCTACAGACAAACCACTTACAAAAGTATTTCATGGAAGACTGCTAAGCATAGTGATGAAGAAAAAGCTAGGAGACAAGATCAAGGATAATGAGGGAGAATCTCTGAATTTGCACAAAGTAATGTCTCCACAACTGTTTATGAATTGGAGGAAAAACCCAAAGGAAAACAGGAGGCTAACACAAACTGAAAGCAGCAGAAAAGTCTCTACAAAGAAGAGAAAAGCAAAGGAGGTGGAAAGCTCTGAGTCTGATGACTCTGCATCAGTTGCTGTAACACCGGCAAAGAAGAAGCCTAAGAATGTGAAGAATGCAGAGGCTTCGTCAAGACATGTCTCCACTGGCAAGAAGAAACAAGGAGCAGAAGAAAAACAAGCATCTACTGCTGAAAACCCAAAAAGAAGGAGTAATAGACTACTCCAAGAACCACCCAAGAAGAAAGCAAAAGTGATGAAAAATCATTGACCCCCGGGAAAGTCCATCCAACCAAGAAGAACATGAAGAGTCTGAAGATGAGAAAGGGACTGAAAGTTCAAAGATTGAATCCTCAAGGAGCAAGTTCAACAATGAGGAAGAAGCTGAATCTATGAAAGAAAGAGCCAAGGTTGATAATGAAGGAAAGGAATGTCCAAGACCTAAGGAGAAGTCTCAGAGCATCCACTCTGAGGATAAAGAAAGGCTGTAGGTGGACACAACAATATCCTCTACTGCAAACGCTCTAACAAACTCAAAAGATGTAGAGTCTAAGGAAGAAAAACATGCCCCTACTATTGTTGAACATCAAGCTAACCTATCTGGTGATATAAATAATAATGATTCTGAAGAAGAAGGACATGCCCCCATCAATGCTAAAAATCAAGAAAGCTTGTCTGATGACTCAAAGGCCTCAGAGTCTGAAGAAGAAGAAGTATTTGATTCTCCCATAGCTAAACCTCCAAGGAGAAGAAAGAGCCACATATTAATTGCTTTCCTCCAAAAAGAGAAGTGATCACTCTAATGCAATCATTGAATTAAGTGATGATGAATCTGAATTACAGGAAGAGGATACTGAAGAGGGGACCAGTAGTGACAAAGATGAATCCGAATGAGAAGATGTTAGAGAAGTCTTTGATGATGAAACTCAACATAAAGAATCCTCTGAAGAATCAGAGGAAAGGAGTCAGCATGATATAAGAAAAGATGGAAGAAATCCCAGTTTCGACGAAGAAGAACCAAAAGATTTTCACATTCCTCATCCTATAAATCGCAGGAGAAAGATTGTAGTCGAAATTGATGAACCACTGGATGTGCTCCCTGGCAGATGGATAAATCATGGGAATGAAAGACTAAATGTGGTAATGATGACTGCAGAGAATGCACTCAACAATCATAAGGCTATGAAGCTAGACACATCGACTATAATATATGAGCCTGAAGTTAAGAACCATGCAATAAGATGGTTCCACCCTCATATGTTATGGGTAAAGACATCTCTCACTGAAGACAACAGTTATCTAACATGGGTCTTTTTTCACCTTCCCAACGTAGAGTTGGTGGCACAGAACTTCCCAAGAATAAAGAAATTTCCAACTCAAATGATAAAGGATCAGCCTCACTAAAAAGTCTACAGATATACTGGAAATCACTATATTCCCTACGACCGTAGAGTGAAATCTGAAGGCAGAAGGATTATGGCTAAGGAGATAATCGTAGAGTCTGTTCACTCTACCACTGATAATGTTCAAATTCAGAATAAGAAGCCACCATCTGCCCAAGCTCAGTTATTTGACATTTCTTCATCCTCTAATAGCGATTGGTACTCAACGATCTTTCAGATTGTCAGCACTTTCAAAAATCTATCCAAGGACGAAAATCGTAGAGTCCAATCCAATTCTTTCAACAAGAAGTTTGCTCAATCGATGACCAAATTCCTATGGGCGAGAGTACATTGAAGAATTACGCTAAAATTTGGTTGAGAAATTATCTCTAATCAATGAGGAGTCAAAGATGGTGATGACCACAACAGGAGATCATCCAGTTTAAGACAAACTCCAAGCAACGATGGCTGATGTATCTCTTAAAATTAAAGAGAGAGATCACATCTATCTGAAGGTCCTACATGATCAAAAGGCTGAAGCTCTAAGAGCGCAAAAGGGAAATGAAGAACAATTCCAAGCCCTCTCTAACAAGATTGACAACATGAATCAGTCCTTCTCTATGCAACTTGAGTTAAGCCAACAAGAACTCAAAATTGAAGTCGGTAACTCTTCTTACCTAATGGAGTAGCTTATGTCCGTCATGGAACAACTCTCTCAAGTGATTAATGACAAAAAGGGGGAGAAAAAGAGGCATAGAAAAAGGCAAAGTAAGAGGCATTCAAGAAAAGGCAAGGAGAGCAAGAGCAAACAAGAAAGGAAGACAAAGAAGAAGAAAGCAGAAAAAGAAGATGGTTCATCATCTGAGGGGGAGCCAAAGGCTGAGGGGGAGCTAGAAGAAGAAAAAGTGAAGCATACATTTGAGGGGGAACAAACAAAAGAAATGAAGTCGACATTCCAAGGTGGCAGCGGTCTGCGAAGATCAAATGATGAATAGGCCGATCAATGCGAGACATTACGGAAGCATCTGAAGCCAAAGATGTACATCTCTAACTAGTTAGGTATGTTCTGTAAAGTCCTTTGATAGATAATAAAAACATATGTACAAGGACTTAGAATGAATTGATCAAATATGTTAGGATTGATCCTACATATGCAAAAACAGCTTTGTAAAGTCCTTAGAAAGAAATGATGTACAAGGACTATAAACATAGATAGATCAAGCATGTTAGTTTGATCTTATGATGTAATAGATAGACTTGTCTGATCGTCGAGCACTGCACCAAAAATCGCAGTCTGCCAGGAGAGTCGAGGAAAACTCGAGAGCTATCAAGACAGAATCGCAGTCTGCAAGATAGTAGATCTCGGAGTTCGTAGACTTCCAGGAGAGACGAGGAAGGATCGTAGTGTGTCGAGGAGAACTTCCTCAGGGTCGTAGTCTGCTAAGGAGGTCATGTTCAAAATCGTAGAGACAGCCTGCCTACAACCCGACCGAGCATCTGCCAAAGTCAAGTCAAGAATCGTAGACTACACTCGGAGTCGTAGAGTCTACTAACAGCCAAGTTAAGGATCGTAGACTACACTAAGAATCGTAAAGTCTTCTGATCGTATCAAAGGCAGAGATCGTAGTCGAGCAAGATCACATGAAGACAATAAGCACAACGACAGAAATCGTAGTGTCAAGATCTGATCTCGGAGTCATAGCATTTGCACAACCGAAGGTGAATCGTAGAGTGCAGAGATAAGAGCTCAATAGATGTGCTCACAAAGCTAAAGAGGAATCATAGAGCAAACACGATTCTCAACAATTGAGCACGCCCAGAACATCCAAAGGAATGAAGCCTCTGGTTGGTACTGTAAGGATACATCCTACCTAAAGGAAGCCAGAGAGCACTCAACGAATGGCATGCAAGCTAATAGAAGATCTAAGCATCAACTCAATCAACATCTAGATTGAGCTGTGAAGCCATTCAAGATGAAGTCTTCCACAAGATGATCATAAGAAGACGTCGGTGGTGGTTGAGGAAAGTCGAAGACATGCGATGTTATCGAGAAGAAATGTAATGAAACGAGAATTTTGTAATTAATTTTAATATTTATTGAATTAAATAAATATTTTTCGATGATTTAATTATTAGATTAAATAATTAATTAGATGATTTGTGGTAGATTAATTTAATTATATGTGTTACATTTATTAAATTAATGTAGAGAGTTTTATTATCAAAGTATGTGATTATGTGAGCTTATTGTATTAAAAGAAATATTTAATAAGCATATTGCTATTTTAATTAATTTAATTATTAATTAGAGAATTAATAATTTGACATTATTTATTAATGAGAAAATTATTTATGTGACTATGTGAATTTATAAGAAATTATTATATTTTATTTAAAATATATTAAATAAAATATAGGATTTATTTTATAAGGAGTGTGACATTTTCAAACTATATGATAAAGCTTTATTAAATTAAATGATTTTGAATCAATTAAGGGTTGCCAAACAAGGCCCTAGTAGTGGTTGGATGCAGTTACCCATGTTTTGGGTTAATCGACCATTACGCATGTCGTTCTCTTCTCCTCTCATTATATTACATCTTCTTTTATTATTATTATTCTAAGTCCGGAAAAGCGAGGGCAGAGAGTTTGAGAACTTTGAGAGAGATTGCGAATCTTGTGATTAAAGGTGAAGAAGTGTGAGAAATTGGGAATTGTTGTCACCACAATGTAATCTAAGCGAGTATTCAAGGGTAATCCTTCTTCCCAAATTTTAAAGTTACGTCATTTAGTTTTTATAAAATGGCTTTCATATATTTTGTAAAATCTACGTAATTGAGAAAGGGTTTGATTATAAGTTTATATATGGGTTAAGATGTATCAAATCGTATTTGATTATATATATATTATGTGAATTATCATGTCATCAGTTTCATAATACTATGAATTACTATTTCAAAAATTTACAGAGTATGGGTTTTGGCCTTATGGCCTTATACGTGATATTTTATGTATTGATCGTATGTTATCCCTAAATTTTACACTCGTATATTATTATGCATGTTGTTACGAAGAGACCAAAGTTTAAATAAACGGATTCGGTGTTATAACGAATCCGTAGTGATAATTTTCATGTTTTATTTTCAAAACCTTCAAGAACATCAAGAATAGTGAAAGTAAATGTGTTGATTTTGCAAATTATGTGTTGTAACTTGTTAAAAATCATGCTAGATGGGTTAAGTAATGATTATATGTGTATTATAATGAAGGGGTAAGTCTAAATTCGTGTAAAAAAAATAACTAATTGGAAGTTATGACCATATTCATGTATAATTTTACGTATGATTGATTTTGGCCTAATTTGGCCTTGTTATGTTCATGAATTACGAGCGCAAAAGCTATGCAGAAAATGAGCTCAGGTAACTTAGTCCCCGTGAGCGTTACCAAACTAAATTACCATACCACGGAATCAAAATAAATAAATAAATAAATAATAATAATAATAAATAAATATTTGATGAAAATTATTATTAAAATATTTATAAAATAAATTAAATATTTTAATTGAGATATTTATGAAATAAAATAAATATTCGATGAAAATTATTATTAAAATATTTATAAAATAAATTAAATATTTTAATTGAGATATTATGGAATAAAATAAATATTCGATGAAAATTATTATTAAAATATTTATAAAATAAATTAAATATTTTAATTGAGATATTATGGAATAAAATAAATATTCGTTGAAAATTATTATTAAAATATTTATAAAATAAATTAAATATTTTAATTGAGATATTATGGAATAAATTAAATATTCGATGGAAATTATTATGAAATAATTTATTCGAGTGTAATAATAGTAAGAGAATGAAAATATTCTAATTTAATTAAGTAATTAAATTAGAAGGTAATGATGTGTTAAATAAAGTGGAGTTTATATTAAATAATTAAGTGAAAATGTAACTAATGAATGTCGTGAATACTTATGGTATGTGTGTAGGATTTGTGATGAACGGAAGTAATAATCGTTTAGCCTACGCTCGCAATAAGTTTCTAACCTACTTGTCATTATTGTTCAAGTTTATTAATTATCTCGAGTAAATTATCATTATTATTATTCATGTTCAAATGTTATATTAAAGATTGATTATCTTTTCAAAGCATGATTCAGATTATACAATAATTGTCCTATTGTATACTTCACAGATTATTATTCAATTTGAATATCATTATTATTGAACCTTATTAGACTAGCGAACCCTTATTGATTCACTAGTCCATAGTTGATAAGCGTTCTAAATTTCGAACCCTTGATGAATTGTCCAAACAAAACTTCCTTTGGTGTGGACTCAAATGTCAAACCGAGATGAACGACCTGCTTGAAAGGATTTACTTATCGTTAGCGTTAAGATATTATGCATGATGTGATACTACTAAGGGTTGATCCCCTAAAATACGAGTAGAAAGGTCCATAGTCTTATGATCATTAAAGGTTTCAAGTATAACCCTTGATAACCTGGGACATAGATTCAAGGTCTTATGACCCTCGAAATCTTTTGATTCTTGTTATTCATTCTTGATTCAAAAGTTGAGCTTTTATTCGGATGTCTTTGATTCACTCACATGTTATTATCTTTATTATTTCATTGTTATACTTATGGGCATTTGTGCTCACTCTTGCTTAATAATAACATTGCGATTAAAACGAAAGAACCGACTAACCTTCCACTAGTAAAGGCAAGGCAAAGTTAGCAAGTGTTGAAGACTTGTTATTTTATTTGATGATGTATTTAGGTTAGACTTAAGTTAATGATGTTGTTTAAGACTTAATTGTTTATGATTTCGCACAGATGTTTAAGGTTAGAGTAACCTGAGATTGTATTTATTATGTAGTTGATGTAACCCCATAAGGGGAGATTTATTATTATTTCTATCTATTGCATGGTTTGCATTTATTATGGGTAGATAGATAGATGTTATTTATCTGATGAACACCAAATCCCGTGGAATTGAAGTACCGGATTTGGGGGTGTCTGAAGTTAGTATCAAAGTTGTAGGTTATGAACCTTAGGTGAGGAACAACCTTAGGTAATAGTATTATAGAAAGAAGATAGTGATGGAAAACTATTATCGAGTTATAAGAAATGAATTTATGTAATTCATTGAAGATAATAAAAAGACCTTATGTGTTTATGTGTTAAAGTATCGTTAGATGATACGACTTAGTAACTAAAACTTAAAATTTTGTGTCGGGATGTGAATGTTGGAGAAGCTAGTCAAGTGGGGGAGGAAGAACCTCGTGTACCTATAAGATGCACGGAGGAGGAGCCCCGAGACATTCATGTCGTTTAGGGAGCGGTAGATGCAGAGGGAGTCATCTCCATTGATCACCGCTTGTTGGTCGTGAGCATGTGCAGGAGACTCGATCTGAGGAGGATCTGAGGAGGAATTTGTTGAGGAAGAGGAAGAGGAAGAAGAGGAGTTACCACGATGTACAGTTGATCTTTGAGATGTATGACACGTTATCGACACCAAGTAACGTGGAGTTACGAGACGAGGTCCGTTTGGTGAGCAACGGTTATTGACAGATATTACTCTCAGAAAGCGAAGGAGAGGAGATTTCGACTCTTCACTCTCGGTGACAAATGTAGAATGGGATTTGGTCCATGAGAAGGTCAAACCGAAGATAAGACCGAGGAGATAGAAAAGCTAAAGAAGGCTGAAGGAAACCTCCAAAGGCGAACATAGCGAGAAGAGGGATGGGTAAGAGAATCGCGTCGAGCTAATCGTGCGAGAAGATGATAGTCGTCGCAA